>JAJEJO010002803.1:0-183912 GCA_020662805.1 Glaucomys volans
ATGTTGAATAGAAGTGGTGGAAGAGGGCATCCCTGCCTTGTTCCACTTCTCAGGGGGAATGCTTTCAATTTTTCTCCATTTAGAATGATGTTAGCTGTGGGCTTAGCATAGATAACCTTTACAATGTTGAGGTATGTTCCTACTATCCCTATTTTTTTTTATTTTTCTAGTGTTTTGAGCATGAAGAGGTGCTATATTTTATCAAATGCTTTTTTGCATCTATTGAAGTAATCATATGATTCTTAACTTTAAGCCTGTTGATGTGGTGAATTACATTTATAGATTTCCAGATGTTGAACCAAGCTTGCATTCCTGGGATGAAACCCACTTGATCATGGTACACTATCTTTTAAATATGTTTTTGTATGTGGTTTGCTAAAATTTTGTTAAGAATTTTTGCATCTATGCTGATTATGGATATTGGTCTGAAATTTTCTTTCCTTGATGTGTCTTTGTCGGGTTTTGGTATCAGGGTGATATCAGTTTCATAGAATGAGTTTGGAAGGGTTCTCTCCTCTTCTATTTCATGGAACACTTTGAGGAGTATTGGAATGAGTTCTTCTTTGAAGGTCTTGTAGAATTCAGCTGAGAATTCATCTGACCCTGGACTTTTCTTGGTAGGTAGGCTCTTGATAACTTCGTCTATTTTGTTACTTGACATTGATCTATTTAAATTGTGTATGTCCTCCAGGTTCATTTTGGGTAGATCATATGTCTCTAGAAACCTGTTGATGTCTTCGAGATTTTCTATTTTCTTGGAGGATAGATTTTCAAAATAGTTTCTAATTATGTTTTGTATTTCAATAATTCAATATTTGTTTTTCAATTTGTATTTCAATATTTCAATTTTGTCATCATGATAGTCCCTTTTTCATCTTGAATTTTAGTAATTTGAATTTTTTCTCTTTTTCTCTTTGTTAGTGTGGCTAAGGGTTTATCAATTTTGTTTATTTTTTCAAAGAATCAACTCTTTGACTTGTCAATTTTTGAAATAGTTTCTTTTGTTTCAATTTCATTGATTTCAGCTCCGATTTTAATTCCTTCCTGTCTTCTATGGCTTTTGGTGTTAATCTGTTCTTTTTCTAGGGCTTTGAGCTATAATGTGAGCTTGTTTATTTGTTGACTTTTCATTCTTTTATTGAATGCACTCCATGCAATGAATTTTCCTCTTAGTACTGCTTTCATAGTGTCCCAGAGATTTTGATACGTTGTATCATTTTTCTCATTTACCTCTATGAATTTTTTTATTTCCCCCTTCATGTCTTCTGTTATCCATGCATCATTCAATAGTATATTATTTAATCTCCAGGTGTTAGTTTGTGTTTTTATTTTATTATTGATTTCTAATTTCATTCCATTATGATCTGATAGAATGCAAGGTAGTATCCCTATCTTTTTGTATTTGATAAGAGTAGCTTTGTGGTATAACATATGGTCTATTTTAGAGAAGGATCCATGTGCTGCTGAGAAGAAAGCATATTCACCCGTTGAGGGATGGAATATTCTATATATATCCATTAAGTCTAAATTATTGATTGTGTTATTGAGATCTATGGTTTCTTTGTTCAATTTTTGTTGGGAAGATCTGTCCAATGGTGAGAGAGGTGTATTAAAGTTACCTAGTATTATTGTGTTTTGGTCTATTTGGTTCCTAAAATTGAGAAGGATTTATTTAACATACATGGATGCACTATTGTTTGGGGCATAAATATTTATGATTGTTATGTCTTACTGATTTATGCTTCCCTCAAGCAGTATGAAATGACCTTCTTTATCCCTTCTGACTAACTTTGGCTTGAAGTCTGCTTTATCTGAAATGAAAATGGAATCCCCCACTTTTTTAGTGAGTTGGTATGCATGGTATGTTTTTTCCCATCCTTTCACCTTTAGTCTGTGGTTGTCCTTCTCCATGAGATGAGTCTCTTGAAGGCAGCATATTGTTGGGTCTTTCTTTTTAATCCAATCTGCCAGTCTATGTCTTTTGATTGATGAGTTTAGGCCATTAACATTCAGGGTTATTATTGAGATATGACTTGTATTCCTGGTCATTTGGTCTTATTTTTGGCTTTTAACTTGACTTGGTTTCTCCTTTATTAATAAAAGAAAAAAAGTGGAAATATAGTAGGTATAATAGGAATAATCATAATACTACTATTTTAAAAAGTTCTCCAATAAAATTATACTGTACTGTTCAAACCTCCTATTTTTCAGTAATCTGATGCCTGAGAGGTGCTTTATAATGCAGTGTCCCATGAAGGGTGCTGTCCCACTGGCTGCAGGTCAGGAGTAATCAATGCTCGTGGGCAAAGGCAACCTGGTGTTGATAGATGGTCAGTCACAGCGTGGGCACAGGCCTGGACACTAGACCTGGGACAGGGCGCAGGCCTGTGCTTGGTGCTGGATCTGGCAGGCCTGTTGACTTGGCGGGCCTTTGTTCACAGCTGGGGCTGCCCACGGCAGGCCTGTGCTCAGACCTGGGGGATTTGAGCGGTTTGGTCCTGGGCTCCTGGCTGGGGCTGCCCGCCTATTTCTTTAGTCTTCTTGTAACTTGTTAATATCAATATTGTGATTGTTTTGTGAATACGGTGGATGTGCTATTAACATTGGTGTGCTTGAAATCTAGAAATAAACCCATCTGTCCGTGACCTTTCACTTCTTATTATAGCCACAACTTAACCAAATCTGGATTAGTAAATAATTATCTGGAAATAATAATAAACACTGTGACTTTTACCACTTACAGTTAATTCTTGTTACCCACTATACCTGTGGTCTGTCAAGTTGCTGGGAAGACTAAAGTAGCCAATACTGGACAGTTGCTCCAAGGGGCATGTAAGAGCCTTTAATCATATTTTTGTCAACAGACTGAAGCATAGCTTTGTTTTATATGTATTTATGTGTTTAAAGACATCTTGTTTAATAAATATTGTGATTTGTTTCATTGAAGCCACAGCCAAGAGTACCATAAATCATACATGAGGAAAGCTATCTAACGTGTATTTTCTTTGCAAGTTACTTCACAGCCTTCTAGATACAGTAGACAAAACTGGGGGGAGCACTTTATATGGAAAAATCACCAACATAAAGTGAAAAAATAAACATGACACACAGTGAAGTGAGAAAAGGACACATTTATAGTATGAGAGCTGAAATAAGAAGGCAGAATATTACATTGTTACCACCTAATTTGCCTTGGTGGAAACTTGTGTCAGGCTGCATTTTTTTTTCCTCCACTCTGTGTGTTTCCACAAATGACAGGGAATGGATCACAAGTACTGGTTTCAAAGTTAGAATTTTATTTGAGAAGAATTTGCAAATATATAATCCACAAATGATAAGAATCAACTGTAGCTGCTTAGAAATTTTTCTGAAGTGAAATAGGACTGAAATAATTTAAACTCATCTTGATGATGTAGGCTAAGCATTATGGAGATTGTTTTGAAGATGAACCAGTGGTTCCTGGAAGTCTGTCATTGCTGCTCCCAGTGTGCCTCAGCTGACATGTAGTTCACCCTCATCTTCTTCAACACCTGCTCTTCCCTCCTTCTCTCCCACCTTGTCCTTCTCAGTTGGAAGATTTTAGGCATCTAGCACTCCCTGCTCTTTCTTGCTTTCCTAGTCTGCTGAATCCTATTACCTGGGGATTTTAGGAGAAAGTGGAAAACAAGTTCATGATATGATTAAGATCAGTTTTTGGATGAGTTAAACTCGATCAACTTTAGTATGGGGTGAGAGGGGAATCTCCTGTCTTTTGTGATAGTTTTCCCTTTCTGACTGAGAAGTTTTGTTAATAATATCTTGTTTCCCTAATGAATGAGATGATTTAGAATGCCAGAGCCTTTGCCATGAGGTCAATGGGGATGCTCTCTGAAGCTCGGTGCTAATATGTTCAGCTTTATTCCCTCCCATTGGAATTGAATATAAACTGTGATATGAAGCAGACTCCTGCTGGTTATTCTGGCAGACATTCCTACTTCTAGGTTACATTATCTTCATTTTATAAGACTGGAAGCGGAGGTTAGGAAATGAGCTAAATGTCTTAGAGTCACAGTAGAGCTGATGAAGACGTTTGCCAAACACGCCTTTGTGCTCTGTTGAGTGGCTTTGTTACCACATTTGCATGCTTTTGTACTTTACTTCCCTCCTATTCAGGCCAGCTTTAAAATTTTTATGGTCAATTTCTAGATGATTTTCTAGTCATTACATGTCTTGAGTCTTCGTCCCATGCCTTGTGCGCTGGTCTTTTCAGCAGTGAGTCTGTGTGAATAGCTCCCCTTCTTGGAAGAGTCCCAGTTTAAAACTATCTCTACTAACAGACCCACTGAGGATGTGACTTTCATTATACGTCGTTCATTCCAGTTGGAATATTCTTTCAAGGTTTAGCTTCTAGTGTATTGTTGTTGCATTGTGGTACCTTCAGAGTGATATAGATGTTCTAAATGCAAAAATGACCACTAGCTCAGGATGGAGAGGCATAATTGAATAAAAACTTACCAATTGCCAGTAGAAAGGGTAGATCTAGACAGTCTAATACCTTAGTTATTACATGTATGACTATTGGCCACTTGAAATATGGTTAGTTCAAACAAGGTGTACTGTATATATAAAGTACACCCTGAGCTAGATGATTTCGTACAGTAAAAGAATGTAGTTTCTTGTTAATATTCTTGTATGTTCAAATGATATGAGGTTAGTGTATCCTACTGAAATTACTTGAATTTTTCTTTTTATCATAGAAAAATTAAAATCACATGTACGATTTATATTTGTAGCTTATATTATACTTCTCTTGAATAGTGTATCATACATAGCTGGAAAAGACATTATGCTGAACATTTAAATTGTATAGACAGTGTTTGTTGTTTCCTTCTCTCATCTTTCTTCCTTTCCTATAAATATACCTATAATCTTATCCTGTTGGGTAGAAAGTAAAAAATATGAGAAGTTTATTCACAGATATTCCCTAGTGACCCAACCGCCACACTTTTCATTATAGGTAGTTGTTATGTATTTTTATAAAAGAACTGGATAATAGAACACCATTTTTTATATGGCAAGGTTAAGTCAATTGGCAAATTTGAGAACTAATTGAAACTTAAACAAAATGCATAGAGCATTTCTATTAAAAGGAGTTTTTAAAAAAATCTGTGCTAGGCGTGGTGGCACATGTCAGTAATTCCAGTGACTCTGGAGGCTAAGGCAGGAGGATGGCTAATTCCAGGCCAGTCTCAGCAACTTAGCAAGATGTTGTCTCAAAATAAAAATATAAAGAGAGCCAAGGATGTAGTCAGTGTAGAGTGCCCCTTGGTTCAGTTCCTAGTACTACAAACAAAACAAAACAAAACAAAACAAAACAAAACAAAACAAAACAAAACAAAAAAGTGCAATCTTTGTTTAAGTATGAGTTACTTTGAAATTTGTTATTCTCAGTCAAAAAGAACTGAATGTTATCAATGTGTTCAGCAGTATAAAGAATTGTTAAAATTCAGATGAAATTTACACAGGTGGATTCAGTGTAGGAAACGTTCTATCCTTTTGAACTTTGCTTGATATAGCATCAAGCCCATTGCTCCTTTGCAAACTTGCTTTGTGGTGGTATTTTAAAATTCCCAAAGCCTTTACTATAAAAGTACCATTTTACTCATATAAATTTGGACAATTTAAAATTGTGTATATATAATTTTAATGCCTATTACAGTTTAACATAATCTCTTTTATGCTGTATATTTAATATACTATACTAGTATATAGTCTTTTAATAGATAATAATTGAGCATATATAGGACCTACAGACCATAAATGGAAACCAGTCTCTAATATTTTCTGGTGTATTTAATGTTCAATACAATGTGGGGGATTAAAAAATATTTAGTAATTAAAAGAGGAAAGGTCTCTTTCACTTGCTTTCTGATTGTGCAAGGAGGCAATGCATAATCTGGCTCAGGAATAATGTCGGTTTAGTGACAATTGTAGTGTTCTTTATATTTTTCCTTAAAGAGTTGTTTTGAATTTTGTCATTTCTTCTGAATTCATTTTGGAAAGGTGTCTTCCTTGGACTTTTCGTTCATTTTAGGTTTAGTTAATTTTATTAGACAAAAAAGGGACTTTGGATAAAATCAGTTTAGTATCTTGTTTATTCCAAGCTTAGGTACTCATTCATGCAGTTTTTCTCTATGCTGAGTCAGTGTTTGTAATGGTAATAAATTAGAATGGGTAGCTCAAACTGGGGTCTTAGATTCTCAGTCCTTACTTTATGTGGCTTTTTCAGTTGTTTTCTTGGAAGGAAGAATCAAAGAAAGGAAGAGAATGTCATGGGTAGAGGAATATAAAAATGTATTTTGTCAGTTTTCTTTCTTTAATTTAGTAACTCAATTTTATTTGAGCTCCCTCTCCACCACTGCTCCCTGACCCCTCCTGGAATGTTTATTACCTCATGTTTTCAACAAAAGAACTAGGTAACTGCATCTGTTAAGTTAGAAAGTTTATGCTTATTCCTCCATTAAGAAAACATATCAGTTATAGATTAGAACACTGTTCTAAAGCATTATTGAGGTATAACTGATATACAAAAATTGCACAGATTTAACATGTATACTTTGATGACTTTGGACTTATGCATGTATTTGTGATTCCATCATCACAATCAAGGGATTAACATCCAAATCTCTAAAAATTTCCTTGTGCTCTTTTTTTTGGGGTGGAGTAAGTACGCTTACCATGAGAGCTATCCTTTCAACACATTTTAAAGTAAACAACATATATAACAACAACATATTAACAGCATTTTCTAGAACTTACTCATTTTCACAGTGAAACTTGTTACTCATTGAGCAACAGTTTCCCAATTTCCCCTTCTCTCCAACAATTGGCAACCACCATTCCATTTTAACTTTTTGGATACCTCCTATGAGTAGAATTGTGTGGTTTTCCTTCTGTGAATGGTTTATTTCGGTTAGCATAATATCCTTTGAGATTATTTATGTTGTCTCAAATAGTAGGGTCTCCTTTTTAAAGACGGAATGATATTCCATTGTATGTATATACCACATTTTCTTTATCAGTTCATCAATTTGGGCTGTTTCCATAGCTTGGCAATTGGAAATAGTGTTGCAGTAAACATGAGGGTGAAAATGTTTCTTTAAGATCCCGACTTAGAGCCGGGCATGGTGGCGCATGCCTGTAGTCCAAGTGACTTGGGAGGCTGAGTCAGGAGGATTGCGAGTTCAAAGCCAACCTCAGCAACTTAGCGAGGCCCTAAGCAACTCAGTGAGACCCTGTCTCTAAATAAAATACAAAACAGGACTGGGGATGTGGCTCAGTGGCCAAGTGTCCCTGAGTTCAATCCCCGGTTTAAAAAAAAAAAAAAAAAATCCCGATTTAGGTTCTTTTGGACATATACCCAAACATGGAATTAATGGACTGTGTGGAAGTTCTTTAAAAATTATTTGAGGAGTCCCCTACCTCCACTGTTTTCCTTAATGGTCAAACCATCCTACATTCCCACAGTAAACAAACTAGTTTCTCCATATCCTTGCAAACATCTTTTCCTTTTTAAAAATATAATAACTATTATAACAGGTGTGGGGCAATATGTCATTGTGGTTTCTCCAATTAGAAATATTGAATACTCTTTCATATACTTGGTGACCATTTATGTGCTGTCTTTACATAAATGTATAGTCAAGTCTTCTGCCTGTTTTTAAATTGGCTTTTAAAATTTTTCTATTGGTTTATCTGAGATGGTCTTGAAGATGGGTAGTTCCTGAGATTTGCTGGTCCCACCCTTTGCCTAATCATGTTTGAGAATATTAGATACTATTTGCTGAATGGTTATTTGTAACCATTGTAAATCTAGATTGTGCCACTTTGTGAATTAATATAAAGGGGAGGGGCCTCTGTGCGGGCATAGCTTTCATCATTACAGTGTGGGCTGGATTTCAAGACACCACTCAACACCCTCAGAAGGGTGTATTCATGCAGCATACCAACTGCACAGCTGCATATAGACCCCGCATGCTTATGACAGGTTAAATACTGTGAGGAGAACCTTACAAACAGTATCTGATTTAATTTTCAATTATTCTATATTTACCTGAGTATCAAATCCAAGAGCAATTATTTGTTTTGTTAGAATTGTTTATTTTTATTATTATTATTTATTATTCCAATTGTATATTTCCATAAATGAGGAAACTGAAGTAATAACAGTCTAAGTAACTTGCACAGTGTTGTGTATCTGGCAATTGGCAGAATGAAAAGTCATGCTCAGATTGGTATTGTTTAAAGTCTCTGCTTTTATCCAAACTACCTAATTTCTGTACTAATTTTGTGGTCAGAAATTAAGAGGAATAAAGACATGGAATCCATAATCATGAATTGAATGCTATTAATTACTAAACTATAGAATATAATAAAATTAATAAAAATGTATATAACTTTTTTGTGTTTGAGTACTTAAAAAAGGTTTCAGGTATTACCTTATATAGAATTTCTACTGGCTCCATAGACTATAATGATGTGTGTTTATGAATTTTTCAGGTCATGTTGTAATATTATCCTTAGAGAAATAATATAGATAGCAGCAGAGCAAGGGTCTTCTTGCTAAGGCTCATCTTTCTTGTCATCTCCAAAAAAATAGCACAAATACTGGGTGAAGCTTAAATTTATAAAGTTCTTGGTGGTCTTTCATTAGAAATATAATATAAATGTCTAATTATTTATTGTTTGGTTTTTCCTAAACAAATGTCAGAGAATGCTTAGTCCTCCCATAATGTAGGAACACTGCTGAGAGGCCTAGATGGTATTTTTGATGGTACTTTTCCACTTCCTATGTAGGAGATTAATTTTATTCCATTCATATCTGCTAAATCAGCTTAGTACTACTTGAATTCCAATTTCAAAGATTCCCAACTGGAAAGTTGACAATGCTATAGGCAGGGGTGGGAAATATCAAGAATTTTACTTTTAATTGTTTTATTGTCTTCTTGGAAAGAACATATTTGTTTATAAGAATTAAAACTAGCTGTAAATGATGACATGTAGGAAATGTTCAATGTGAATTTCGCTTTGAAATTTGACAGAAACTACAGGCACCCATTTTATTTCTTAATCTGGGAAGAGACTTTTGGAGAAATGAAATGCTTTTGAATGTGGATTTTTTCTTTCTTTTTTTAAAAAACAAGTTTACCTGGAAAGATGTTTCAGAGGTAGTGTTTATAAAAGTATGTTTACCTACTGAGTTATTAAAGGGTGCTCTTTAAATCTTTTATAGGCTTATTGGAGAAAAACAGAAAAGCTTATAAATCTGTAGACATAACTTCATTCTAGTGTGGAGAGTGTTAATAGTTTTCTTCAGTGATAGGCTTATAAAATGCTTTGTGAGCACACTTAATGTTTATTAGTCTGCTTGACAACTGGTGGTTACCTTGAGACTTTCTATGCCTAGAGGGAGATCAGAGAAAGGGTTCAGGAATAGCAGTCTTTCTCTGCCTTCTCTTAGCAGAGTTTTTAGTTGTTGCTTTTCTTGTCTATTGGATTAACTGTTTAGTTGAGGCTAATCTATATCAAGTATCCATTTCTTCCTCCCATCTTTCTTTATTTCAAAGCACTGGGGCATTCCAATGACTAAAAATTAAATTCCTACACCTCTGGTATTCAAAGGTCTTAAATGATCTGACCTTAAGCTACTTTTCTAATGTACGTATTTTTACTATTATCCCTTCTTATGCTCTGTACTTCCATCCAAACCATCTCCTCACAATTCCTATAATAAACTCCATAATTTGCTTCTCAGTGCCTTTCTTTATAATGTTTCCTGTGTGTAGAACACCTTTGTTCTTGGTTCCCTATTTCTATTCTGTATGTTGAAATCCCTCCCATAGATTAAATCTCTTCTTCCATGAAGCCACCATGGGCTCTTCCAGGCTGAGGTCAACATGCTCTCAGGCTTACTTAGTTAATTGTGTACCTTTCTTTTGGTAGTTGAAATGCACAACTCTTTGTGCATGCTGGTTAGTTGAATTCTTATTTAGTGTATAACAGAGAAAAATATCCATGTCTTATAGGTCTTCTTTGCATAATAAAAAGCGAGGACCCAAATATATGTTGAACTCATGAATCACTAAGTTTAGATAGTTTTTTTTTTTGTAAATTGTCCTGAATTCATTGTAGAGCTTTTTGTGTTGTTTTCCATTTCTAAACTGGTTTGAAAATGGCTTATTTATGTTTCCGTTATTACTTTTTTTGTGGCAGATTTTCATTTTTAAAATTATTTTATACTTAAAGTTGCAAAGATAGTACAAGGAACTGAGCCACTTGATACTCATTATCCTGCTTGACAACTAACTGATGGTTACCTTGAGCCTCTTTTTGACAAGAGATGAGAAGATCATATTTGCTAATTGTTGCATTTTTCCCACTATTTTATTCATATTCATCCTTTCTCTGTGAACTGTTTGAGAATAAATTGGAGATATCATGGTCCTTTGTCACTTAAAACTTCAGGATGTATTTCCTAATACCAGGGTAATTTTTTTGACTCACCATGGACCCACATTCCTGTCTAATCTACATTCCATATTCAGATTTCATCAGGTGCTAAATGATGAGATCTATAGCTGCTGTTTCCCCATCCAGCCATCGTCCAAGACCCGGCACTTCATTTTGCTGCTCCACCTCTTTTGCAGTCTTCCATCTGGAGCAGTCACATCTTTCTTGTTCTGGACATTTCTGAAAAGTATTGTTATTTAGAGTATGTTATTTCCTTCAGATTTGGATTATGGGACATGTCTACATTGAAATTATGTTTTTGACACAAACAGCACAGAAGTAGTGGAATACCCTTCCCTGATATCCTGACATCAGGATATCAGTCCCTGTGTTTGTCATTTGGTTAAGCCTGCCAGGAATTTCTATTATGATTTTCCCTTTGTGGTCAGTTAGTAATTTGTAGGGAGATATATTCAGACTATAAATATCCTGGTCCTTATCAAACTTTGATCCACTAGTTTTAGCTATCATTAATAATTTTCTAACTTCACTGTTCCTTCTATGCTAATTAGTTGACCTTGTGTTGAAAAGAAGGCCTTCCCCCTTTTTCGCATTTATTATTTATGTCAACGTGTACTGATGCATGCTTATTTTAGTCAATAATTTTGATGCACAAATTGGCTCCAATTCAGCCAGTTAGAGCCCCTTTAAGCTGGGTACTGTGTTACCTTTGTCTGTTCCTTAATTTTGTGAGCATTTCCTTACTTTTTACACAAGATGTTCTAGGTTCATTGTATATTTTTTTCTGCCCCAGCCCTTCTCTAAGAATCCCTGGTTTCTTTAGTTGAGTATGATATTTTCGAAACTGGGATCTGGGAGCATGTTTGTTCTACTCTGTCATTTTTTCTAGCTGTTTTTAGTAGACAAAACCAGGAAGTGGGTGTTTGTGCACATTAATGCACATGCACATATCTATGTACATATCCTACTTCTTTATCTGTTCATTTTAAAAAATACCAGTGTGTACTGGTAACATCAACTTCTAACCAAACAGCACTGGGTACATTCATGTCTTCCTCCTTGCTACAATTAACTTCTTTATCCAACAGTGAGAAATCTTGTAGTAATTGTATTCATTTGCTCAAGTCTAGAATACACTAAGTAGTTTCATAATTCCTAGTCTATACTACTGCAAAAGACAACCTACTAACTAGAGTTCAATATTTGTTTACTTTTTTGAGGTGCAATGTACACACAGATACACGGATCTTAAGTGTAGAATTGAGCTTAAACAAAGGCATGTCTCTATTAAGACTGAAACTATTTCTGTCACTCAAAAGCTTCCCTTGTGTTCCTTTTCACATATTTTTTCCCCAATTTTCTCTCCAACCCTGCTATTAAGAGGCAATCGCTTTCCTGGCTCTTTTCACCATAGTGTAGCTTTCCAGGTTCTTGAACTTCATGTAAATGGAATAATGCAATATCTATTTGAGTGTATGTATTTGACGTCTTTCGCACAGCATGGTGTTTTGAGATTCGGACATATTGTTTTATATATATCAGCAGCTAACTTCTTATTTCCTTATTTAACTAGACCACAACTTGTTTATCCATTCTTCTGTTGAGGAACATGGGGGTTATTTCCAGATTTTAGCTATTATGAATAAATTAGATGTCTATAAATATTTTTATTTAAGCTTTTGTTGACATTTTGAATTTATATCTTTTGGGTATACTCTTAGGAATAGAATGACTAGACCATTGGTAGATGTTTATTGAACTGCAAAAGAAATTGCCAAACTCTTGTTCCAAAGTGATTGTACTATTTTTTTACTCCCATCTGTAAGCTATGAGTACTGTAGTTGTTTTGCATCCTTGTCAATTTTCTGAGTTTTCAGTCTGTTTAGTTATAACAATTCTAATGAATGTGTACTGATACTTCATTGTAATTTTAATTCTCATTTCCATGATTAAAAAAGATGCAAGCATTTTTTAATGTGTATATTGGCCATTTGCATTATCTTTCTTTGTGAAATTTTTGTTGAAGTGTTCTGCTGATTTTAAGTGGTTATTTTACTATTGAGTTATAAGAGCTCTTTATTTATGCTGTGAATTCTTTTCCAGAAATGTGTTTCTGGAATATTTTATTCTAATCTATGACTTGCCTATTCCTTTTTCTTAATGTTGTCTTTCAGTAGACAGGTATTTTGAGTTTGAATAAAGCCCAATTTACCTGTTTATTTTTTCTTTTATGATTATCATATTTGGTATCCTGTCAAAGAAATCTTTACCTATTCTTGATCATGAAATTTTGCATTATCTTTTAAAAGTAACATTTAGATCTATGATCCATCTTGAGTTAATTTTTATGTAAAGGTATGAGGGTAGGGATTGAGCTTTTATTAATTTTTTCCATATGGATATTCTGTTATTCCAATACAATTTATTGAGAAGACTTTTCCCATTGAATTACTTTGGCAACATTTCAAAAAATCAATTGCCCATATAAGTGTGAGTTTTCTGAATAATTTTAATTATAACCATGGATTTGATTGTCAATGAGCTGTTATTTTATATTCCAGGTGGCATTCACAAACCTTATTCTCAGCTTTTACCTAGGGATAATTTGTGGTGGCTTGACCACCTCTTTTTTCAAATGCCAGGATAAATTGGAGTATTTTTTGCTCTGGGATGAAATTTTTCATTGAGGTCTAGCACTTGTGCCATTTGCTTTATTTATTTATTTTTTAACCATGTCCCTCTCTAACATAGAAGCCTTCCTGGATAATTCCTTTTTAAAAACCTTGTTTAGGAATTAGAGGCTTTATAATGTATTTATCAGTCTGTCCTTTCTATCAGTGTATTATTGCCATGGTGCTTGTGGTAAATACAATAAAATCAGCATGCTTTTCTTTTTTTCATTTTTTTTCCCCTTTCTCTACTCATTATTTATGGATTCTGTTATAAACTGCCTCATTGTGGGCCTATGGGTTAAATGGCAATTGACTTTTGTGATCACATTTCTTAAACGGGACCTAACCATTGAGCACCTAGACAAGGCTGAAATTTCCCACAGCGTACCTACATTTAGCCTATATGACATGCACAAGTGTACACTTTCCCTACCACTAGGAAGAATTAGGAGGCTACCTTGGAGATCTCATTACTACTTGTAGCTCTGGGCTATTGCAAAGAGGGGTCATTGCTCTCCTTCTTACTGCTTATTATATAGGAATAATTTCCCCAAGGTTAGCAGTTTTCTTTGTGGTTTAATATTTATCCTTTGGAGGATGATATTTAAAGGTCTCTCATTTTTCTCTTCTCGCTCTTTCATGCACAGCAATTTAGGTCTTCCTTTCCTGTTAATATTCCAGTGGTTTTCATGGTAAGAATGTGCAGTCTGCAATTAGGCGTGCAGCTGATGATGTGCCTCCAGCAGACATCAGCCTGTGGCCTTGACAGTGTGCAAGTGTTAGAAGAAATGTGTTGGGCAGCTATTGTTATCTCTAGTCCCCCACAGCTGAGCAAGAATAATGGCAGATGACAGGGCAGGCAGGATCAGAGCTCCCACAAAGAGTTGGTTTCTGCAGCACCTTGTGCACAAGAGCCTGTCAAACATGCTTAGAGTTTGTGGTGGGGCCTCCACAAGGCTGACAGGGCAGCAGCATCATGTTTGGAATGTGAACATGTATTGAATTTGTATTAGCTTCTTTTGTAAGGCAAAGTGAAAGTACATAATGAAATAAGTAACGTGTGTAGAAACATTGATTTTCGTTTCATACTGGAGCAGGGAGGCCAGGCCTGTTCTCTGCTCTGGTGTTTGAATGGGGGCCGATCTTTCGCCTGCAGCTATTTTGCCTTCATTTTGGAAACAAGCTCATTCTTCTTTTGTTTTCCCCACCTGTCTAGGAGAGAGGGGCATCTGTTGTCATATCCATTATTTATCTGTGAGAAACACTGTTACTTAATTATCTTCTCTGCTGCTGGAGGCCAGCTTGGCTGTCTCCCTTTAGAAAGGATTCTAGGACTCCATGCTGTAAATATGTTTTAATTAGTGAGCTCATGGCCAGGCTGTGCCTTGCTTAGCTTCTTAGGTGGCTTTGTAGATGAGCACCTCTACAGCAAAATCCAGCGGCCTGGGAGTGTGCGCACTTCCTTTGAGCCATACTCACATCTCACAGTGCCATTGTTCCTGTCTGACTCTGAAGTGACAGAGACCTACTTTCTGGGTTACTTCATGTGCTTCCTTTGCACTGTACTCTTACCAGCTCTGAAGAAGAAGACTGCTCTCTACTCCAGCATAGCACAGCTCACATTCTAGAGAATGCTTTATACTCAGAGGGCCCCCGCCCCTGAACCATGATAAGCTTTCAGACTTTTGAGCTCTAAGTTTAGATTCCTTGTTGACCATTGAGGTTCTAGAGGGTCACAAGCCATAATGTCAAAAGCCCCAAGATCCAAGGAAAGGGACCCTTGGCTAGTACCATGTGTATTATGGTTGGAAATTTGTTTCAGTTGGCCCCTGTGAGGGGTCTGCTTTGCCTTGGTCAATAGGGTAGGGCCTTCCAGAATCCTGTTTCTTCTTTATCTTTGAAAATAAACAGGATGGAATTCTCTCTAGGCATACCAGCATGAGTTTTTGAAACACTTTGATTTTCAACATGACTTTATTAGTCCATATAAATCTTATGAGATTTGCTGGACAGATGGTAGTATCTCTTTCAGGGAGCATAAACCCAGCCTTTGAGAGGACTGTCTCAAAGAAGATCACCCTGCTGGTGTGGATAAGGCCAGGAGAGTCCTTAGGTTTCTAACTCCCCATACCAAACAGGATGCAGGATGATGTGTGTCTTTGCTCTGGAGACAGCTCACAAGGGGGAGCACAAGGAGGTGGATTCCTTCTATTTAAGAATAGGGAAATATCCTTTGTGCTACCAATCCCATAAAGCAGCACTTGCTAAGAGAAGGCAGGCCTGCAGAACTCGTGAACTCTCCAGGGCCACCTAAGAATGAAAAGTCTCTAGGGAGGGCAAAGTTGTGACATAGTAAATGTTACTTTTCACTTCTTAGAGGGTCATGTATTGTGTTTTCCAATCTAAAACCAAGCCCCGAAGCCAGGAGAGCATCTTATCTACATCTAGTGTGGTTTAAAATGCTTGTTAATTAAGTAGTGTAGCATCGTTACACTTAGTAGTGGGTTCATTTCTGCATATTCATAAATGCACATAACAAGTTTTCTTCATTTCAATCCCCAGAATTTCCTCTTTCACTCCACCCCTCCCTCTCTCTTATCCCTTCCTCTTCTGTATTGGTCTTCCTTCTATTTATTATTTATTTTAAAATTGGTACATCATAGTTATATAAAATCAGAATGAATAATGATATATTCATACATGCACACAGCATAATTTGGTCACCTTCATTCCCTGATTCTTTTCCTTTTCCTCCCTTCCCCTCTCCCCCTTGGTCCTTTTGCTCCTCCAGAACTCCCCTCTATTTTCACCAGATCTGCCCTTTTTATTCCCTTTTTCTCTTTAGCTTCCACATATGAGAAAACATTTGACCCTTGACTTTCTGAGTCACTTGGCATGATATTCTCCAGTTCCATTCATTTATCAGCAAATGACATAATTTTATTCTTCTTTATGGCTGAGTAGAACTCTATTGTGTATATATACCATATTTTCTTAATCCATTTGTCTTTTGATGGGCACCTAGACCTGTTCCATAGCTTGACTATTGTGGATTAATCTGTGATAAACATTGGTATGCATGTATTACTACAATATGCTGATTTTTAGTTCTTTTGGATAAATGCCAAGGAATAGGATCCTGGGTCATATGGCAGTTCCATTCCTCATCTTTGAAGGAATCTCCATACTGCTTTCCAAAGTGGTTGTATTAATTTGCAGTCCCACCAACAATGTATAGGTGTACCTTTCCCCCCCACATCCTCAGCAGCAATTATTGGCATTTGTATTCTTGATGATTCCATTCTAATTGGGGTGAGATAAAATCTCAGTGTAGTTTTAATTTGCATTTCCCTGATTGCTAAGGATGTTGAACATTTTTTCACGTATTTGTTAGCCATTTGTATTTCTATTGAGAAATGTCTCTTTAGATCCTTTGCCCATTTATTGAATGGGTTATTAGTCTTTTTCCCCTCCCTCCCTTCCTTCTTTCCTTCCTTCCTTCCTTCCTTCCTTCCTTCCTTCCTTCCTTCCTTCCTTCCTTCCTTTTATCCTTTCTTTCATTCTTTCTTTTCTTTTCTTTTTTTTTGCTTTCTTTTTATATTCTTGTTATAAATCCCCACTGGGAAGAGTAACTGGCAAAGATTTTCTCCCGTTCTTAGGCTTTCTCATCACATTCTTAATTGCTTCCTTTGTGTGTTTCACTTCTCACCTGGAGTTTCCATTCCCTTGAAACTCACAGAAGTGACCCCATTACTATGCTGGTATGACGAGCCTCGCAGGTAGATGGAGTCCCACTTATGCCAAAGCATCACAAAATCCCTAAAGACTGGGAGTGGTGGGTTGTAGTTTCCTGAAGTCTTCAGTGTTAAGGATATAAATTGATTGGGTAGGAGGCATAGGTGAAAAACCATGGAGATCTACTCCAACTAGGTGAGGAGGCACATACCCAATGAGGGAGAATTCTGCTTATCCCTGTTGGGGGCAGACACAAAAACTCTCTTCTCATAATCTTGTGTGCCTTCTGCAGGGAATAGTGCAAGATGGCATGCTTTGCCTATCCCAAGAACACTTGAGTGGTAAAAGGCACCAGTATTTAGCATTCATAAAGGGGAAGCAGCCCAGGCTGCTGCTGATGATTTTTCTATACTGGATCAAATACTACAGAAGGGTCTGCTGCTGCGTAACCCCTTGGTTTCTCTGGCTGTCCTCAAAAGAGTCAGTGTATGGACTGGGAGGTCTGTCTTAGGTAGCAACTAGTAACTCTGCACAAGTATAATCTGTGTGGAAGGTTACCCTGGCTTTGAACTGGTTTGGGCCACAATTTAAACTGAAAATATATTATTGATTTCATCAGAGAGATGTCTAACTGGCAAGTTAAAGTTTGTGGCCCTGCTTGTTGGGTTCCTTCACATGGGATTGTAACATTTAATGAAAAACATACAGTACTGTATACGAGACTCTTCAGCCAAAAACCTGACATAAATGCTGATCAGCATTGACTTGCAGCTCTCTTGGAACACATTTTATTTTATTAAGTTAAGATATGCATGGAAAATAGAGTTTCTTTATTTTTCATAACTGAGCCTCCCTCAGAAGGCCCCCAGACTGCTGAATAAAAGGTGACCTAGTAGACTAATTTTAGAACATCTAGGCAAACTTAGTCTGGTCCCTAAATTTAAGAGGGTCTTTTTAGTAACTCAGTGTTTTTGGTATATGTTCCTGCTTTTTTATTTGAGCCCATGATGTCTGCAGGGGCATTTGTGTGAATTGGGATAGAGCTGGGTTGAGTGGATCTCACAGTGGAGGGAAACATGGGTAGTTGAATCTATAAGAATGGTCATTGACTTGTTCTGTGGCTCCTCAGTAATTACAGCATTGTCCTTCTTGACATCTAAAACTGAGGACTCCAGGTTTGTTAGGGAACCTGCGGTCTCTTCTCTTTGCTTTATTAAGGCTCAGTGGTCCTGCTTGTTGACTTGTCTCTGTCTCCCCTGGCTTAGTGCTGTGAACCTTTGAGGTTTGGCTTTGACTTCTTCAAACATATACCACATCACTTCCTCTGCCAGGTTATCCAGCCAGATGCTGAACTGTTTCCATATTTGTCCTTAAGGACCTGTAGAGATTTCTGGGTCCCTTCCATCTTTCAGCCAATGACAGGAGGCCAGAATATGCATACTTAGGCATTTTCTCTGACCCATCTCACTGCTCTCTTGGATTACTGTAAGGGTATCTAGCGAGGTGATCTTATGCCCAAGATCCACACAGGAAGGGAGGCTTTCCCCTCAACCTGTGTGACCGCACGTCCAGCCTCTGGGACTTGAGCTCAACCAAGGGTGGTTTAGATACATGCCTCTCCCTTGCTGATCGGCCTACTTTTCTTCCTCACAATCATCTGGGGGCTTTCTTCCTCTTCCATTTGGACCAGGGTTTCCTTGATGTCATTCCTGGTAGAATAGTTTCTATGGAGCCTATTTTATGATGAAAGAATAAACAAAGCTCTATTGTTCTTGTATGATGATCTCATTTCATCCTCCCCACAGTTCTGTGTTATAGTCTTTCCTTTTATAAATGAAGAGACATTAATGGATGAAGCTTAGGGAAGTCCAGGAAATCTCCCAGGTCAAACATCTAATCAGATACAGAACTGAGATTTAAGCTCCTCACTCCATTGTGCTGACCCCTCCTCTCTTGTCCAGAATGTGTGGCTGCTCTAGTTCAGCTCTCTGTACAGGATACACCAACTTTGCCCGAAATTCAGCAATGCAGCCCTTTTTGCTATGGGTTGGTGGATGATGTTTTGTTCTTGTGATTGAAATGATAGTACTTTTCCTACGTTTTTAATTAGTGAAGCTGAAGCTTGTGATGTGAAGCCAATAGTTGGGGTTCATCTCCTATTTTATATTCAGTACAATATGTGAATGGGGTTGGCACTTGCTTAGGTTAATAGCAAAGGCAGTGTAATGAAAACAGCAGCAGGAAAATAAATGGCTGGCTCAGAATCCCTAGCAAGCCAGTGACATTGCAGGGTTGAGTCAGCTGCAGAGTCAGGGCCAGAGGGGGGCCCTCTTCTGAAGGCCATCCGGCATGTCTGCAGCAACTGTGTTTGCATGATACCTTAATATTTATTGGGAAAGGGGGTTCAGGAACTTCCACTGGCTTAGAGAACCACCCCACCCAGGAAAAGATTTAAGCCTTTCAGCCTGTGGCTTGTGGATAAGGAGGGGCTTTTCCTATAGCCCCTATGAAGACTGCAATTATCCTGATGTGCCACTTTCACCTTACATTCACATCCCCTCTCTCCTTCTCCAACTCTCTCCTCCTCCCCCCCCCCCCCCCTTCTCTTTCTGTAAAGATGTTGTTCTTAAAAGGAATGATGAGCATTAACCTGGACAATTTCACAAGGAGTGGTATGAGGACTTGCAGGGGTGTCATCAAATGTCACTTTAGCTTTCCAAGGTTCATGCAGCATTTTGCCTTCATATGGACAGTAATGTGTTTTCCGTGAGGTTAATCTTGCTCTTTCAGATGTGTTTTTTCAGTCGAATTCAGGAAGCTCCATATGGCACTGTTTTTATTCTTGCATCATCTAGGTGTTGACCTTTAGACCTGAAATTAGTCTGCTCTGAAAGCAGATGAAATATGAATGAGAATCATCTCATGTATATGGATCTTTGTTATGAAGAGTTTATCCTCAGTGCTTTAGGCCATGAAATTATTCCAAAACACAAAAGAATTTACACAGAGGAATAGAATTCATTCAACCTAATCTAGATCCATCCTCCCAAAACATAGGTAAAATACAATACTGAAACCATACTACACAGGCAGAGCTAGTTATTGCTCAGTTTTCCCTGGGGAGCCTGGTGCTTTATTAGGTATTGTTGATAAAGCTGGGTGTGCTGTCTCCAGAAGCCATTGCACAAGTCTAATAAACAGAAGCAGAATGGAGACTCAGAGTATATTATTATGGAAACTGACCTAATTTTTGACTGGAAGCCCTAATTTCAAATCATTTATATGCTTTACATTTTACATATGCAATTGATTTTTATAGTTGAATAATCAAGATGGTAATTGATAGAAAGTTTCATTACTAAAATTAGTTAAGAGTTACCCTAGAAAATTTACTGATGGGGATAAACATTTTTCATTTTAACTATTTCCCTCTGGGATATTTGTTGGGAAGCTTTCTTTATTCCTATAGCAAAATAATGCACATAATATAGTGATAAAAAAAAGCTCTGTTTTAAAAATTGTTGGAAAATCAAAATACTAAATACCCTGCATGAATCAAGTGGGATTACATGCTGGATGTTCTTAAGTGGCCCCACTGGGGACTGCCAAGTAAAGGTTATTGGTGCCAAAGTGGGGCTTTATCAGCTGTTTGTTTGTTTGTTTTTTTTGTCTGTTTTTCTTTCATTCTTGGCTGATGCTGACTGGGGTTTTTAGGTGATTTTTTTCCCTCCCTTCTATTGATATAAAATATGGGTAATACCAGAAGTAGGAAGAAAGGGGGTGGAGATAAACCAGTTTGATATATTTTTAATCTGACTAGTATATAAAGAAATGTAAAATAAAACATGTTTTTGTAAGTCTTGAAAGTTCCAGAACACTTCATTAGTGAAAAATCTATTCATTGCCACCGTCCTGCATCTGTACCTTGATGATCCTCTTGCTCATGAGGCATTATAGTTCCCTCAGGTTTTTGGGAAAAAAAGTAAAAAGTATGAAATGCTAAAAAAAAAAAAAAAAAAAAAAAAAAAAATTGGTAAAATGGAAATTTTTTTCCATTGGATTTATAGAAAATTAATGATCTTATAAATCAGAATTGCCATGTATTGTGAACTGAAAGCTTCTACTAACTTGAATAAAACCCTAAAAATAAACTAGATGAATGGTTCTGAGCTGGAGGACATGTGAGTTTCTCCCCCAGGGGGACAGCTGGCAATTTCTGGATATTTTCCATTGTCATGATTAGGTTTGAGCAGTTACTGGAATTTGGTGGGTAGAGGTCAGGGATTCTATTAAACCTCTTGCAGTACTTGGGGCAGCTTCCCGAAACAACCCACTCTCCACCCCCAAATGTCAGAAGCCACTATGGAGAAATAGCGCACTAGACCCAGAGGTAGAAAACCCTGGCTTTGAATTCTAGCTCACTACTCTCTAAACATCAAACATTAAGCCAAACTGTTTGTGTTCTTTGAACTTCATCTTTGTAGAAATATAGATAATGCTTTATCATTTACCACTTTTTTTTTAACTTTGCAGTGAAGACCACTATGAGCTAATGGTTTAAAATACTTTGTACAAATTTTGTGTGATAAAATAAACTCATTTCAGTGTTTTGATATTGTCATTGTTTAACCAGAATACCTTCTTGAAGAAACTGAATTTTCTGTATGATGAGTGATATCAAGAGAGAGGTCTTACGTTCACATTTGTTTTACATCCCCACAAAGGAGCAGCATGTTTTTAATATGTACATGCTTGTTATGTACATTATATTAATCATAATTTTATTTATTGATTCATCCTTGCATTTGTGTTGTTTAATTCTTTTAGCAGCCAGGGAGTGGGTCCAGCTCCTCTCCAATTTGCTTCCTGAGATGCTCATCATGTGACACGTTACCTCTATTAGAACATACCAAGGGCTTTTCCATAAATAGTAAGAAGTGAGGGGAAGTTTCCTTGGTCATAAAGAAAAATGGAAAGAAATGATACTTTATTCTGATGCCACATCATTGAAGCATCTTAAATTATTGATGAGTACCTTATGCTAATCTGACAGCTCTTGTCTGAAAATTCTAAAACACCTGATAAATGACTTTATATATCATGGTTATACCTCGTAATGCAAGCAAATATTTGAGCCTAACTTTGCATTTCTCTGTGTGTTTGGAAGAAAAGGAAGTATAATGTGTTTTTTCTTTTTCATTCCCAAGTAGGTGTCTTATTTCTAGGGTTATTCTTGTGCCCTTCCCTCTGAGTACAGAGGGAAGGGATACAACTGATAATTACCCAAATTACTCATATTTATTAGACATCTTTGCTACTGGGCTCCGATGATAAAAAGAGATATTAAGCTTTCAGCCCCCATAGAGATTAAAATTAGGCCAGGAACATACAAGTTGTTGTAAGAAAGGCAATCTAAGAAATCTCAGTTTCTTTCTTTTTTTTTTTTTTTGTGGGTACTAGGAACTGAGCTCAGGGGCACTCAAGCACTGAGCCACATCCCCAGCCCTATTTTGTGTTTTATTTAGAGACAGGGTCTCACTGAGTTGCTAGGATCTCACTGTTGCTGAGGTTGGTTTTGAACTGACAATTCCCCTGCCTCAGCCTCCTGAGCCACTGGGATTATAGGTGTGCACCACCACGCCGGGATTCTATCAGGTGTTTGTTATAGTATTGGAAAACTGACTAATACAGTGCATGTGTGTGTGTGTGGTGAGTGGGGGGGAAATGTGTTTATAATAGAGGAAGCAGATGGGAATATGGTGTGTTCAACAGTTAGTAATAAGGTAAGTAGTAAGAGCACCGGGAATTTGTAAAAGTTGGATTTTGAGAAGGCTTTGAGGGCTAGATTTTGGAGGACCTGAAATAATAGGAAAGTGGTTTTGTATTGTATTATAATCTTAAATTAATAATTGTTTTTGGTAGAAAAAATGAGAGTAGTATAATTCTAATTTAATATAAAATATATTTGTTAAAATGAGAGTTTTTTTTCATCATCAGCAACTATTTCTACCTCCAATACTTCTAAGATTCCTTTCATTTTAATAAGCCAGAATGTTGATTTTTCCCTTTTCCTTCGCTCTTTTTAATCTCAACATTCAGTAGTTAATGGTATTTTATTGAAATAATTAATCTTGAATTCTGCCATTTGCCTACAGGGCAGGGCCAGGTCTCATTTGCCATTATATTCCCAATATTTATTGTGTAGTGTTGGATTACCACATGGTGGGTAAGTGAACTCTGGGTTCTAGTCACTTCATTTAATAAGATTTTATTTATACTCTGGGTCTCTGTGATTTTTACAGTTACTCTCAATGAGCCTACATACTTTTTATAGTTGTGGCATTTTTAAGATTAGACAGGATTACCATTATGACATTCTTTAATTAAAAGATTGCAGGTTCTGTTTCAAATCAATATAGGATTTCCAAAATCTGACCTTTTAAAGTTATTTTGGATCAGACTATCAGAGAAGACATTAGGTAAACTATTTTGAACAATATAGTTCTGTTTCCATGGTAATGTAAATAGGAGCAAATTCATCTTTTCATTTAATGTAATTGGACAGTCTGTGCTGGGAAAGACAAAGCAGATTAGGGCTAAGTCAAAATTGCTTTTGGCTAATTTTTCCATATGAATGTAGGTTAGAAAATAACGTGGATCTAATTTCTTTAGTATAATATTATGGTAAATCTCTATCCACTTTTTAGGAGGTGATCCTGCTAAAGATTGTGTTATATCTAGAAATACTTGGTTTCAGAAATTTCTTTTATTAGGAACTAAAGTTTACAAGATAATTTCTTCATATGTGTTTTTTTATTTATCCGCTTCCTGTGTACTAGTTTACTTCACTTTCCATCTTTAACACTGTTTTTATTTATACATTGGAAAAAGCATATTAGGTAGTTTCCCTTCAATATCTATGATCGCTGTTATGCCTATTTAGAAGGCCCTTTCCCAGGCTGTATAGCTTGCAGCCTTTCACCAAGTTTGGGCAAATGAGATATAAATAGATGTGTCAGGTGAGATTTTCGAGAAGACTCTTTAAGAGGGAGAGGGCACACATTCTCTCCTGTTTCTCTTCAGTTTTTTTGTCTTGCGGATTGTAGTCTAAATGGAATGGCTGGAACTTTAGTAGCTGTCTCAGATCATGAGGTGACCTGGAGGATAGAAGCCAAGAGGCAGGAAGATAGGAGGAGCTTCAGGATTTCATGGAGAGTCCACACCAGCACTGGACTGCTTTTTCTTTTCTGCTTTTATCTGAGAACAAACGCTGGTATAAGAGAGATGGGGCAAGTTTTCCCAACTATCAACAATAACTCAGCAATTATTTTTATAATCAGGAAAATCCTGATGTTTTGAAAGTAGAAGAGTCTTATCACAGATCACTTATGATGATAATATTACTAAAAACAAGGAAATTTGTAGGTGAAAATCTGTTTTATTGGAAAGACAAGCAATAGGGTACACAAGATAAAGCATGAATCTTGATTAATTAACAAAATTTAAACATTCCACAATGTGTGTACACATTCAAAACACCATGCTATACATTATACATACATACAATTTAAGCTATCATTTAAAAAATAAATTTTAAGTAATTTCAAGACAAAAAAAAAATCAGGCTTGTGCATGAGCTATCTTGGAACATTTACCTAGGTTTTTTTTTCTTTTTTCTTTCCTTTTTTTTTTTTTTTTTTTTGGTGTTGGGGATTGAACCACTGAGTCACATCCCCAACCCTTTTTAAAAATTTTAAAAAAACATATTTCTTTTTTATTTTTACAGACTATATTTTGATTCATTGTACACAAATGGGGTACAAGTTTTTATTTCTGTTTGTGCATGATGTAGATTCACACCATTCATGTACATAGAGTAATGATGTCTGTATCATTCCACCATTTTTCATACTCCCTCACCTCTCCCCCTCTCATTTCCCTCTATGTAATCTAAAGTTCCTCCATTCTTCTCTTACTACCTACACCCAAAATATATCATCATCCACTTATCAGGGGAAACATTGGCCTTAGGGTTTTGGGATTGGCATATTTCACTTAACATGATATTCTCCAATTCCATCCATTTATCTGCAAATGCCATAATATTTATTATTCTTTAAGGCTGAATAATGTTCCATTGTGTATATATACCACAGTTTCTTTATCCATTCATCTGTTGAAAGGCATCTAGGTTGGTTCCACAGTCTAGCGATTGTGAATTGAGCTGCTATAAACAGCTTAATCAATGCTATAAACATTGATGTGGCTGTGTTACTATAGTATGCTAATTTTAAGTCCTCCGGGTGTAAACCAAGGAGTGGGATAACTGGGTCAAAAAGTGGTTCCATTCCAAGTTTTCTGAGGAATCTCCACACTGCTTTCCAGAGTGACTGTACCAATTTTCAACTCCACCAGCAATGTAAAAGTGTGCCTTTTTCCCCACAGCCACATTAGCATCTACCATTATTTTGTGTTCTTGATAATAGCCATTCTAATTGGAGTAAGAGGAAATCTTAGAGTTGTTTTAATTTGCATTTGTCTAATTAGTAGAGAAGTTGAACACTTTTTCACATATTTATTAATCACCTGTACATTTTCTTCTGTAAAATGTCTGCCCAGTTCCTTGGCCCATTTATTGATTGGGTTCTTTGTATTTTTGGTGTAAAGTTTTGTAAGTTCTTTATAAATTTTGGAGATTAGTGCTCTATCTGAAGTGCATGTGGAGAAGATTTTCTCCCACTCTCTAGGCTTTCTTTTCACGTTATTGATTGTATCCTTTGCTGAGAAAAAGCTTTTTAGTTTGAATCCATTCCATTTATTGATTCTTTCTTTGATTTCTTGTGCTTTGGAAGTCTTATTTAGGAAGTCTGATCCTAAGCCAACATGATGAAGTTTCGGGCCCACTTTGTCTTCTATTTGGTACAGGGTCTCTGGTCTAATTCCTAAGTCCTTGATCCATTTTGAGTTGAGTTTTGTGCAGGGTGAGAGATAGGGGTTTAATTTCATTTTACTACATATGAATTTCCAGTTTTCCCAGCAGCAGTTGAACAGGCTATCTTTTCTCCATTGTATGTTTTTGGCTCCTTTGTCTAGTATGAGATAACTATACTTTTTGTGGGTTTGTTTCTGTGTCTTCTTTTGATATAGAGTCTTACTAAGTTGCTTAGGGCCTCACAAAGTTGCTGAGGCTGACTTTGAACTTGCAATCCTCCTACCTTAGCCTCCCAAGCTGCTGGGATTACAGGTGTGCACATCTGTGCTTGATTCATTTGCCTCGATTATGTCACTGACCAGCTATTTAGTAGCATGGCAATTTAATAGCATGGCTACTCTTGTTCCTTCAACTATAGAGTGACTCATCCTCATTCACAGAGGAATCAGTCCCTTGAAGCGGTGTTTGCCATGTGCCATCTGTGTCCTGGCACTTGACTAATCTTGGGACTCTTATAGCACTTCATCTCTATCTTACCTGTGGGGCTCAATGCCTTCTGCTCTATGCAATAAATCTAAATATATATTTGAAGTAAATCTATATGAGTATGTAGAGGTATAGATTAATGAGCACAAAAATAAAGTGCTGGTGAGTTTATTTACAGTTCAGACAAATTAATTCAATTGGCAAACACATCCTCTAGGTGAAAGAAATTTTCCTTGACAGATATATTTTTCAAGTTTATGGCCATAAAAACTTTGCAGTTGAAGTGTATATTCCAGGGAGATTAAGCCAAATCCCTACAGTTGGCATGGGAGAGCTTATTGCTGCTTCTTTGGGAACATAGATAAAAGAACTATTTTATGATGAGGGCACAGACTATTTAGGTTTAAACTGAAGAAAGGCTGTTGGCCCACTTAGCTGTTCTCTAACTTTGCTGTTGGCTTGGTGTGCTCAAGTGGGCCTTAGAAAACAAGGAATCTCGGACCTGCTTTTTATCTTGGAGAAGAGTAACAGCTAGCTCACAGCTTTGAAATTTTAAGGAACAAAGATTTACAAGATTATTTCTTCATGTAGCGATACTTTTTAAAAAATTTTTTAGTTTAGTTCATTGTACACAAATGGAGTACAACTACTGTTTTTCTGGTTGTACACAAAGTAGAATCATACAATTTGCATATTCATACATATACATAGGATAAAGATGTTTGTCTCATTCTATTATCTTTCCTTCCCCGCCCTCTCCCCACCACTCATTTTCCTGTGTACAATCCATCCCTTCTCCATTCTTCCCATACCTCCCCCGACCCCTACTATGTGTCATCAACCATTTATAAGAGAAATCTTTTGGTCTTTGTTTTTTTGGGATTGGCTTATATCACTTAACATGATCTTCTCCAATTCCATCCATTTACCTGCAAATGTCATACTTTTATTATTCTTTATGGCTGAATAATATTCCATTGTGTGTATGTACCACATTTTCTTGATCCATTCATCTACTGAAGGGCATCTAGGTTGGTTCCACAATCAGACTATTATGAATTGGGCTTCGATAAATATTGATGTGGCTGCATCACTGTAGTATGCTGATTTTAAGTCCTTTGTATATAGGCCAAGGAGTGGGATAACTGGGTCAAATGGTGGTTCCATTCTGAATTTCCTAAGGAATCTCCATACTGTTTTCCAGAGTGGCTGCAACAATTGCAACCCCACCAGCAATGTATGAGTGTACCTTTTCCCCCACATCCTCACCAGCACCTGTTGTTGCTTGTATTCTTGATAATAGACATTCTAATTGGGGTGAGATGATATCTTAGGGTAGTTTTGATTTGCATTTCTCTTATAACTAGAGATGTTGAAAATTTTTTCATATATCTGTTGATTGCTTGTAGATCTCCTTCTGTGAAGTGTCTGTTCATTTCCTTAGCCCATTTATTGATTGGGTTGTGTTCTTGGTGTAAAGTTTTTTGAGTTCTTTATATATTCTTGAAGTGAGTTTTGACCTCAAGTTTCTTCTTTAATTTTACCCAAAGTTGTTTCACACTAATGATAGACCATTTTCTTTATATTGATACTTCTCAATTTATGATGGACATATGTCCCAATAAACCCAACACAAATTAAAAGCCTTGTATGTTCAAGGTGCATTCCATACTCCATGGGCTACCAAACATCACAGCTCAGGAACATGGTGCACTGAATGTGGGTTGCTTTCCCTCGTTGCAGGGCTGCCTGGGAGTTGTGGCTTGCTACTGATGCCTAGCATAGTGAGGGAATATCATACTGTATATCATTATCCTGGGAAGAGATCAAAATTCAAAATATGAAGTATAGTTTCTACTGACAACATTTTACTTTTGTACCATTGTGAAGTTGAAAAGTTGTAAGTTGAATTATCATAATTGGGGACCATCTATATTTCATTATTTGCTAAATTTTCTGCTCTTCGAAATCTTGGCTTGAACAATGGAACTCAACATGGGCATTCCACTTGAAACTTGAAGCAGAGAACCAAGCCACATGCGGCAAGCATCAGAAATGGTGGTCAGCTTTAAAGAAGAACTAGCATCAATTCTCCTGAAATTATTTCTTGAAATAGAAAGGGAGAAAGCACTGTCAAACTCATGCTAAAAAACCAGTATCCCCCTATACCAAAACTGGACAAAGACGCATAAAGGAAAGAAAACTTTAGACCAATATTCTTGATGAACATAGATGCAAAAATTCTCAATATTGGCAAACCATATACAAAAACACATTAAAATAGAGTACATCATGATCAAGTGGGTTTCATCCCAGTTTCATCCCAAGGTCGATTCAACATATGGAAATCACTAAATGTAATTCATCACATAAATAGATTTAAGGACAAGAATTCCATGATTTATCTCAATAGATGCAGAAAAAAGCATTTGACAAAGTACAGCATCCTTTCATGTTTAAAGCACTAGAAAAACTAGGGATAAAAGAACATACCTCAACATTGTAAAGGTTGTATATGACAAACCCAAGGCCAAAATTATACTGAATGGAGAAAAACTGAAAGCATTTCCTTTAAAAATAGGAAAAAGACAAGGATGCCCACTTTTTCCACTTCTATTCAACATAGTCCTTGAAACTCTAACCAGCAATCACGCAAGAGAAGAAAATTAAAGTGATACAAATAGGAAAAGAAGAGCTCAAATTATCTGTTTGCTGATGACACGATCCTATATATAGAAGACCCAAAAAAAAACCTCCACCAGGAGACTTTTAGAGCTAATAAAAAAATTCAGCAAAGTAGCAGGACACAAGATCAACACTACATAAATCAATAGCGTTCCTATGTTCCAGTGATGAATCCACTGAGAAAGAAATTAGGAAGACTGTCCTATTCACAATAGACTAAAAAAAAAAAACAACTTGGAAATTAGTCTAACTAAAGACATGAAGAACCTCTATTATGAGAACTATAGAACACTAAAGATATAATTTTTTTTTTGGTACTAGGGATTGCATTTAGGGGTGTTTAGCCACTGAGCCACGTCACTAGCCCCTTTTGAATTTTTGAAAAAATTTTGAAACAGGGTCTTGCTAAGTTGCTGAGACTGGTCTTGAACTTGAAATCTTCCTGCCTCAGCTTGCCTAGTGGCTGGGATTATAGGTGTGTACCACTGTGCATGGCTAAAGAAAGAAATTGTAGAAGACCTTAGAAGATGGAAAGACTTTCCATGGCAGAATCAATATTATCAAGATGGCTATACTCCCAAAAGCACTGTATAGATTCAATGCAATTACCATAAAAATTCCAATTTCACAGAACTAGAAAAGGCAGTTGTGAAATTCATTTGTCAAAATAAGAAGAGCCAGGAAATCCTTCATGAGAAAAGTGAAGGAAGCATCACAATACCAGAAATTAAATTATACTACAGAGCTATAGTAACAGACACAGCATGGTACTGGCATTAAAATAGGCATGAAGACTAATTGAATAGCAGACACAGACATACCCACATAAATCCAGTTATCTAACAGAGGTGCCAAAAACATACATTGGAGGAAAGATAGCCTTTTTAACAAATGGTGCTGGGAAAACAGGAAATCCATATGTAGTGGAATGAAATTTACCCCCTATATCTCACCCTGCACAAAAGTCAACCAGGTGGTTCAAAGATCTACGAATTAGACCAGATACACTGCAACAGCTAGAAAAAATGTAGGCCTAACACTCCAACATGTCTGCATAGGAACTGACTTTCTTAACAAGACTCCTAAGGTACAAGAAGTAAAATCAATAAATGGGATGGCATCAAATTAAAAAACTTCTTCACAGCAAAGGAAGCAATTAAGAGCATGAAGAGAGAGCCTATAGAAGGGAAAAAATCTTTGCCATCTGTACCTCAGAAGAGCATTAATATTCAGGATATACAAAGAACTCAAAAACTTAACACCAAAACCAAAATAAAACAAAACAAAATAACCCAATCAACAAATAGGCAAAAGAAATAAACAAATTTTTCAAAAGAAGAAATACAAATGGTCGACAAACATGAAAAAAATGTTCAGAATCTCTAGCAATTAGGGAAATGCAAATTAAAACTACGTCGAGATTTCATCTCACTCCAGTCAGAATGGCAATTACCAAGAATACAAGTAACAATAAATGTGGGCGAGGATATGGGGAAAAAGATACACTCATACATCATTGATGGGATGGCAAATTAGTACAATCTCTGGAAAGCAGAATACTGATTCCTTAAAAAACTAGGAATGGAACTACCATATTATCCAGTTATCCCACTCTTCAGTATATATCCAAAAGATTTAAAATCAGCATACTAAATGATACAGTCACATCAATGTTTATAGCAGCACAATTCACAGTAGCCAAGCTATGGAAACCAACTGAGGTGCCCTTCAACAGATAAATGGATAAGGAAATTGTGGTGTATATACACAGTGGAGAATTACTCAGCCATAAAGAAGAATGACATTATGGCATTTGCTGGTAAATGAATGCTGAATGAAATAAGCCAGTCCCAAAAAGTCAAAGGTCAAATATTTTCTCTGATATGTGAAAGCTAACCCACAATAAGGATGCTGGGGGATAAAAAAAAAAATAGAAGAAAGATCAGTGGGATAGACAAAGGGAAATTAAGGAAAGGGAGGAAGATGGGATAGGGAAAGACAGTGGAATTAATTTGACCTCATTTTCTGGGTACATACATCAATATGCCATGGTGAATTTACCATCATATATATCTACAAGACACTAATTAAATAATAGTAATTTAAAAAATAACTAAGTAAATAGCAGAAAGATCAATAGAGTAGAGGAAGGGAACAGGAGGAAGGAGGAGGGGAAACAAAGGGGAAGAAGTGGGGAATTAGAAAAAATTATATGCCATGTTTTTATAATTATGTCAAAATGAATCCTAATGCTATATATAACTTAAAAGAACCAGTTTAAGGAAAAAAAAAGTCAGGTCTGCCACTTGGAGGCAAAGTGTGGCTGAAAAATCAAAGTCAGTTCTGGTTAATGAGTTTCTTTTCAGTCACTTCTAAGGAATTAAAATTACAAGACCAGGGCTGGGGATTTAGCTCAGTTGATAGAGTGCTTGCCTCACAAGTACAAGGCCCAGGTTCAATCCCCAGCACTGCAAAAAAAAAAAAAAAAAAAAAAAATTACAAGATCATTTCTCATTGGCAGTGGTATGGCAGTTTTCTTAAGATATAAGAATTATGTGAAAATACAACTTTTAAAAAGAAGGTCTGTGTTCTTGGTATGCTTGTTTGAATGTACAATTCTTCAGAAGGCTTTGAAATGCACTGGCAGTCCACACCCATTCCTCCCGCACTGCTCACTCACTGCTGGCGAGCCTGCCTCAGGCTTTCCTTCACTGGGAGCCCAGGTAGCCAAAAGCCAGTATTCCAGAATCTCCTTTCTAAATAAGCACATATTTTGCATGTACATATTTTACTCCCTTCATTATAGCTAAACAGAAAGATATTTGGAGCCCAGAGGATATAGCCTACATAATTTAAAAGGGAAATAAAGTCAACATTGATTAAAATTGCATCTTTAAAAAATAACTACAATCTGGTAGCTTGCTAATTATAAAGCTCAACAAAAATAAGTGATGGGTTAGCTTCAAATGCTCATTTTATTTTAATAACAGAATATTTCATTATTTATAAGGGGACTTTGCAATTTTTATTTGTAGTTATTCATGGTTTTGTCACACTCTGAGTTAGGGTGGCTCGTTTGCTACTTAAATTGTTTGGACGCATGAGAAAAGTAAACTTACTTGCTTTTTTTTAGCTTCAGAAAGGAATTTATTTTTGGATGAGTGGGATATATTTTGGCTCATTTTTCCATGCCAAAAAACATGTGCTGTGAATCACTTATGTGCAGTTTAAGGCTCCATGATAGGTTTGTAAGATTTATAAAGAGATGTCTTTATCCTTTCCCTTGGCTCTTTGAATTCTCTGGAGGAAGGGAGATACACTCACAATGTAAATGTCATAATATTTTATTGTCATTTTGACACAGATATGCTTTTCAAAACTATGTTTAAACTTTTATACTTTTGCACCAAAAAGTATTAAACAGTTTTCTAGTAATAGTGTGGGCCATACTTGCATAGCAGTTAATCTGATCTGTGTACTGTCCTAAGCACTTTCGTATATGTGATGATTCACTTAATTTTCATAATAATCTTACGTTTGAGGAAGATACTACTATTAATCACACTCTACAAGTAAAAAATAGTCCAGTGGGCTGCCCAGGAAGCAAACCAAGTCTAGTTTCAGAGGCCTATATTTTCTTTCCTCATAGCACAATTCTGTCTCTTGATTGAAAGATAATATCACAGAAATAATAGAGTTTCCTCTGCAATTTTCAGAACTTTCCCATTTCAAGAATCTCTTTCTTCTAATATCAAATAACTACACTTTTTTGGACTGGGTATTTGTTCCCTGCCAAACTCATGCGTTGATGCCCTAACCCTGAGTGTGAGGGCATTTTGACATGGGACCTTTGCGAGATAATTAGGGTTACATTAAGTCACAAGGGAGGAATCCTCATGATGGGATTAGTAGCCTTGTAAGAAAGCAGGAAGAAAGATAGATGTCCCTGTCCACATGCATGCAGTGAGGAGAGGCCATGTGAGGACATGGCAGGAAGACTGCAGTTTGAAAGCCAGGAAGAGAACCCTGAGCAGGAATTAATCATTCAGCACCTTGATCTCGGACTGCCCTGATCCCAGACTCTGAGAAATAAAGTTCTGAGGTTTAAGCTACCCATTCTGTGATATTTTATTATAGCAACCCAAGCTGACTTAGACAAGCACCCTGTTGTTGAGCAGTCTCTGCTCCTAAGAGAGGTGAGCGGTTGGTACATATTAATTCCCCAGTACACGGATGTGTTCTTGGGTTCCATTATTGCAGAGCCCAAACCTCATCATCATGAACTCAAAGAATTCAGAATTATTCTGTAATATCACATCATTGGATTACATGCTGTTTTAATGAAGGCTTCGCAATCTTTCAATAGCAGTCTATATTTACATTTAATATTAAGTATTTGACTCACAGATGATACTGTGGCAACTATCAGAAATTAAGCCTTAGCCATCTCTCTCAGTGTTATTGTTGAAATGCTTCCCTTTAAGTATTTCTTTTGATTGCCCTTGTGCTCAGTTTTAGGGTCTTTGTTGGGGGCAGGAGGGAGTTGCCCATATATATACAACTGCGAGACCAGGGTGTGGATGTCACATGTACTTGGATTTTTGCTCATCTGTAACAAGGACCCTGACAGACCAAATGGCTCTCAAATGAACTTGTACATATGTTATTTTTTCTGCCCATGGACGTTACCTTTTTTACTTGGTTTATGTATGAGGCTGGATGAAAGTGACTACAAATGTTTTCAGGTTCCTTGTTTCTTTCTTTCTTTTTTTTTTTTTTGGAACCGGGGATTGAACTCAGGGGCACTTGGCCACTGAGCCACATCCCCAGCCCTATTTTGTATTTTATTTAGAGACAGGGTCTCACTGAGTTGCTAAGGGCCTCACTAAGTTGCTGAGGCTAGCTTTGAACTCGTGATCCTCCTGCCTCAGCCTTCCAAGTCGTTTGGATTACAGGCGTGCGCCACCATGCCCGGCCTCCTTGTTTCTTTTCTAATGAGGAACTGTGGAGGTTCTTTTCACTCTTTTGTCCAGAGTGCTCAATTGAATTGATAATTTTGGGCTTCCTTAGATACTTGTCAGTGATGTAAATGCAGAGTGTGTGAGGAGGAGATCCAGTGTGAGCATGACTTCTTTGGAGAGCTATTCTGATTCCACAGAGAATGCAATGGTTACTTTGGTTTCAGGTATGAACATTTGATGGTTGTGTGTTATTAATATGGAATAGAATTTGAACTTCATGAAAGATTAATTCATTTCTAATTATTCATTTCTATAACATTTTATTACTACTAGAAAAGTGGTTTCAGTCAAATGGCAGTGTTTCTTATTTGGTACTATAAAATTAATCTGGTCCGGGTGGGTACGGTCATGCACATTGAAGACTGTTCCATCCAGATCATTGAGAAACACTGATGGATAAAGAAAATATCTTAGCTGTGGATGTTAGGCTTGTCTCTAAATAAGGTTGAACTTGTTTGCAGTATTTTCAATTCCTTTCTTCCAATTTTTGAATTATAAAAGCTCATGAACCTCAGAATTAGTTGCAATTTTGAGATACGAATACTATAATGGACCTACCCAACTGAGAGATTTAGACTTCTTAATTGAGATTTATCAGTTAAGCAAAGGTATAAATTCTCCCTCTTCTAATAAGTTAGTCAATAAATTCCTACCAAGTACCTGTTGTAATTTTTAGAGCTGTTCTTCGTTCTTAGCTGCAGTTTATGTATCATCTTAGATCTGTACTTGTCTGACTGTCTGGTTTGGCTGCTTCCCACAGTTGTCGGTTGGGTGCTATAGACACAGTCCTTTAGGTTGCCTGAAGGAAGAACCCAACAGCACCTTTCTTCCCTGTCATGTCCCTATTGCCCTAGGATTCTCCTCTTGCTCCTGGAACTCAGTGGGGCCTCTTCAGTGCTCCCTAGAAGCTCCGAGGAAGTGACATCCTGTGAAAGTTGTAAGAATCAAAATGGAGTTGCTTGTATTGCAACAATGACCAAATAAATAAATAAGGAAGATAAAGGGGAAAAAACTGGAATGTTTTGAAGGAGGGGATCTCATGTGTGGCTCCCTGATTACAGGAACTATTCACAAAGGACTTTACCAGAACCACAATCTTTCACAAAGGCCACCCCAACCTTCCACAAAAAATACAAGGATGAGATGTTGGGTAAAGTTGCTTGCCCAAAAAGTGTGTATTTAATCTTGGACTTGTACCTTCCTGTTATTAATCCTCATGGCCAAGGATATGGTTTCTAAATATCTTATCGATCCTCCATATTTTTCCCCTTAGAAACTTCCCCTTGCCTCAGTCTCCTTGAATGTGCTCGTGGTTTACTGTGACATGCATAATCCTACTGCTGGGTTCCACTCTTCCCAAGTAAATCTAATTACTCTTTGGAGAATCTCTCTGTGTTATTTAGGTTGACAATCCTGTGTGGCCAAACTTTACCAATGGTTAGAAGGGAGTTAGTGGATAAAGTCTTCCTTTTTTTTTTTTAAACTTCTGGAAGGGCTATTTGGAGACTCAATAGCTTCAGACTGCCTCTCTGAAGGCAATCTTCAAACCTAAGCAGACTTTATAAAGAAGCTGTGGCCCGCCGTTGACACACCTTCTTAGGTTTACTCTTTCTCCTGCCTCACTCCTGCTTCCTTGGAATTGTATTTCTCAACAGCCTGTTATCTCATAATTTTTTGCCTCTGGGTCTGTTTTCTGGGAAACTGAGAGAGAGAGTTGTTTGGTGGGATTGCACTGTAAGTCACGACCACATTATGTGATGAGAGTTGTATATAGGAGCTGGGGTCCAAGAAAGGAATAGTTATTTCTGGATTGTAGAGGATGGGAGATAAGGGAAATATTGCCCACAGGATGTTTCCTGAGTTGAGACTTGAACAATGACTAGGAACTCATTAGGTGCCTGGGGTAGAGGAGGACTTTCCAGGTAGCTGGAATCATATAAAAGTCTCAAGTTAGCCAGGGCCATGCATTATGGTTGGCACATTTGGTTCAGTGGAACCTGGTGATAGGTATAGCTGGAAGATAGTCATAGCTGAATAGTGGCCTACGTGACACAGAGGAGATCAGTTTCGTGGATTCACAGAGAGGCAGAAGCCCCATCTTAGTGACTTGAGGTGTAAATGAAGGATGATAATGAGACACTACTCTTTCAGGAAGCTTGGTTAGGAAGAAATGAGGAGTTAGAGAGGGATGGGACATGCATAATCCTATGCATGCCAGTCAGAGTCCTGGACAGCTAAAAAAAAAAAAAAAAATCTGCTTACTAGAATTTACTAAAGACACCTTATAGAGGGGTGGGCTGATGTAAGGGACCCCATAATGGATGCACTAGGAACTAGCAGGAACTGATCTGGAAGCTGATAGCACTGTTAGACTTGAAGGGACAAGGGGTTAAAATGGCATTCTGGAAGCTTGGTTGCCATGGAAGTTAGAGGAAAGTAAATGCTTCCCTCCTCTCCTTTTGGTGCCTCCCTTTGGAAGAGCAGGACCTAAATCCAGATGGCAAGGGAGCCCGAGTGATCCTGTCTAGGGAGGTCAGCCGCTCCAGGCCTAATTTGGAGCAAATGAGAGTAGAGACTGGATATTGAGAGCAAATGCAAATGATGAATCACCAACAGAGCATCAGTGGGGATTTTTTTTTTTTAATAATGGGAGAGTCATTAATCATTTATTTGTTGGGGGAAAGGCAGATAAGAGAGGCATTACAGAAACAAGAAAGAGGCAGAATAAGTAATGGAACAAGTCTGAGGAGAGGATGGGATCTGAAGAACAGGAAGAGCTACTCATTTTGGAAAGGATGGCTCATTCCTTGAGACTCTCAAGAAGAAGGCAAGCATGTAAGCGAGGTGGGCATACCCAGGCACAGAGGAGGGGAGGCAATGTGTGGAAACTTGTGCCTAGAGAGCTTTTGTTTTCTTGTCAAGGTAGGAGGCCAGGTTATTTGTTGGGAGCAAAGGGACTGGACTTTAGCCTATGACTTGAAAATATTATTGTTTATTCTAGAATTATCATCAGGAGAATACAAAATTGAGTTGACTAGAAAAAATGCACAAAAAGACTAAAAGGGGGTGGAGCTTTGGCTGAGATAGAAAGTTCTACAGTACTGAAAGCAAGGAGTAGAAGAGGGAAATACTCCTGGTACACATCAATAAGCAAATTGCTGTGATATAGTGAAGACAGACTTGTGCTATTTTTGGTTCTTAGCCATCTTCACACATACTATCGGATCTCCCAACAATCTCATATTGTTCACAATATTCTATCTTTTTTTTGGTGGTGGTACTGGGGATTGAACTCAGGGCCTTGTGTTTATGAGGCAAGCACTCTACCAACTGATCTATATCCCCAGCCCCAACACAATACTCTATCTTAATTCTAATACCATTTATTCTAAAATGTGCCAGGGTTTTATTGTCTTTTATGAGAGAAATCTCCTCTGTGTTAAATGTATGATCCTTTTTCTTCCATTCAACAACTGAACACACGTATCCAGTTTAATTTTACATTATTTTTTAAAAACTTTCAAAATTTGTTCTTTTTAGATATACATTACAGTAGAGTATATTTTGACAAATCATACATGCATGGAGTATAACATATCTAATTAGGATCCCATTTTTGTGGGTGTACATGACGTGGAGTTTCACTGATGATATGTTCATATATGAACATAGGAAAGTTATGTTTGATTCATTCTACTGTCTTTCCTATTTCCATTCCCCTCTCTTCCCTTCATTCCCCCTTGTCTAATATGGTGAACTTCTATTCTTCCTTCACCTTTCTTATTGTGTGTTAGCATCTGCATATCAGAGTGAACATTTGGCCTTTGTTTTTTTGGAACTGACTTATTTCACTTAGCATGATAGTCTCCAGTTCCATCAATTTACTGGCAAATACCATAATTTCATTCTTCTTTATGGCTGAGTAATACTCCACTGTGTGTGTGTGTGTGTATATATATATACATATATATATGTATATATATATCACATTTTCTTTATCTTTTCATCTGTTGAAGGGCACCTAGGTTGGTTCTATAGCTTAGTTATTGTGAATTGGGCTCCTATAAACATTGATATGGCTGCATCACTGCAGTATGCTGATTTTAAGTCCATTGGATATAAACTGAGGAGGGGATAACTGGGTTAAATGGTGGTTCCATTCCAAGTTTTCTGAGGAATCTGCATACGGCTTTCCAGAGCGATTGCACCAATTTGCAGTCTCTTCAGCAATATATGAGTGTACCTTTTCCCCCACATCCTCACCAACATTTATTGTTACTTGTATTCTTGATAATTGCCTTTCTGACTGGAGTGAGATGGAATCTCAGTGTAATTTTAATTTGCATGTCTCTAATTGCTAGATGTAGGGAATCAAAACTTATAAGCTACAGGTGTTCTTGCAAACAAGACACCTTGTGGTCCTTGGTGGGATCTGCCTGCAAACAGGATTTTCTACAAGAGAAATCAGAAGTTTTAACTACAGGTGCTCTTACAAACAAGGGACTTTGTAGTCCTTGGTGGGATTTGCCTGCAAACAGGATTTTCTGCCAAGAGGTCAGAAACAGAGAGAACATTGCTTGCAAACAAGAATGTTTCTCTGGCCCTGAGAAAGGACAGACTCGAAATGTTTGAGTCTAGGTTAGATTAAAACACAGTTCAAGGAGTGGTTATCTGGCTGTTGCGCATTTGCCCTAGTCACTGCTGTTGGTGATTTGCCTGCTTTGCCTCGGAATTCATTGCTGTTGGCTTTTTGCCTTTGTCTGTAGGGGTATAAAAGGCTGAAATCATATGTAACAGGGAGAGAAGAAAAGAGAATAAGGGATAAGAATGGAGAATAAAATCATGATTGCATGCTGAACTGTGTCAGAGATCTCCTTCCCATCCTCCTTTCCTTTATATCCCTACAGCTAGATAATTTTATATGATTTTTAATATTTCTGTCAAGGACCAAGTCTGCTTTTGTCTGAAATATCTAAGGATTCTCTTGAAGCACTTCCCTCCATCCGCAGCTGGTGAGATTGGGTAGTGTATTTCTTTTCTCGATCCATATGTGGGACCCTCGTCTGTACTGGCTTGGCCTGAGGCCACTGACCTCTGTCTGGCCTGTCAGGCTTTGGGCTCTGCCTAATTACCCTTTAATTATCCTGTACTTTCTCTTGCTTCCCTCCACATTCTGGCTCTCTCCACCATCAAGACTTTCTCTTTTGTGGACTCAAGCTCTGGCTCAGCAGGGTTTAGGCATCTGTCAAATTTTGGACTTAATCAATTTGTTAAAAAGAAAATATTTTATTTTTGTTTGGCACACTGTACGTGTTTCGGGAGTACAATGCTACATTTTGATTTATGTATACATTGGATAATGATCAAATCAGGTTAATTATCATATCCATCCTCTTAAACTTTTATCATTTCTTTGTAGTGAGAACAATCAAAATTCTCCCTTCTCAGTATTTGAGGTATATAGTACATCATTGTGAACTATAGTCACATTACTGTGCCGCAGAACACCAGAACTTATTCCTCCTATTTGTAGGTTTGTGCTTATTGACCAATCTCTTTCCATCATGCAAACTCCCATCAGTTCTTACAGTATCTCATGATTTAAGGCTGGAACATGGTCTTACACTTCCTTTTATATGTGTTTGTTGTTTTTGATTTATTAACTAATGTAAGTGATTTGAGTCCTGTTTTGTGAATATCCCTGTCACTGGTAGTTAAACCTTGTTTATTCAGAAGTGTTGTGCAAACAGTATCTGACTAATAGTCTTTGAAGATGCACGAAGTGATTTTAGTCTAGCTTTTGAAATTCTGTGGTGTATTCTGAGGGCACAGGCAATTTCTGACCCTCTAATTGCGCTCCCTTTTGTGGAGGCAGCCTTTTTCCTCACACTGAGTTTTGATTTCTTTGCTGAATTACTGTGTAATCTTTCTTTTTAGATATTGTAAGCAGCAAATTACAGATAAAGGTCAACTGTTGTGATACATCAGCTTCACTGATAAGAGATGAGCAACTGTAGTTTGTCTTTTGTTAGGTCTGCTCAGGCATAGACTGACAGTTATGTCATTCTGCCTAGCCTGTGACAAGTTCCTTTTGATGTGGATTTCAGAAGTCTTGAAATCTGTACTTTAGAAGTGAGGATGCGTAGTAATTGCCTCACAGTATTGCCAGGAGGAGCAAATCACAAAATATATGTGAAACATCTTTATAAACTGCAGTGAGCTAGAGGACACAGTCCCTCCTTCCTGGCTTCTAGTAGAGTGCATGGCTGGAAGTACAGTATCTCAGGAAGCCTTTACCTGCACACAAACCTAAATATTACTACATCCATGTGGGAATAGTCATTTCATATGTGTTTAGTGCTTTCAGGTAGCTTGCTTATTCTTACAGCCCTACAAGATAGGGGGGAAGATTGCAGTCTTATTAGAGATAGACAAGAAAATTGAGGCTCAAAGGGGTCAGGTGACTTTTCTAGGGCACATAGTTGGAAAAATGAGGCTGCTGAACTAGATTCAAGATCTTCTTAGACTTCTTAGGCAAGTCCATCTGTTTTATGTTTCTGAGATGGATCACAGAGATGGGTGTGAGCTCTGAGAAAGTATTCCTTCATTTTTCCTACAAAGGAAAGCTGTCCAAAAGTCCTAGGGGAAAGAGTGAGGCAAAGAGGCTTTATAATTCACAACCAGCAAGCCTTATTTTTTTTTCTTTTTTGTCTTCTTTCATTCCGAGGTGCGCTGGGGTGAATTAGATATTTTGGAGAGGTCAGTGTTTGTTTAATTTTCTTATTCAATGTGACTGTCTTAGATTGCTTTTAAAAACATGGATCAGGAAAGAGCTGTAGCAAAGCCATTCTTATCTGTATTTAAAAAAATTTTTTTAGTAAATACTTATTACTAGCATAATAAAAGCATGATATGAAATCTCAATTTTTAAAATAAACGTACTTAGGAAAATGAATGAAATTCCAAAAGTGGTTATTTCTGGTTGATGGGATTTTGATAGATATTTATTTTCTTTGTGTTTCTATGTTTTCTAAATTCTTCACACTGAATACGTATGGCTTTGTACTTGGAAAATTAAACAATTATTGTTTTGAAACCAGCATATGAAGAAAACAGACAAAGCTGAGTAATTAGAAGACTTGTGGTAGAAAATAAAGGTATTTTGGTGCAAACAACTTGTGAATAGTTATTTTAAAATTTACTTTGAGTTATGGACTCCTCAGGAGATAGTGTGATATGGTGGTGCTGAGAGTAGAGAGAGATACCAAGAAAGGGTAGCGGGGGCTATTGGATAAATTAAGGATTCAGCTTTTATTTTGATTTCTGCTTATCAAGTTTTAAGGTTTAGTATTAGCTCTCAGGATCTAACAAGGTAACTACAGTGATTATGAGACATGCTTTGGAGACAGGTAGACTTAAGTTCTAATCCTACATGTGCTACCTAGATCAGCTGTATGATATTGAGGGAATGCTTAAATCTTTTCCTCTGTATTTCTTTAAAAATTCTTACCTTGGGCTGGGGATATAGCTCAGTTGGTAGAGTGCTTGCCTTGTAAGCACAAGGCCCTGGGTTCAATCCCCAGCACTGTCTTACCTCATAATGTAGTGGACAGTGTTGTAAAGTTGTTAACATTTAAATATATGATGCTATATTTATCAATTATGGGTGGCAGCTGCCCTCACTCCCCCAATCATCTACTTGGGCAGGACTGGAGACATTCATGAAGATGAGATGTTTTTATAGAACTACTTTCTATCTTACATATCTGCCAGAACCCTTGGTTGCTGGTGACACCACCCCAATTCATACCACTTCAGCTTAAAAACAGTATTTATTGGGTAGCTCAAAGAGTTGGTTGAAATACACAACAGCACTGGAGACCTCTGGCCTTAGGGTACCTTTGCCCCATGGGGGAAAATTATAATAGCTGCTTTCAATTCTTTACTTGAGAATTCCAATGATAATATTTTGGTGTTGTCATGTGTTGATTATCTTTTGAGTGTTAGTCAGACTTTCCCTTATTCTTTGAATATCATGCAATTTTGCATTGTATTTGGATATTTTAAACATCTCATCTTATGAGACTAGATTCTTTTAAATCTTCTGTAGAGGGCTGATTTAGTTGTTTGTTTTAGCAGGCAGTCAGCCTGATCAGGTTCAGTCTTACATGTTCTTTCTCACCCTATGGTAGTTCTAGTGTGGGTTCGGTTTCCAGAGGTTTTGTTATCCCTCCCTGACTCCAGCCAGGGGTGTTGGGGGTGTTGTCTGCTCCTTGCTTGAGCTACTCAGGGTTTAGTCAGAGTTGGTAGCTCCCTTTGCATTTCAGTTCTACCTTTGTTGTGCTTCTTCGAGCATATTCCACACAGGACAGGCCCAGTGTGTGGGTCATCCTGGGACTAGTGTTGGTTCATACACAGCATGGCGGCGTGGGGGTGGGGGTGGGGTCCTCTTCTCCATTACACTCTGGGATCTTTTCTCAGTGACTTCTTTGTATATTTCCTCTGGCCAGAAAAATGGATTATTGTGTAGTTCCAGGCTCCATGCTGTTGTGCAGTGTCACTTGACTGGAATAAAGTGACAGGAGAAAGAAGGGAGAAAAAGAATTATGGTGATTTTCTCCCAAACTCTTCCATAGCAGGAATTCCTTTTTCTAGTTTTGTCATCCAGAGAGACAGGTTTTAAATGCCATTTCTCCACCAGTGCCGGCCTTGAGGCAGGGCTGGCAGAGGTAGAAGAGGGGAAAAGAATCATGTGGATCTCCCTTTCCCAAGTACACATACATTCTCCAGCTGACAGGGATCCCTTTTCTTGATCTTGGAGTTTTTCCAGCTTACACTGTGTGGGTCCTTGATTTGGGTATCTTCCTCTCAAAGACAGGGAAAAAAGGAAAGAAAAGAAGCCAAAACTTATTTACCATTGTTAGTGTTAGAAAGTAAGTTTTGATTTTTCCCCTCTATCTATCTTCTGTTATTTATTTTTCTGAATCTCAGTTTTTATATTTCGGTCAGAGTGGAAAGAGAGACCATCATGGACTTCCTCAATCTTGGCTGTCACCAGTGAATAATTCATTGTAATTGATCAGATAGCATTTCAACATTAGGACCTGGCCAGGGGTTGCAGTTCTGTGATTAATTGCCCAGTCAGAACTGCATGGAGTCTCAGAATAGTTCCCCAAAGTGTAATGAGGGCAGGAGGCATGCTGTTACCCAAGGAAATGGAAAGCGATGCCAGGCACAGAACACCAGGTATCTACTGTTTCTATGAAAAGGAAATCTGTTAATAGGTGTTTGTTTTCTAATAAGTGTAGTTGTGACAAGAGGTACTATTAGGATTATACTATCCATTTTTTAAAAAATTCTGTTGATTGGAGAGATTTTTGTAGTAGGGTCAGTTGCATGCAAAAGAACTTAAACAACTATCTTATTTTTATTTAGCTCACAAAATTTGCAAGCAAAAACATGATTTGAGATGTTAAAATTTTTAGAGCCACTTATCACCTATGCTGTTTCTGTAAAGGCTCTTTACAAGTAGAGCTCAATTTCAAATAGCAACAAGGACAAAAATTAGCTTTTAGATTTAAATGGTATTTTTATAAATCCTTTACATCAGAATTCTGCCAGTGGCTTAGCTGAATTCAAATGCGAAGTTGCCTGGCACAGCACCAAATTGTGGTTAGCAAAGTGTGTTGCCCCTGCTCCTTCAACTCCTTTTCATCCGTTCTCCCATTCTATTCCCTCTATTCTATTCTATTCTATTCTATTCTATTCTATTCTATTCTATTCTATTCTATTCTATTCTATTCTATTCTCCTTTGTATCTGTCCACTGGGACAGAACTTAAGTTCTGGATCTTCCCTTCCACAGAACTTACTTGTCTTTCGACCTTGCCTCGAAAGCCTTGCTAGGTGATTGACACCAGACTAATTTAGACCGAGGTGCTAATGAATGGCATCCTTTGAAGTTTTGCATGTCCTACCAGGTATCTTATCCTAAAGTTAGGAGAAATGTGAATATTTTTTATGTCTTAGCAGAGCAATTTCCTAAACCTAGGGGAATTAGTACATGTTAACATTACATATTATAGTTTAACTGTAGAAAAATTTGAAAATATACACTCATATAAGATAATACCATTATATTCATCACTCAGGTAACCATAGTCAGTCCTTTAGAACACATACCGATAGTCTTTTTTTACATATTTATTACACACACACACACCCACACACACAATTAAAATTCAGATATATTGCTTTACAACCTTTATTTTATTTTATTTTATTTATTTATTTTATTTTTTTTATTTACTTATTGATTCATTGAACACAAATGGAGTACAGCTATTGTTTCACTGGCTGTACACAAAGTAGAGTCACACCATCTGTGCGTTCATGCATGTACACAGGGCAATGGTATCTGTCACACATTCTGTTATTATTTTTACCCCCCACCCCGCCCCCACCCCTCCCTTCCCTCTATGCTGTCTATCCTTCCTCCATTCTTGCCACCCTTCCCCCCCCGCATTATGCATCATCATTCATTTATCAGAGAGACCATTCGGCCTTTGGATTTTTGGGATTGGCTGATCTCACTTAGGATAACAGTCTCCAACATCATCCATTTACCTACAAATGCCATAATTTTATTCTTCTTTATGGCTGAGTAATATTCCATTGTGTATATATATCACAGTTTCTTTATCCATTCATCTACTGAAGGGCATCTAGGTTGATTCCATAATCTAGCTATTGTGAATTGAGCAGCTATGAACATTGATGTGGCTGCATCACTGTAGCAATCTGATTTTAAGTCCTTTGGGTATAGGCCAAGGAGTGGGATAGCAGGGTCAAATGGTACAACCTTTATTTTACACTTAAATATGTCATAAAATTATTTTGTTTTAAAATATTTCCTGCGGCCGGGCGTGGTGGCCACATGCCTGTAATCCCAGCGGCTCCAGAGGCTGAGGCAGGAGGATCAAGAGTTCAAAGCCAGCCTCAGCAAGGGCAACATGCTAAGCAACTCAGTGAGACCTGTCTCTAAATAAAATACAAAAAAGGGCTGAGGAAGTGGCTCAGTGGCTGAGTGCCCCTGAGTTCAATCCCCGGTTCAAAAAGAAAAAAAAAAAAATTTCTTGCCATTATCATTTCGAAATGTACTGTATAATAGCCAATTTCATCATGCATGAACCAATAATTTATTAACCAACTTTATTGTTGCATATTGATTGTTTTAAAGGTTTCTCTAATTTAAATACTGCTGTGATGAAAACATACTATAGTTTCCTTGGATTATGTGCCTAGAAGTGGAATTGATGTATCATGGGGTATATATAATACATTTCTGAAACTTGCATGCAATATCCTTGGTTTCTATTAATAGTTTACAGTTATTCAAATTTTGCAGCAGCAAAGATGCCTTTGCAGTTCCAGCCCAATTAACGTAAAGAATTTGTAGTTTACATTTTATATGGGTAAGCTTACAACCATCTAGAACTGATACTTCCGTTTAGCAGTGATGAGTTTTGCTTCCTCAGGTGTTGAAGTATAACGCCAGAAAAGCATGCCAGAACAAGCATATTAGGCAGGTTTTATTTAAAAGTATAATACAGACTTCTCCCGGGAGGAAGAAGGGGGCCATGGCTGATGTTCTAGAATCCCCACAGTGAGTGCACCCTACATCTTTTATAGGTTAGGTCTTTGTTCTGTTCTCTCCTCCAACCCTTATCTCTCCTTCCTGCCTACAGTGACTAGGCCCTGATGACACAGCAAAAGGTTAAGATGCAAAAGCTGAGAAGGGATGGGCAGGGGGAGGGCCAAAGTGATAGCAGGTAAGGGTCCAGGGGGCATTAATTAGCTACTCCCTGCCTGCAGCTTTTGGGGAAGGGCAGTTAAGCAGGTAACCTTGGTGATCAAAAGGGCTCTGGAGACACTGACATTCCAATCTCCCAGGGGTGTCTCCAACTTCCCAGACTCTGATGGCCTCCATTCCTCCATTTGACCAGATTTCCTATTCTATACTAACTGCCTGTTCCCAACCCTGGCTTCATAACTAGCCATAACAAAAATTTGTTTTTCCCCTTTTGAAAAATTTTGCTTTTGTATATCATCTTACAATTTTTATTTGGTTTGGGCAAAACAAACAACAGAACAACAACAACAAACCCCACAAAAACCAAAAGAACACTATAAAAACCACCTAAATCCAACATCCCTTCAAGAGTTAGATGGACCCATCTATCTGTCAGGAAATTTTATCCACTGAGGGGTAGATAACTTTCTTGCTGTTCGTTTCAGTGTTTTCGTATAGTAGAGACCAGAATCAACTCCAGACGAGGACCTACCTGATCTCTGATGCAGAGAGCCCCACTGATCATCTTCTAGCTGTGTCCTTCCTCCTGTCCTGAAGTCTGTGGGTCAGGAACTGTGGGTCACCTGTATGCCATGGCCCACCCTGTGCCTCCTTCATGCCATACTCTGAGCAATGTGACTTAGAGTTACATGCCTAAAAAGCCTGAGAGTGCTGCCGTGTCCCTTATGGGCTTTTCCCAGGCCCATTCTCCTGACCAAAGACAGTGCCACTGTGGAAGGCACTTACAGGACAGGGGCAGACAGGCTTTTGTCACCTCTTATATGTGAAGAACCTTCTTAAGATGTTGCATGGCTAAAAAAGAAGAAGGAATGCCTCATTTTATACTTTTGCTCTTGGTCCTATAAATGTTAGGGATGCCAATGCGATGCTTACTTTGGAAGCAACTTGGAGTGTGATGAGGTGGGTAGGAGCAGAAGCTGGAAGACCACTTAGGCTGCTTGTGGTAGTCATCTAGGTATCAGGAGCTGGTGATTGAAATGGGTAGTGGCCAGGAAGATGACCTTCTTGACTATGTGGAATCATGCTGTGGACCAATTCAAGTGGGATAATGTTATGAGAATTATGTTGTTTATAGGCCAATGTGGTTTTTATTACTGGCAATAATAATAGCAGTCATGGTATGAATAAAAGTTACATTCCAATTCTAGGGCAATCTCACTTCTAGGGTGAGCAAGTATGCAGATCAGCTGAAATGATTTGGGAAAGGGAGTCAGTGTGCGGGTAACAGCCCCTGAGGGCACCTTTGGGAGAAGAGGAAGGTAGTGCTGCCCTTTCTTGTGATGGTGGTTCAAGTGGAAACAAGAAGAGTATTGGAGTGAGCTAGGCCTGGCCATCAGTGTGGGGAAAATGTCCAGGAACTGGATCTCAGTATTTAGCTGTTCATAGGGTTGCATTTTCAGAAAGACACTTCGCCTTCCTCCTCCTGTATTTGATGTCCTTCAATCTGTAATCTCCCTAGTTTAGTATTTTTGGAGGAAATAACTCTTTATCTCTTGCCATAGTAAAGAAGGAAAACTGAGGAACCTACCTTCTCAAATAGGTTTTCAACCAATATTTCTGCTTTTGTGTCTATTACAAACCTCTAAGTTTTGAGGTGTTTAGTGCCTTCAATTCTGCCTCCTTCTTGTTCTCATTCCCGTGTAGAGCCCTTAGCTTTCAGATTGTCTTATTCTGATAAGTCAATTAGAGCTCACCTAATGCTTCCCAGCTTCCAGAAATATTTGTTGACTCCTGCATCTATTGCCATTCCCCTTCTGTTCTCTTTATTTTTGTAAGCTTATAGCATTTTCATTCTTTTACTCTGTTCTCTTTAGAATTATTTACGTTCTTCTACAGGTTTGTAGGCACTAGAGATAAGAATATATTTAATTTAGCAAGTTTAGACGCAGTTAGTAAGATAAGGATTGCATGTGCTTAAAGACTTTTATATAAAGACATGCATTTTCTTCAGCATCTTCTATGAGAGTTTTCTATGAGGGTTATTAATATTACAGAATGTCCTGTAGGTTTCCTGGGAGAATTAAAGAAATCTACAATTTCTTTATTTTTAAAAAATATTTTTCTTAGTTGTTTATGGGCGCAATGCTTTTATTTATTTTTCTGTGGTGCTGAGGATTGAACCCAGTGCCTCACACATGCTAGGCAATTGCTCTACCACTGAGCCAAAACTCCAGCCCTAATTTCTTTATGAATAGACTTGTTTTAGGATATTTCTTTTTTGAAAATTTCCCTGGCAGTACCTGATAACTGGATGTGGTTGGTTTCCTTTTATCAAGAACAGTGAAAATGTAGGTCATAGACTATAACATATGAGGCAAAGCTTTTTCTTTCAAAGATTAAGAGCAGCCTGAGGTGCAGGGTTAGTTGTCTCTCAGGGTCTTAAATTTAGTAATGGCAGAGGAGAGATTGGAATCTAGGCCTGTTGCCAGTTCATTACCTAACCCTTTACAAGCTGGGATTGAGGCCATAAAAGGATAATCCTCTGAACTGGGTCCTTCTAAGAAAGGAACCCTGTACTTTCATTCACACTAAAATGTAAGCCCCATGAGAGCAGGGCTGGAATATTTTGTTTCCTGCTGTCTCCAGCATCTACACAGTGACACATGCAAGGTGCTCAATAAATGTATATTGAATTAAAGCAAGGAGGGGTCTTGTTTACACATAGAATCAAAAAGGGTGGAAATAGAAGGCCTCTGACTTCAAGACAACGAAAATGCTGATACCTAGAAGAACAGAGAGGGGACAGAAGTCAGGCTTCAAATATGAACTTCTTCAAAACAATTTCTAAAAAACAATACAGGATCTACAAGTGAAGTGAAAAGGATGTGTCATAAATAGATCATATTACTTAGCAGTAGGTTTCCATGGTAACCTTGTGTTCTTTTTATAAAAGAAAAATCTGAATGCAAGCATGGCTGCATGATTTTACTGTGCTCGTGTACTTGATGCTGGGCTGAGGAGCTACTGTACGTTGTGTGCCTCCTCATGTGTTCTCCTGTTGGGGCCTTTCTACACACCACAATGAAGCCAGCCCACTCACCAGCACTGGAGCTCAAGTGTTTGTGCCAGTCTCTCCCTTTTCCCTCTTGCTGTTTCACTCTCAAGGAAGTGTGCCAAGTGCTTTGCTGAGCAGGACATTCAAGAGCCTCTCTCCCAGAGGAGTAGCAGTCTCCTCAAATACAAGGTTATGCTGTTCTCAACATTTTGCATTAAAAAAAAAATTGGAAGAAAAGGAACTTCACATTAAGAAAATGAAATGAGGACAGTGAATTACATTGGCTTCTTTTTGTCCCCTCTCTGTGTTCTTCTAGGTATCAGCATTTTCGTTGCCTTGAAGTCAGAGGCCTTCTATTTCCACTCTTTTTGATTCTATACTAGAATTTGGGGTCCTCTGTTGTGTCTTTATCTTTGACTGTGGTCTGTTCAGCCTTTGGAGGATGGACAACCTCAGAAAGGTGACTTTTCTCGTTCACCAAGGAGGAGACCTCAGTGCAGAGGACCAGGCCGCTGTGTTCCTTTGTTTGCTTATGGACTTGCTCTCTCCTCTGTTCACCCTAAGCTAATCTGTTTCACTGTGTGCCTCTCGGCATGTCTCACTAGGTTGCTCTTGCTGCTTACTGTACCTTATCAAATTAGCTATTTATGAAGGAAGTGGTAAGCAGAATAGTTGCAGATCTTGTCTACCTTTCAGGGCCTTCTCCTCAATGCCTTTTCAGACTCCTTTATCTCATGGGGATTTCATTTGATTCTGTAAAAATAATACCATGGAGTCACATTTTGCACACTCTAGCACACATACTCTGCAGAATGTGACTCTAAATGTTTAAAGATGTTTATGTTCTAGAAAACTTGTCTCCTAAAATGCAAGTCATCTGAATGCTAAGAAATAGGTGTTTGATCGAGTGCTTAAGGAAAAATGGGCTGTACTGAATTTATTGAGCAGTGGTACAAGATTGTGCCTTATGTCACATGAGACTGAAGGTATTTTTACTGGCATGTATGTATTTATTTATTTTTTGGTTCTGGGAATTTGACCTAGGTGTGCTTAACCACTGAGCAACATCCCTTGTCCTATTTAATTTTTTGGTTTTGTTTCGTTTTTTGAGACAGGGTCTCGCTAAATTGTTTAGGGTTTCACTCAGTGGCTGAAGCTGACCTCAAACTTCCTATCCTCCTGTCTCAGCCTCCTGTGTCACTGGGATTATGGGTGTGTCCCTTCTACAGGTGGTATTACAGTCACCACACTGGCTTTTAGTAATAATTTTCATTAGGTGGATTTTTATTGACACACTGACTTGTGGTGCTGCTGTTCCTCTTGGAACCTTTATTCTTTATGCTTTCTTATAAAATTCTGTGTGTGTATGTGTGTGTGTGTGTGTGTGTGTCCAGTCTACTCCAACAAAATCATAAGCTTGTTGAATATAGGGACTGTGTGTTATTTTAAATCACCCCCATACTCTTTAGGCCATATTACTTATTTAATAATTTGATGCCAGGGAATAAAGAACAATATATATTTATATATAAAATAATATTGGTACATGCATAAGTTATTTAATAGAATATCTGTTCATGTCTGCTGGAGTTTTGATCTTGAATGCCTCTGTAAGGCACATGTGTTAAAGTTTGGACCCTGGGGTAATGGTCTTGGGACTTGGTGGAACCTTTAGGAAGTGGGGTCTGGTTGGAGGCTCCTAGGTCGTTGGGGACAGGCCCTTAAAGGGGATAATGGGATCCTGACCCCTTCCTCTCATTTGCTTGCTTCCCGGCTGATTAGGTGAGCATTTTTGCTGCTTTTCCACAGACCCAAAAGAATGGGGCCAATTGATCATGGAGCAGAACCTTTAAAACTGTGAGCCACAGTGAACTTTTTATAAGTTCATTATCTCAGGTATTTCAGGATAGTGACGGAACACTGACTAATATAATGTCTATGTAAAGGTAATGTATATATGTTTTGTCAATATGTAAGCACATATATTTTATATGCAAGATCTGTTTGAAACACTGTCCAACCTCCATGTTAAATGGTGAATACTGTCTTCAGAATTGAGAAATGAGACCCCAAGGTTTACTGTGAATACTCTGTGACTTTTTTTAGTGTAGATGACTTTGGTATTTTGGAAGTGCTGTTAGCACCCAGTATTTACTTGGGTGTATCCTGACATTTTGTATTTTCAAAATAAGACAATACAATTTGATTTTTTTGTTATTTAAGAATCTATACCTGTACTTCGATTTGTGAGTGCATGTGAGTATGACTTTATGTATGTGGGGTGCCATGATGTCTAAGAAGGATAATTTTCCTTTAAGTGTTTTGTGGTCAGGCACAATTCCATGCTCTGTTTCTTTTTGGGTTGTTTCTTGGCTCCCGCATATTTACAGTGTTAGGCTTATAGGGAACTCCATTATTCTGTTGTTTGGAGCAGAGTCTTCATGTCCCAGCATTCAGTGATTTGCAGACATGTTTAAATAAAAAACTGTCTTTGAGTTGGAGTGGGCCAGGTACTTCTTCCTATTTATAATTTGGACAGTGTAGCTTGTGAGTTGATGTCTGTTTTTTTTTAGAGTGTGCTCTGACTCACATCAGTGTGTTTGGTGATAAAATGTCAGGTGCCCTGAAGTGTAGGAAAAATTGCCAAGAATTTTCCCCTTGTCAGGCAAAATTGTGAAACACGCTGAAATAGGCAGAAAGAATTATTGGGTGTCTTATGTAGTGCACATTTCTGAGCCATCAGTTTCTATAGAGGCGTTCACCTTTCTTTGTCTTTGATTTTACAAAGCTGTTAGTTGTAGAAAGTTGATAGCAATACCAGTGATTCTTATGTGCAGAAATGAAAATGCATTTTATCCTTTGGAACAAAATTGATCATGATTTTCTAGATATTTACCATTTTTATGTTAGTTAAATTCATTTCGCTTTCCTGATGGTCTATTGTCCCTTGAATTCTCCTTTGAACTACTGGTAGTATCTTATTGATTTGACTTGCTAATTAATGACAAACAAAATCTTTGACATGTATTAATTTTATATTTGCATAAGAAATGGTTTTCTTTTTTCTTTTAAAATTATCCTTTAACAACAGAAAATTCCCTTTTCTGAAGGATTAGTTAAGTGTTCAATATTTATTTGAGTCTTGTTTAGTTAGGGTTTTGTGTGTTAAGTATGAATCTGAAAATTTATGTGCTGTAATTTTCTTTATTCAGTACCCTGAATATCATTCAGAATATTTGGGAGGGGGTGTCATATAATGTCTCTTTAGAGATTTTACTACATAAACCTACTTCTTAGATGTTTCTATGGATTGAAAGGTTGCCTTTGGAAGCAGTTTTTTAAAAATCATTATTTGTTATGGACCCAGATGAAATAGCCTATTAAATGATTTAAAATAAATCCTATCCGACTTGGACTGCAATCTAAATTCCTGACCCTATGTGCTATTCTCTTCATGAAATAGGTTGTTATCATGTTAGTATTTTAAAATTCTAAATAAACATGTTAAAGCTTCTTGCTTGCATCCTAAGAGTTTGGCCCTTAGGCCAGTAGCTATGGCCCTTTAGAGTCATTGGGTAATTTAGAGGAGGTAGACAGGATAAAAGAATCTTAGGTAAATTAAGTGGTGTATGACATCCAACATTACAACCAGAAAACACAATGCCTTTTCCATCTACATATTACTGTTCTCATCTTGGATGTGGCAGACTGGATAACTCAGTGGTGGAAGAGCGCTTTCTCAAGCTTACCTTATTTTATTCAGAGGCCTTGCTTCATTTGAAATTCATGCCAGACTTCACAGCATCATTATTTTACTAGGACAATAAGAAATAACCTAAATTTTCCATATAGAGGCCAGGATCTTCTCAGTGGGATATGGAAATAAGAGAGCTGTGCTAATACAAATAACTGAGAACAGAGAAGCAAGAAAGTCATTATGCAAATGAATGACCGGTCAAGCTACTCTATCAGAGGAAAGTGGGAAGCTGAATAATGCTACTAACCTAAAAGAAAAAGAAGCACAAAAACAAAAGCTATCCAAATTCTAATCCCTAGAACGTGGAGGTGTTGCCATATATGACATAAAAGGAAGATGTAGAATGAGAACCTTAAGGGAAGATACCCAGGTGGGCCTTGCGTGCAGTCACAAAAGGAGGAGAGGGCAATATGGTCATAGAGGCAGAGGCTGGGGTCGCACAGCCATGGACAGTGAATGCTGGCAGCCCCCAGAAGCCTAAGGAAGGAGATGGCTTTCCCCTAAAGCTTCCTGAGGGAGTATGGCCTGCCAATACCTTGAGCAGTGAGACTGCTTTTGAACTCTTGACCCATAGAACTGAGAGAATAGATTTCTATTGTGGTAATTTGTTACAGACAACCATAGGAAATTACTACAGTTTGGGGGACCTGGAAGTGGGGTGCTACTGAAACCGATAGCTGAAAGTGAGAAAGTGACTTTACAATGGGGTAATGAGCAGAGGCTGGGAGAATTTTGAGATGTGTGATAGAAAGCCTGGACTGCCTTGAACAGACCTGATAAAAAATAGGGATGAAAAAGACGCTGCTGGTGAGACTCAGGAAACAGTGAGGAGTGTGGTAGAAAATGCCTACATTGTATTAGTACATAAATTATCATAAAGAGAATATTGTAAAAATGTTCAAGGCAATATGGTGGAGGCTCAGAAGGTGACACGGTACATGTCATTGGAAATTGGGGGAAAGGTGGTCCTGGTTTTATTGTGGCAGACAGCCTAGTGGGGTTGTGTCCTGTGGTGTGGAAAGCAAAACTTGTAAGTGATGAATTGGATACTTAATTGAGGAGACTTTCTGGTAAAGTACAGAAAGCATGGACTGATTTCGTATTACTGCTTATAGTAAAATATGAAAGGAAAAAGATAGACCAAGGGAACAATAACAAAAAGGAACCCAAACTGCTATTTTGGAAAATTCTCAGTTTATCCACCTTGAAAAAGATATTAAAACAGGAGATTAGTTGTTGAGAAAGGGAGCTGTGGAATACAGGCAAGGGTGATGGCTTTACCATTCCCACTTCCCCACAGTGATGCCTTAGATACTTCCCAGCTCCTCTGTCCTTAATATAGTAAGGGAGGCTTAAAAAAAAATGGATGAAGCCAAATAGGAAGATTCTTGGTATTGGATTAAATAAATAGGGTATAGAGGATAAATTTGGAATTTCTCTTACTCAGGAAATGCTCCTGTAACATCTTAACCTGGTTCCTCTCAGTTCGAGCATTGCTCATGTGTAATGTGCTGTGACCAGAGGTCACTGTGAGAATTTCAAAGCAACCAAAGGCTAGAGACAAGTGGGTTGGTCTCAATTTGGCAATTGTAATAAATGGTCTATTTTAATAGTCTGTGACTAATGGCAACCTGCTGTGGTGGGTGTGAATTGAGCCTGGGAGAGCTGCTTACAAAACCTGTAATTTTTTTTCTCTAGTATTTGAATGATTAATTATTATACTTTGTTAAATTTTCAACGGGGCAGGAACTAGGTCAATGGGAATGGTTCTCTTATTTATTTGAAACACTTGGAGTGTCTGCCAGCAGTCAATTTCCTAGTGTTATTTTTGCTCTTTGTTGTACTCATGTCTATCAATCCGTTAGAGTTTAAAAAGCCTGCAAAAGAGATGAGAAGTGTCCTGTAGCCTTTGGGTTTGGGGGTGGATGGTATGAAAGGATAAAGGTCACAGCCTGAGAATGTTGTCTGTCCTATCCTCCACCACATCCTTAGTGCCTACTCTGTGCCTTACATAATACTTTTTTTTTTTTTTTTTTTTTTTTTTTTTTCTGGGCTTTGAACCCAGGGGTGCTTAACCTCCCTTTTTACTTTTTATTTAGAGATAGGGTCTCACCAAGTTGCTTAGAACCTCACTAAATTGATGAGGCTGGCTTTGAACTTGTGATCCTCCTGCCTCAACCTCCCTAGTCACTGGGATTTCAGGTGTGCACCACCATGCCTGGCTATATAATATCTTTTTTTGATCAATGAACTGCTTAATGTGGGTGGACTGGGAGAGGGATGAGGGTCAAACAGAGGGTATAGTTTGGAAAGAGGCCTGCAGGCTGATTGTGTTGAGATGATTGATAAAGCACAGTTGTCTCATTAGAATTGGCTCTAACAAAGTCTTGTTTTGTGATCGTTTGCAGACAGATTACCACTTTGAATATACAGAGTGTGATAGCAGTGGCTCCAGGTGGAGAGTTGCCATTCCGAATTCTGCAGCGGACTGTTCTGGCCTGCCTGACCCAGTGAAAGGCAAAGAATGCAGTATGTTCTGACTTTTTGATCATTTATTTTTCTGAGTAAACCATAACCTCTTCATATTAGCCCTGGGTGTCAATTATAAAGAACATAAGAGACCTTGCAGAAACGAATGTGTCGCATTGATATCTAGCATGTGGTCCTTGTGTCTGAAGTTTGTAATAAGACATGGATGTATTACAGTATGAGTTATTATTGTTATTTGTAAAAAGTTTTGTATTCTCTTATTTGAAATGGTGGAGGGCAGAGTGGCAGAATTTATCGTTGGTAGATTTTTTAATTAAAAATTTTTAATTGGATAACATGTCATTTAAACATTTTTAAGTGTATAGTTCAGTAGCAGTAAATATATTCATATTGTTCTGCACTATCACCACCATCTATACACAAAATTCAACTTGTAATGGATTTCCTTTTTTCTAAAGCCACAGAAATACCTTGATGTAAGTTTTTATAAGCATAACCTATTAAGAGATTGTAGAGTTGCTGAATGTCACATTTAATAACTTTTCTTTTGGCAATTAAGAAGATTTGAAGTGTAATATTATGAATTAACAGAGAAATACATTGTGGAATTTATTTTCATGCATAAACTCCACCTTTTAAAAAATTCTTTAATTTGGTGAGTGAGGGGTTTCTACCATGAGGTAGTCTAGGGGCACCTCAGGTTCAAAGTATGATGGATTTAGATTTTTCCTTCAGTCTTCCAAATGGTATTCCTAAAGTTTAGGCAGTCTGTTTTTAAATGAAAATACAGCTAAGTGAATTATTAAATGGAAAACTAATTCTTTCTTGTTCACAGAGCACCTCTCTGTTATTTGCTGGGGGAGCTTAAGCTTACGTGAGGAGTGCAATAGTTCTATGAGGAAAATACCATTATTTCTTGGTGAATGGTATTAAATGAATACAGAGAGAACCTGAGGGTGCTTCCCTCTGCCCCCAAGTGCAGATTACATTTAGCAAGAGTCTGAAGAGACAGGAGGGTACTAGTAGAGAAGAAAAGTGATGAGAGCTGGCATCTAGGCAGCCCCCTGTGCAGAGGAGAGATCAGTTCTCAGGGAGGAGGATTATGGGTAAAAGGGAAACAACCTGAGTAATACCTTAGAGTCAGCTTATTGTAAATTGGCTTTGGTTACCTTTCTAGAACACCTGTACAGTATTTATCTGTACTTTTTACTTTTTCTTGGTTTCCTTGTAAAGAACCCAATTCCAGCAGACTACCTAACCATTATGGGTAATAACTCCACATCTGTGTGATCTGGTGGTTCTGGTTACCGCTGAGTGTGGAGAGCCAGTCGTCAGTTTGAAATCAGCCATGGTGGAAGATTTTATCCCATGGAATTTGGCAAATGAGTCACACCTGGGAATTAGATTTTAAATATTTAGCAGTACTATATTGATACTTGAATAGGAATTATTACCAATTGAATGATGCCTGAGACCTTTTTGCTCATTATTTACTATTATATTCCATAGATTATTTTGAATTTGACCCTCCAGTAAGAACTTTTCTAAAAACTCCTACTAGTAATCATGTTACTTTAAATTATTACTTACATTAAAAATTATATTTACTTTAAAAACAACAATACTTATGTGATGATTGGGACTTTTTTTAATCTTTGTATTTTGTCTGAAATCAGAATTTCCAAATATTCCTGTATAATATATCAGCTCCGTTAGTTTTAATCTGACCTTAGGTCTATGACTTTTTCCTTGTTATGGTAAAGGAAAATTATTTTAAAGCTTAAAATTAGTTGATCTAATTAACTTAGAAGCACAATTATTTTGTAATGTCAAACATGTTGTTTACCATGTTACCAATCATTAGTGTTAGGCTGCGGATGGTAAGGTAGTAATAACTGAATGTTTCTTCAATGGCTTAGATTTTCTATTGCTAATAAACCTGTGATTTCTCAAATTGTGATTATGTGCCAAATATTGTGCTTGGAGCTATATGTCATTATTCCATTGTATCCTTACAACAGCCCTCTGAGGTAGCTACTACAGGTTGACTATCCTTTATGTGAAATATTTGGGATCAGAAGTGTTTTGGATTTTAGATTTTTTTCTGATTTTTGGAATACTTGCATATCATAATAAGATATATTGGGGGAGGGGAACCAAGTCCAAACACAGAGTTAATTTATGTTCCATATAAACCTTTTATGCATAGCCTGAATGTAATTTTATACAATATTTTTAAGAATTTGGTACACAAAACAGTTTCATGATATAAAACAATCTGTTTGTGGTGTCATATTGATCTCCAGAATTTCAGATTTTGGAGCAGTTTGGGTTTTCAGATTAGGGATACCCAGCCTGGAACAGTGTTTTCATTTTTCTGATAAGAAAACCCAGACTTAGGGTAGTTACATAACTTTCCTTGGTTCATATTGCCTGGTTGTGTCGGATCTTTGATTCAAGTATAGACATGTCTGATTCCAGAGCCTGTCTCTTACCCACTGAACTAACCTGCCACTTGAAGATGGCAGCCTAGGGGTGCTTCCAGGTTCTTGTATGGGGACATAAAGCTCCCTTGGTAGGCCTAGCATTTGGCTAGTACTGAAAAAGGAAAATTAAAAAGTAGAACATGGCAACTTCAAGTAAGTGAAGAATATTTAAGGCAGTGGTTGTGTAGGACATGATTTCCCTAGATTCCAGTGTCTCTAAAATAAACTTAAACCCACAATTTCAAAATGTAGTTGCATAGCTCTTTTCCTCTTTTGCAAAAAGAGGCATATACTGGAGGCCTTTCCTGAGTGAGGAGATTATAGGAATATTCATTTAGCAGTTGTAATTTTTTTTTCAGAAAATTGATGGGCAAGCTATATTATATATATATATTTTAAACTCGAAATCCTCCTGCCTCAGCCTCCCGAGTTGCTGGGATTACAGGCGTGTGCCACCAGGCCCAGCATTATATATATATTTTAAAAGTCACGTAAAAATGGTGACAGTTTGAGTTCTTAACCTATTTGTATCCCTTTAATTTCTTTCATCTGTCTAATTGCTCTGGCTAAGTTTCAAGGACAATGTTGAATAAAAGTGGTGAAAGAAGCCATCCTTGTCTTATTCCAGTTTTTAGAGGGAATGCTTTCAATTTTTCCCCCTTTAGAATTATGTTGACCTTGGGTTTAGCATATATAGCTTTTATGATGTTGAGGAATGTTCCTACTATCCCTAGTTTTTCTGGAGTTTTGAATATGAAAGGGTGCTTTTTTGTCAAATGCTTTTTCTGTATCTATTGGGATGATCATATGATTTTTGTTTTTAAGTCTATTGATGTGATGAATTGTGCTTATTGATTTCTGTATGTTGAACCAACCCTGCATCCCTGGGATGAATCCCACTTGATCATGGTGCACTATCTTTTTAATATGTTTTTGCATGCAATTTTCCAGAATTTTATTGAGAATTTTTGTATCTATGTTCATCAGGGATATTGGTTTGAAGTTTTCTTTCCTTGATGTGTCTTTGATTTTTGCTTGGGGTGATATTAGCCTCACAGAATGAGTTTGGAAGGGTTCCCTCCTTTTCTATTTCATGGAATACTGTGAGGAATATTAGTGTTAATTCTTCTTTGAAGGTCTTGTAGAACTCGGCTAAGAATGTGTTTGGTCCTGGGCTTTTCTTGTTTGGTAGGCTTTTGATGGTGTTTTTTATGTCATTACTTGAAATTGTTCTGTCTAAATCATGTAGGACCTCCTGATTAAGTTTGGGTAGGTCATATGTCTATACATATTGTTTTATGTCTTCAATATTTTCTATTTTGTTGGAGTATAAGTTTTTCAAAATACTTTCTAATTACCTTCTGTATTTCAGTCATGTTCATTGTGATTTCCTTGTTCCTCACGTATTTTAGTAATTTGAGTTTTCTCTCTTTTTCTCTTCATTAGCATGGCTAGGGGTTTATCAATTTTATTGATGTTTTTCAAAGAACCAGCTTTTTGTTTTGTCAATTTTTTCAATTGTTGCTTTTGTTTCAATTTCATTAATTTCAGCTCTGATTTTAATTATTCCCTGTCTTCCACTGTTTTTGGTGTTGATTTGTTCTTTTTCTAGGGCTTTGAGATGTAATGTTAGGTCATGTATTTGATGACTTTTTATTCTTTTAATAAATGAGCTCAATGCAGTAAACTTTCCTCTTAGTATTGCCTTCATAGGGTCCCAGAGATTTTGATAGGTTGTATCGGTGTTCTCATTTACCTCTAAGTACTTTTTAAATTTCATCCTTGATTTCTTCTATCCATTCATCATTCAGTAGTCTATTATTTAGTCTCCATGTATTAGAGTGTCTTCTATTTTTTACTTTATTGTTCATTTCTAATTTCATTCCATTATGATCTGATAGAATGCAGGATATTATAGCTGAAAGGCTCGTCTAAGTGAAGTTAATGAGAAGTCAGATGTCGATTTTTGTTGGACTGGAACCTTGGTGTATATGTGAGTCTGAAGCTTATAGAACTCAGAAAGAGGCATGAAAGGCCTTTGTTATTTATGGACACTGGTCCCTGCTACCCCCTCGTCCCTTCTGCTGTGGAGAACTCACCAGTCTCATAGTGCTGCTCTGTGCAGGCCCTTGAGATGACCTCCAGTCTGTCCTCCTCTCTGCTAGTTCCAGGCTCAGCCCTAGAAACTTTACTGCTTCTCCCAAGTCTATGGCTATCACCCACCTTTCAGGGTCTTGTGAATAACATGTCATTCCAGAGTCACAACACTTTGTAATAACTGCTGAACAAGAGAATACAACCCTGGTTTTAATCCCATGGCTTCTCCACTGTTGGGTCACTTTCCTCTTTTATCCTGGAAGCACAAGCATTTCTAACATCTTTCCTTGACCTTCTAGGTTTCCTTTGATGTTCTTAGATCATCAAAAAACAATGGTCCTCCTGGAATAGTTTCCTGGGTGATGTTCTCTTTTAATCTTTCTTTGGAAACAGGGCCCTTTGGCCTCAAACTAAATCTTAGAAGTGAAGACCTGGCTATCCTTGGAGATGACATGTGACAAGAACTCCTTTATGTGTTTTCAGACAAGTCTGAAATACTGAGAGAGAACTAAACATAATACATCTCTTTTATATTTTCACATTTTTAGGGAGGATACATGCCATTTATTGTTTACCTTTCAAATATGTCTGAGTCTTAGGTTTCAGTTACAACCCTAACACATCATTTTCTAATTGAGGATGACAATTCATATAATTCCACTTGGTGGGTAAGTATCAAATGAATCATTGTTTTGTGGATATTGTTTAATCTTGTAGTTCAGAATTCATAATATATAAATCAATAATACATATAAAATAATCATTATCAAGTAAATATGTAAATGGATATGGATATATCTGTGCATGTATATAGTATATAGTATATGTGTTTGAGTTACTTTTGTATTTCTCATATAAAATCTAGTGAATTAATGTGGTTTTTTAAAAATTTATTTTTTTTTAAAGACTCCATTTTGACTCGTTGTACACATATGGGGTGCAAATTTTCATTTCTAATGAGACATTACTTTTACATAAGTTCATATGCATATATTTACATTCTAATCTTTAGTTGTGAACTTCTAATATTTAGTTTTCTTAAGTCCTATGTTCAGATTAGCTAAATACAACTTTGGATATAGATTCTTTTTCTCTTTAGTTTCCCTCCAATCTATTGTTACAACCCATATTTAATGATCCATAAGAAATAAACATAGCAATTTCAGACAAAATAGACTTTAATTAAAAAATTGTTACAAGAGACAAAGATTGTTAATGATAAAAGTGCCAATTAAACAGGAATATAGAACAATCATAAATATACCCAACATCAGAGTACCTAAATATATAAAGCAAACACCGATAGATCTTAAGGGAGAAATAGATAGCAATACAATAATTGTAGAATTCCATATCCCACTTACAATAAAGGAAGGATCATCCAGATAGAAAAATCAATGAAGAAATAGCAGATTTGAACCATCCTATAGAAAAAATGGACCTAACAGATACATACAGAACATTCTACCCTACAGTAAAAGAATATACTTTCTTTTCAAGCATATATGGCACATTCTTCAGATAAAATCACATGCCAAATCACAAAACAAATCTTAACAAATTTAAGATGTTTAAAATTCTTTCAAGCATCTTTTCTGAATACAATGGAATGAAACTAGAAATCAGTAACAAAAGGAAGTGAGCCACATGAGCCAAGGCCACCCGCAATGGTCTGTAACACCAATCTAGCATCTGTCATGATAGACAGAATCTGGCAGATGGACAGAATCTATCCAATGATCCGATGAAACTCTGGAAGGAGCAGAGGGTCATGTAGAAACCCAATGTCTTGACCCTTAGGGTGGTAACCCAGTGGAAGACAGACCTAATGTTATTACAGCAGGGTCCCAAGAGCCTCCTCTTATTCAGGATGTGGTTTTCACTGATGAAATGGCTCACTTTGATCAAGAGAGAATTCCTGAGAAAGTCATGGATGCTAAAGGAGCAGGGCCTTTGACTACTTTGAACTCATGCATGACATCACTAGATACTCTGAGGCAAAGATATTTGTGCATATTTGAAAGACGACTCTCACTCCAGTTTGATTTTCCAATGTTCCTGGAGAATTGGGTTCATGACCCTTGTGGGTTTGCAGAAAAATTTTACATAAGATCCCTTGTGTAATTTGGATTTTTTGGAAATAATACTACCATTTTCTTCATCAGGGATGCCATATTGTTTCCATCAATTAACCATAAGTGAAATGGAAATCCTCAAATACACCGGAAGATCTAGACATGTTTGGGACTTCTGGAACCTACTTCCTGAGTCTCTAATCAGGTTTCTTTCTTGTTCATTGATCAGGGATTAATGGACATTAGTACATGAATGGATATGGATCACATACTTTCAAGTTGGTTAATGCAAAGGAAGAGGCATTTTATTATAAATTCCAATGTGAGACTGACAAGAGCATCAGAAAACCTTTCTGTTAAAGATGCAGCAAAACTTTCCTAGAATATGCTGACTCTGGCCTCCAGGATCTTTTTAATGCCGCTATCATACAAAATTCCTCCTCCTGAACTTTTTACATCTTGGTCATGTTGTTCAAGCAGGCAGAAACTTTTCCATTTAATGCATTTGATGTTACAGAGGTTTGACTTTACAATCTTTTTATTCCCGTTCATAAATTGGTTTTAAACTGGAATCCAGTTAATTACTTTGCTGATGTTGAACAGATGGACTTTGAATAAGTAACACACTGCCCAGTCCTTACAAAATGCTGCAGGGAACCTTTTCCTATCCTGACATTCACCTCTACCACCTGGGATCCATATATCTTTGGATACCCATGAAACTGTCCTTTCTGTGCTCAAGTGGCCACCTATGATTTTGATGGACCCCTGTGCATGCACAGTAATCAGGTTGCTGCTCCACATTACTCCCTGAGTAGCTTTAGTGTTCCAGAACAACAGGGTTCTGCAGATGTTCTGTGCTTTGGCAGTGCTAATGATGACAGTGTCACTCAGGTATGAACATTCCATACGGACATGTTGAATGAAAAATAGAGGAAATGCCTGAGTGAGAACACTGCTGGGCATCTGAAGACATATAACTTTTCATCCAAAAGAAAGCGTCAAGAACTTTGCTGATGTCCATGATGTCTATGGAGCTGTGTCCAGGCTGTTTTGGATAAATACAGCAGTGAGAAGTATAAGTGTAGCAGTGAGAAGTATAGCCAAGTGAGAACATGTAGTCTGAGTTTCACTTGGCTGTAAGAGAGGAAGCGGATCTGTGAGGCTAGTGGAGCCAAGTGCTTTGCCAAGGAACTCTCTGCCTTTGAAACAAAGCATAATGTTGATACATGCGACCCATTCGTGGCTGGAGAGGAGATTCCTATCCAAATGTACAAATGCAAGCTAATATCTTCAAATGGTAATCCAGTTTTCTATAGGAGAAAATGAAGGTCAGGGCTTAACAGTCATTTCAAAAAAACATATATTTGTTTTTTATGGTTGAATTATTCATTAAAATAACTAGAAGGAAAGTTTTTAGCCAGAAATATGATTTTATTTGATAATAAAATAATCTTGGTGAAATTAGCATCTTAACATATTACTTTATAACTTATTATATAAAAATATGGCTGTCATAAAATAAGAAAAAGCAAAGATAATCCACTCAGAAATTTTATTTTTCTAAGGTTCTTATAGGAAAAATATGTTTAATACACCAGTGTCTGCAGAAGATAACTTTAGTACCATTGTGACTTAATGCTTATTGCTGTCTGTAATTGATCAGGTTCACTTTTTTAAATTTGGAATTACATTTATGCTAATACAGTATTGATTTTGCAACAGACTGATTTGTAATTGCTTACATTTTTACAATTAGTCTGTACATAGAAGGAAAAAAAAGGAATATTGGAAAATTCACAAATACATGGAAATTAAACTACATACTCCTGAAAAACCACTGGGTCAAATAAGAATTCAAATGGAAATTAGAGAATGTCTCAAGACAAACAAAAACAGAAATACAATATTTTAAAAGTTATGTGATACAGCAAAAGCAGTTCTAGAGAATTTTATGGTGATAAATGCCTACATTAAAAAAAGAAGAAAGATCTCAAACAGCCTAATATTATACGTCAAGGAACTAGAAAAAGGAAACCAAACTATGAAGCCCAAAGCTGGCAGAAGGAAGGAAATAACAGAAGACTGAATTAAATGGTACATTAAAAGAATGATACAAACAAATAGGATTTATCCTAGGATCCAAGGCTGGTGACATGTGCAACTCAATCAATGTGATACATGACATTAACTGAACAAGGAGTAAAAAATATCATGATTATCACAATAGGTGCAGAAAAAAGCATTTTTAAAAAATTAACACTTGTGATACAAACTTTAAATAATTAGATATAGAAGGAACTTACCTCAATATGATGAAGGCCATATACAGCAGGATCACAGCTAACATTATACTTGGTTGTAAAAGACCAAAACTTTTTTTTTTAAAGATCTGGAATAAGTCAAGAATGCTTTGTTTTGCCACATTTATTCAACATCATAGTGGAAGTCCTAGCTAGAGCAATAGGGCAAAAGAAAAAATATAAGACATATAAATTGGAAAGGAAGAAGTAAAGATATCTCTATTTTAAGATAACATACTTGTATGTAGAAAACTTTAAAGATTCCATATCCAAAAAGTTGTCAGAACTAGTAAATGAACAAGCAATCCTGTAGGATACAGAATTAACATGCAAAAATTAGTTTTATTTCTATACACTAATAATGAATTATCCAAAGAGGAAATGGAGCAAACAATTCCATTTGCAAAAATACCAAAAGTAATAAGGTAGGAATAAACCTTATGAAGGAGATAAAAGATTTGTACTCTGAAAACTAAAAATACCAATGAAAAAAATTAAGGCTAACACAAGAAAATAGAAAGATTCCATGCTCATGAACTAGAAGAATTGTTATTGTTAACATGTTAACATAACCCAAAAGATTTATTCCACATAATAAAGAAACAAAAAAAATTTATTCCATAAATCCCTGTCAAAATCGCAGCGTCAGTTTTTAAGGCAGAAATAGAATAACACCCTAAGATTCATATGGAACCACAGGACATCCTGAGTAGTGAAAATAATTTTGAGCAAAAAAACAAAACAAAACTGGAGGTACCACACTTTCTAATATCAAAATATATTATGTAGCTACACTAATAAAAACAGCATGTGTTGGCATATAAACAAATGGATCAGATTACAGAGCCCAGAAATAAATCCGTGCATATATAGTCAACTAATCTTCCAGAGTTTAAGAGATGCACAATGGGGAGAGGATAGTCTCTTCCAGGAATGATTCCAAGAAAGTCAGGTATCTACCTACAAAAGGATGAAATTAGACCCTTATTCTATACCGTCAACAAAAGTCAACTCAAGATGTATTACTGACTTAAATGTAAGAGCGGAAACTATAAAACTACTAGAAGAACATATACAACATTAAATATACAACATTAATCTGGGCAATGATTTTTTTGGAGTTGACCCAAAAGCTCAGGCAAGAAAACCAAAAATTGACCACTGGAATTTACATCAAATTTAAATTGTTTCTGCACAGCAAAAGAAATAATTAATGAAATTTAAAGGCAGCCTGTGGAATAAGAAAAAATATTTGTAAACTAGATATTTGATATTTGCTTAATATCCAAAATATATGGAACACTGTAAGTTAATGGCAAAAAGACAAATAACCCCATTTAAAAATGGTCAAAGGAACTAAATAGATGTTTCTCCAAAGAACACATATGCCAGGTATAGTGACATATGCCTGTAATCCCAGTGACTTGGGAGGCTGAGGCAAGAGTTGTATGCAAATAATTTGTTAAGGTAGATTTTACATTTCACTGTTCTTTCTTACAAAAAGAATAAATACAGAGTGAGAGAAAGTCTTTGGAGATTAGTAGGTTTATGGCATAGATTGTGGTAATGGCTCCATGGGTGTGTAACTCATCACATTGTATATATTGAATATAAACAGCAAGTTCTATGTCAATCATATCTCAGTGAAGTGGGTTTTTTTTTTTTTTTTTTGTTTTTGTTTTTAAGGAGTAAGCAGAGTAATGGTGGCAGTTTGAGTCCATAACTTTTCATTCAAGTTTGGAAGTAAAAGAAGAGAAATCTTCCCATTATAAGAGAATTGATTTCGGTTTACCGGATGAGATTTTAAAAAATACACTACTTAGAGTTATAGCTCTTTCAAGTGTAGATATTTTGCCCCAGAATTCAATACATAGTTTATTGTATTGGCACATTGGCACTGAATGACAGTTGCATGTCATTGTCCTAGTCTGCTAGGACAGATACTAATCTCAAGTAATGCTTCATGTAAACCAGAAGTGTGTGTCAGTATTTTCTTTGATAAAGTACTGGATCATCTGGAAAATCTTGAATGCCATGTTCCCCTAAGAGAGTACATTTTCATAGAAAGTCTTTAAGAACATAATAAAAATTTATAGACTATTCCTAAGTGTTTTAAGTACATTTTATTTTATTCATTTCCCAAATGTTTTTGATCAGAAGACAGAAGATTTTTCTTTCTTTCTTTCTTTCTTTCTTTCTTTCTTTCTTTCTTTCTTTCTTTCTTTCTTTCCTTCTTTCTTTCTTTTTATTTTTCTTTTTTGGTAGTTCAGTGGATAGAACTCAGGATCTTGCATATGTTAGGCAAGCCTATCACAGTTCCAGCCCAATTATAAACTCTTTTATCTAATGTGTACTAGGATCCCTCATGCTAATTTCTGAAGAATATTATTTCTTAAAAACACTGATTTAAAAATATATGCTTTCAAAATAGACAAATTGACCAAGGGAATAGAATTTAAAAATCCAGAAATGGATGCATGCATTTGTGGTTAACTGAGTTTTGACAAATGTGCCAAAAATGCACATTGGAAAAAGAACAGCCTTGTCAATTAAGGGTGCTGGAAAAACTGGATATCCACAGGCATAAGGATGAAATTAAACCCTTATCTCACACTATACACAAAAATCAACTCAAGGCTATTATCAGAAAGATGAATGATAACAAGTATTGAGAAGATATAGAGAAAAGGGAACTCTTATATACTGGTGGTGGGAATGTAAATTAATATAGTCATTATGGAAAATAGTATGGAGGTCTCTCAATAAACTGAAGATAGAACCACCACATGATCCAGCAATCCACATCTGGGTATCTACCCAAAGGATTTGAAATAATATGTTGAAGAGATAACTGGTCCACCATATTTATTGTATCATTATTCATATTTATTGCATCAATGATTTATTGTATCATTAGTCAAATTATAGAAGTAATTTAGGTGTCTATCAACTATCAAACATAAATAAAATGTGGCATATACACACAATTGAATCTATTCAGCCTTGAAAAGGAGGAGAATTACATCATTTGCAACAATATGGATGAACCTGGAAATCATTATATTAGGTGAAACAAGTCAGGCACAGAAAGACAAATATAGCATGTTACCATTTATTTGTGGAATCTAAAACTGAACTTGTAGAAAATCAGATAATAGAATGGTGGTTACCAGAAGTTGGGAGATGTTGGTCAAAGGATACAATATTTCAGTTAGGATGAGTAAATGATAAGTATTTGGAATGGTATGTTGATTAGCTTGATTCAGTCATCCACGTTGTACATATGTGTCTTAGCATCGCTTTGTATACTACACTTAATATGCAATTATAATTTGTCATTATCCAATAAAAAATTTAAAAGATAAAAGAAACATACATGCCTGACTAATCTAGTAAATTTTTATATTAAGTTACTTATACTATAATGTAATCAATTTCATGTAGTTTCTTTGAGTTCCAGTGGCAGCCTTTTTGCACTATTGTTCAGTTGACAACCACCACGGTTGGTAGTTGGATATGGTGTGCACCTGGGCTTAAAGCCCAGTTCTGCAGCTGACTTGTTTGTCCCTGAGCAAAATATTCCAGATATTTATTGAGCTTTATTTCATTCATTGAATACCCATTTACTGAATATTTCCTGTTTTTGACAAGACAGATACAAAAATAAATGAAAAACATCCTGATTTTCAGGACCTCTCATTTCAAAAAGGGAATGATAAATTAATTGCAGTGTAGGGGTGAAATGCCTGATGGATTTATTTTATCAAGGGTGATCTCACCTAGGTAGGAGGGATGCTCAGAGAGTCAAGACGACTTTGCAGTAATGGGGATATAAGTTTGAAATTCAGACTCATCAGTTACCAGCTGAATAACCTTGGAAAACTATTGAATCCTAATGGGTTCATGTGCAATATTGTGTCCTGATTTAGGGTGGAGCCATACTTTTAGGCAATGTGTGTTAATTCTGTGAGTACCTTTGTGGTGAACACTGAAGAAAGTTCTGTAATTTGATGATGCAAGTAGATATTTTTATTATCTCCTCAAAACACAAGAAACAGATGAGGAACTGAAATATAGCCTAGAGCCACATATTTTGGTGATAGATAAGATTTGAAAATAGGTGGTTGAGCATCTTGGGTCCATCTTGACCCCAGGGCACTGCCTCTTTGGAATACAGTGCATGTTCATGCCCTTCTGGAGGCAACTATACTCTCTTAACTTGACCCTCTTGACAGAAATGTGACACACACTGATATCCTGATAGGTAAATGGGCTTTTTAAAAGATGACATTGAAAGGCTCAGATATATTTATGGGTGCATTTAAATTGATTGATCATCTCTATAGATTTTATTCTTAATTATATACATTTTTCAGAAAGAGAATAACATTTAAGAAATCGCCTAGTTTGGGAAGTCCATGCCTAGTATGTCGTTGGTGCTTGATACACTGTGTGCTTTCATTATTTTACAAGCATTCTCAATAGGGGATGTCGGTGTGTGAGTTGCAGGTGGGGAAAGTGTTGACGTCAAATCTGCTCAGCAACACAGTGGTGGTTGAAAAGCTGGCAGGAATGGGCTCGTTAAGACATGAGATAAAAACTGTTGAGAACACTCAAAAGCAGGATTTATATTGATTGTGGTGTTTCATGGGAGCTGTGGTTGAGGAAGTTTCTCTGAAAAAAGTGTTTTATAAGGAGATTAGAGAACTGAGTCCTTAAAACTGCAATCGGGTCAGAGACTATCAGCCGGGGGTGACTGGCACTTTCTGCAGAAGAGGAAATTTCAGCATGATAAGAACCAAAGTGTTCAGGCAGAACTGACGCTGAGAGAACTGACTTCACAGGTATATCATTCTGCTCCCCTTGGTGACCTCATCAAGTACTCTGAATATTTTTCTTCCCTTGACCTTCACTGTTTTCTTTTTTCTACCAATGTTGTGTTATTGTGTGCCCAGTGAACCAGGATTTGTCTCCTTTTGTATCAAGCATTGATGTCAAGAAGCCACAATAAAATACTTTTGTATTTTTTCATTTTCTTTTAAAGATGAAAACTACTTTAGCATGGAATATAAAAAGATAAAAAGTTTTTTAGAGGCTCTGTTAGTTAAATGGAGAATATCTTGATGTTACATGGATCATTTTTCCTGCCAGGGGTGAATTTTTTGAATTTTTTGAATCTTAAGAAGATATTTTCTTGTTAAGATTTAAAAAAAGAAATCTTCCCTGTAAAAAGGAAGAAGGATTCCCACAAGCCACAAAAAACTGGTTTGTTACGAATTAGAGAGCATCTGCAAGAAGTGGCCTGTTTTAATGTAGCCTTTTGGCTTCCTCCTGTCTTACTTTAATTTTGCAAAATAGGGAATAAAAATACTTTTTTGCTGCTTAGGAATTTCACAAATAAGAACTTAGTAATAAAGTGTTGTCCTCATCATGGGCACTGGGGAGGGAAGAAAATCTGAGGTTTCCTGGGCTTGGTGTGCGGTTCAGCTTCTCTTAGGTACAATTTCTTCCTTTCTTTTTATTTTCTATGAGAAGAATGATGATAAAAAAAGTGACAGGTACACAAAATATTAAGTATCTGATAATGATAATTAATTTGCTACGTGAGTGCTAGAAGTCAAATTTATTTTCGAGGCCTACAAAGTAGACATTATATTCCTTCTTGGTACTGCCCTTGATGGTAGAGAGTAATAGCATAATAGTTGCAAGAGTACCTCTTCATACAGTCAAAACAAAAAATGTCTATGGCCTTAATCTTATTCATTTTATTAAATAAATCCAATTAGTCAAATAAAAATAGACATACTGGCTCTTCCTGATTTTGGAATTGATTTAACATTCCCCATAAATATATGTAATTATTTTATACTTAGCTATTAACTTAAGTTGATAAATAAGATGGATTTTTAGAGAAATGTAAATTTGATCTCTTTTGAAGAAGACTATCTTAGAAGCTCTGTGAGAGTAGGGACTGTTTCTATCTTATTTATCAAAATTATTTGGGGCCTAGTATTTGCCTACCAAATGGTAGGTACACAGGAAATTTTGCTGAAAAAATTAATACAATGTGATTCCCAGATATTTACTTGTATAAAATTACATAGGTTCACACTATCATCAACATCTCATTAAATAAGTAAATCAGAAGTCCTTTTATTTATTTCAGTTTACTGTTTAGAAAACATTTTAATAATAAAAAATTTGAACAAAAATAGCAAAAATGAATGAATGAATTATGAATAAATGTGATTGATAGCCATAGGCTTTCAAAGCATGAGGTCTCTGGAGGAAGAAAAGCTAAATCTAAGAGGCCCTGTGATAAAAAGATTAAAAATAGATGCTCTTTATTGTTAGACATAAATCGTAGATGATAATCAGCATATAAATGGTTCAGTTCAGTAACTTATTTGGCACATTGTTCTGGTCTATGCATGATCATAGTAATGCTTTGGATTTTCATATCACTCTCTACTTTCCTCAGAGACTGGGACTCCACAGTCTCTCGCTGGATCACCACAAACTTTTCTACCAGGGAGAAAAGGATAGGAGTGTTCTCAATAAAATGCATGTGAATGGAGATACAGGGTTCTCACGACATTGCTACTTGGTGTTGGACTAATACAAATGCTTTTTTCTATATCTGATTCCTCACACCTACATATTTGAATCTTTACAGATTCATAGTAGCAGAAATAGATAACAGGAGAGAAGAGGCATAAAACCAAGAAAAAGGAATAGTGAGTGCAGTACACAGCCTTCTGATTGCAGTTAGTCTTTAAGGGGTTGAGTTTAAAATCTCTCTTCCATGAGATGCTTCAGTAAAGAATGTGAAATCCCAGGCGGAGCCCACTTTGAGTAGGGTGTGACTGCAGGCAAAGGCCTTTCTGTTATCCTGTCAGAACTTTGGGGTTTGCTTTTCTTTATTTCAGTTCAGTTGCTCTAGTATTTTGAGGTTTTTGAATAATAAAAACAGTATTTCAGATATGACTAATTGATTAAATTGTCTTGGTCAATTCCCACAACAGTTAACAGCTACTTTTAATAGCTATCATTCTGCCTATTCAGTGTCCTGAGTTGTACTCTGAAAGCATTTGAATGAAGAATGTAGTCCCTGAGATGATGATGATGATGATGATGATGATGATAATAATAATAATAATAATAATAATAATAATAAACCTTTTTAATCCTATTAAAGACCAAATGCCAAGGTAGCAATGTTGAAACAGAAAGTTACTGAGGTTTAAAAGATATCAGAAGAAGAAAAGCTGACCAGAGTTGGAGACTGTCAAATGAATAATCTGCAGTGCTGTGGACATAAACTCTTGGAGTCAGCTGTATTTTAACAAGAATGTGTGGAAAAATATTGAGGAGAAGCAAATGATTAAAATATGAAAAGCTTTGGAATTTTTAGTTCCCTTGTTTTATTAAAGGCCCTCTGCTTACTTAATTAGCTTTGACTACACAATTATTCTGAAGAGATTAAATATCATCAACTCAGTGGCCAAGGTCTTTTTGAAATGTATGTCCCAGGCCCCTGAACTCAATCCCTTGAAGTCTAAACCATATTCAGTAGGTATTAGGATTATATTACTAATAGTTGTCTTTAATATTTTTTGTGTGCTTTATGACAGATGCTTTAAATGGAGTATCTTATTCTCAGAATTCTTTGAGATAGTTATTATTACTGTCTTCCATTCATAGGCCAAGTCATTAGACTTATGGAAGTTACGAACTTGCTAAAATATTTCCTAAATACATGTTTTAGGTATGCTGAATTAAAAATTCCATAATAAATGTAAAAATGGGAAATAGTTATTGCTTTATAACTCATTTGAACATTGCATAAGAGTTAAGGACAGGAAGTGAAGAATGATGTGAAGTATAATCATGAATTCAGTTGGACTTTGCTCAACCTTTTTTCATTAGCTGGTTAATTGCTTGAATTAAACTTTTTTTTGAGGTATTAACTTTGGAATCGGAGAGACAAGGACTTGAATATCAGCTTTGCTGCTTATCAACTGGGTACCTTTATAATCAGGTTATTTTAATGTACTGTGGCTTAGTTTTCTCATCTTATATATGGGCACAAAATCTCCTTCACAGATCTATTATAAGTACAGTTGATCCTAAATGTTCATAGATCTTGTATTTGCAAATTAGACCACTTGCTGTGATTTATTCATAATGTAAAATCTGTACATGTAAAGTTTTCACAGTCATTTTTAGACATGTACAGAGTGGTATGATATTTGAGTCACCCTTGAACAAGGTGACACTGACTTCTTATTTGATCTCTCATACGATAAAAAATATCCCTTTGTGGTCTATTTAGTTGCCATGATTTTAGCATTTTATGTATTTACTTAGATGATTCTGCCACTTACAACAGCCCTCTAAGTATAGTGCTAAAGTACTGACCACTTCTCCTAAGCAGAGAAGGCCGACATATGCCTTTTGGATAGAATACATGTATTTTATAAGCCTTGTTCAGGCATGAATTGTAGAACTGTTGTCTGTGCTTTCAAGGTTAATAAGTCAGCAATATATGTTAAATAAGATATCCTTTTTTTTTATATTGGGGATTGAACCCAGGGGTGCTTTCCCACTGAGCTATATCCCCAACCATTTTCATTTTTTAAATTTTGGACTGGGTCCTCCTGAATTGCTGAGGCTGGCCTCAGGCTCCCCGTTACTGGGATTACAGGAGTGTGCCAGCATACCTGGCTTAATAAAATATCTTCAAACAGAAATAGATCAGTTGATGGAGACCTTGTGACCAGAGGCTATCAGGAACCTAACCTTGAATTTTCACTAGGAACAGTGGCTCAGTATTTACTGATTTCATGGTCCCAGAAACTTTATAAAATTAGCAAGAATAGCAATAATTTACTGTTTGTGAAGTACCAAGTACAGCACTTAGTATATTATAAAGAGTCAGTACATTCACTTTCAACTTTGCCTCAGTTTTTCATCTGACTCAGAAGGACTTTCTGAAAGAGTTTAGGATGTTCTTGATGATTTTAACAGAGCAATGAACACTCTGAAGTACTATCACTGTCTTTAAAAGGCAAGATCCTCACACACAATTTTTCTCTGTTTTAGCTTTTATACTCCCTTATAACAACCTATTCTAAAATATTATTAATTTATTAAATTAAAAGGTCAGTTTTGGACCCCAGGCTGAATTGTCCTCCCAGATAACTTTATCAGTAAGTAAAATTTTCAGCTTTGTGGTGGGTGACGCAGTCTCTTTTGCAACTATTCAACTCTACCATTATGTTATAAAAAGAGTCATAGACAATATGTAAATGAATGATTGGGCTCTGTTTCATTAAGACTTTAAAAACAGGCAGTGGGCTAGATTTGGCCTGTGGGCTATAGTTTGCAGATTCTTGATTTAGTGTAATGTTGGCTCTTGGTTTGTGATATTATTTATCATATTGGGGAAATGTTGTCTGATTCTGAGTTTGCTAGAAGTCCCACAAACCATTTAAACTAAAAAAAAAAAAAAATTTCTTACCTGGATTTCTCTATTGGTTGTCATAGTAGTGGTTATAATAGCATGCAGTTAGCATTTGTTATTTGCCAGGTGCTAAGTTAACCACTTTATGCTTTAATTTATTTTCTCAGCATAGCCCTGTGAGACAACTACTGTGATAATTATCTCATTTTTTAGGAACAGAAACCAAGGCCTAGAGAGCTGAAGTAACTCATTCTAGATCACGAAATTAGGATGAGGTATAACCTGGTCCTAGAGTAGTATCCTCTACCCCCAGGATAATTTTGACCTTGTAGCTGGTATTCAATATTCTTTGCCTAACCTTTCCTTATTTTCCAATGTTTTACTCATTTGGGTGATGTTGATCTGAATGTTAAAAGTTCATTGTACAGCATTTAGTTTTTGAAGAGAAGCATTATATTAACTCAATGGATAAGTAAGTGGATGAATATGGGTTTTAGCTCTAATTCTTTAGTTTTTCAAAATTAGCTTATTTTTATCTCTGGCTAAGTTTTCCAGTGTATTCTAAAAGAGGAGTCTGCTGAACATGAGGCTTTGCTGCTTCACCCTCTGCTGAGAGATTTGTTTCTCTTCATTAGATAATTTGGACATTTTATTTTGTTCTTGTTTCTTTGGTATCCTGATTAAAGGATTAGAAAGCCCTTTTCTACATTTGAGTCACTAATACCACCCTGACCAGAGCCATAAGCTTCAGGGACATTGGTTTGCATTTGTTGAATGCATAATGACTTAGCAGCAGAACTGCCGTTTTTCCTGTAACTGTCAACTGTTCTTCCACTGCCCATGTCTCTAGGTGTGGTTCTCAGTGTGAACAGAGAACTTCATATCAGAAGTAGGTGTGGGTGGAAATGAGCAGGATAGCACTGAGAACATTGAAAACCTGAGCTCAAGGCTTCAGAATGGAGATAACTTGTTCAGCTATTGTATTGTCTTTCTGTTGCCCCTTTATATTTAGTTCTCGATAACTAGCTGAATATTTTATTTGGGCGTGGTGTGTGCCAGATACAACTGGGAATCCAAAAATAATGGCCCTTATTTTCTTGACACTCAAAGTCACATGTTCTCTGCTAAGTGGTCTCTCTAGGTACAAGTGCTTTAGTGGAGATCTTTTGGAGAGTGTGCTTTGGGGCATGGAGGGAGGCAGCAATGACTGCCTGGTGGGGTGAAGAGTGGTCAGTCATGAAGAGGGTCATTTTTGAGTTGGGAACAAGTGTTTTCCAGGTAGACAAGGTGAGTTGGCCAACATCTCTGGGAAAGAAGACTACAACGGCAAGAAGGAGGATGAAGTATTTGGGGAATGATATGCATTTTTGTTGGTTGTAAGAGGGTGAGACAGGGATGAGCTGGGTAAAATTGGGGCCACATTGTGCAATGAGTGTAGTGACAAGGGAGATGTTGGAAGACTTTTCTTAGAAAAAGGTGTGACAGGATCAGTTTCATAAAAATAATTCTGGTGATGGTATGAAGGGAGAAAATTAATGGAGAAATCCAGTGACTAATGGTTCGTGCATTCTTCTGCCTTCCAGCTTTCTCCTGTGCTTCTGGAGAGTATCTAGAGATGAAGAACCAGGTATGCAGTAAGTGTGCTGAAGGCACCTACTCCTTGGGCAGTGGCATCAAATTTGATGAATGGGATGACTTGCCAGCAGGATTTTCCAACGTTGCAACATTCATGGACACTGTGGTGGGCCCTTCTGACAACAGGCCAGACGGCTGTAACAAGTAAGAATCCAAAGGAGCCGTTGGATCTTGACTGAGTACTTGAGAAGGGTGTAATTTCTCTTTTCCAGAAAAAGGCTGAGGATAATCTTACTACCGATGGGGGTTACAGATAAGCTAATTGCAAAGAGTCATATTTTTTGGATAGTCATTACAAATAATGGAGCTAAATTTTCATGAAGCTTTAAAATAGCTACCCTCAGGATATAGTAGATACCTTATACAAAAATGCAATAAAGCTATTAGAGAAAAAAATTAGTTTTCTCATATTTATACCAAACTTAAGCCAGTGATGTTTCTACTAATCTTTCTCTAATTTTTAATGGGTAATTTCAAATAGTTTTTTTTCTTTCAAAAGGAAGAATGCATAACCTTCATTTAGACTTGATTATTTCCTGCAAGAGTGAGTGGGTTAAATACTAATGTGGCCTTTGCTTAATTCCTAGGAGATTATAGCTTTGCCTATGACAATATTGGAGGCATGTTAATTTGTTTAAAAAAATAAAGCAAAGTATTTCTCTATGGGCCTTGCCCTCATGTTCTCTTGTATTGACTATGTAACTATGTGGCCATGTTTTGAAAATAAAACTTATGGGGCTGGGGATATAGCTCAGATGGTAGAGTGCCTGTCTGGCAAGCAAAAGGCCCTGGGTTCAATCCTCAGCACTACAAAGCAAAACAAAACAAAAAACTTCTGGCCCCTGGCTACCTTCTGACAAGAGGGATTTCTCAATTTTTACTTCTTAGTATATTGGCAGTGATCTAAGGATGCTGGGCAATTATTTGGCTGTTCTACATGATGTGCTTTCTCCCTTCCTACCCTTCTTCTTTCTCTCTTTCTCACCTTCACTCTTCTTTTCAGCTCTCTCTGCCAAGCAACATTGATTTATTTTATTCTGCTGATGAAAATATTATTATTCTTTGTATGTGTGTTAGTCTGGTTTTTTTTTTCCTGTAACACCTGAAACTAGGTAGTTTAAAAAGAAAAGAGATTTATTTAACTTATAGTTCCAGAGATCCAAGAGCATGGTGCTGGCATCTGCTTGGCATCTGAGGAGGGCTTCATATAGCTTAAACTCATGGCAGAAAATGAAAATGCAGGTTGTCACATGCAAAGGAAGAAAAAGGGGCCAGCCTCCCAAAACAGTGAGAAAAGCATGAATTCATTCATGAGAGCTCAGGTCTCACAACCCAGCTTTTATTAAGGCCCCACTACTTCTTAATAGTCTTAGATTGGCTATTAATTTCACCAGGGATTTGTCAGGGACAAACCACCTTCAACACTTTAGCAATGCTTATACACACACTGTGTGTTTTAAATAAAAGAGTTTCTTAGAGAAAAGTACTAGTAGGATGTTATGAGACCTCAGATCTTTGTTTTGGTGATCAGAAGATATGGAGATGTCTTCCTCATCTACCTTATGGAATAGCTTATTCACCAAAAAAAAAAAATTCAATGACAAGCAGAAATTTTCCAACGTAGTGTCTTTTAGTGTTATTTTCTCAATGTAAATTTCAGACTGGTATTCCTATGCTTTTCTTGCTTCCTTGCCCCCCCTTTTTTTTAGCCACATGATCTTATAATCTCTTTACTTTTTCTTTGGTTTGGTCATATAGGAGGTTTAATTATTGAGCCAAAAGTGTTCTTTGTATATGATGGACATGAGTTCTTGTATGTGTATATTTATATAATGTTCATTGTATATTAAGACAGATATACACAGATGTAGTGTTTGTGGTACTGCCTTCAAATCTGTAGCTTTTGCTTTCTTGTTTTCTTCATGATGTTCTTTGATAACATGAAGTTTAAAAAATAATAGTTTGTCAATTTTATCTCTTATGGCTAGGTTCTGTTTGTTTGTTTATTTGTATCTTAGGATCTCTCTGCTAAACATAGGTTGTTGAAGGCTAGAAATTGTAATATGTGTTCTTATAACAGCGTAGGTAGTTATTATACTTTTTTAACAGTATAGTTATACTCTCATCTTTGTGCTATTGTCATGTATTTAGAAATATAATCTTTGCAATATAATGAAATTCTGATAATCATTTGTCATTAAAACAACTTTAAAAAGATTTAGGAACTTAAAAGCCAACTCAATTATTGATGAGTTTTCTTTTTTAAGGTATTTGACTTCCTAAATGACTTAAAATATAAAAAAAAGAAACTTTGTGTGTTAATCTAAATATTTATAATCACTGGTACTTTCTTCCTTTCCTTAGATTGGCTGCATGTGTGTGTGTGTGTGTGTGTGTGTGTATCTTTATAACTAAAATTTAAGATGTTGTTTGAAAGAATAAATCTGCCAAAGGCTACTGAGTTAGTGTTCATCTAGTTGGTGATCAAAATTTTTTTTGGTGAAAAATAGCAGTTTCATAGCAAATTCATCACATAACCTTCAGTGATTTAGGATGTTATGTGCTCTTAAAACACTGAACCTCCCCTCAGTAATGGAGTTGGCCCTAGAGTGGCAGAAAAGCTCCTGGTGTTTTCCGCTGTGCTTTGCTGATGGAACTACTTTTGAATCTGGGTTATAGCTTTGTGCAGAAGTGGTTTCTGAAAGCTAACAGAAAATGCCTCTTGGCTTTGTTCCCACAGCTCTTCTTGGATCCCTCGTGGAAACTACATAGAGTCTAATCGCGATGACTGTACGGTGTCTCTGATCTATGCTGTGCACCTTAAGAAGTCAGGCTATGTCTTCTTTGAGTACCAGTATGTCGACAACAACATCTTCTTTGAATTCTTCGTAAGGCCTTTTATATTCTAGACTCTACTTTTGAAAGGCATTCCTGTGAATTTCCCTTAATTGTTGTTGCATTCCACTTTATACCATCTCCCTTTTCTGTGTAAGTGACCCTATTGGTAGTAGAAGAAAAGTTAAAATTTTTTCTATAGCATTTAAGTTTATAGTTAATATTGTTTCTTTATTTTTACACTTGCTCACCTTGTTTTACTTCTGGTTATACTCATTAGATGACTGGATTAGACTATGTGTAACATTTTCCCCAAGATGCATTTTAGCTTAATTTTTTTGTAGCTGCAAATGCTATTTTGTTAAAATGTATTTTGCCAATTTTAGTTTTTAATTTTTTTCTCTTTGCAATTTCAAATATACATTTACACATGTATATTCTTTTTACTGACTAGAATTACTCAAATGTATTTATGAGCAATTGTTTAAAAAACAGAAATGACTATTTTCGAATTCTGTGAATTTTTACAGTCCAAAGGAATTGATGGATGGGATAGTTGGTCCTTCTAATCTTAAATAGGATTATAGAATATAGAATACAATAATAGACTAATAGAATAATGACTAAAGTTAAGTTATATAACTATTTTAGGTAAACTGTACTTCATCTAGCAAATATTTATTGTGTCATGGACTCAACATTTGATAAAATGTTTTCAGATTGACTTCTTATACCAATAGTGTATGTTATGCTAGTAAATGGGAGAACATCTTTGCATTTATTATCTTCTGTGCTCCAGATTTAAGGAACAAATGTACTAACAGTTCTAAAACAACTTTGTATTGTTCTTGGTAATGGGTATTTCTAGATCAAAAGTTTGGTGACAGTAGATATTTTCCAGGTAACTACAGCCTTAGATTTGAAGTCAAGAGATTCTGACTCTATCCTGATTCTGTAAATGTTAACTGTGTGTTCTTGAGCAATGAAATTAACTTTCCGGCCCTTGACATTCCCTTGTGTGAAAGGACATTTGAAGGAGCCTCCTTTGATAAGTTTAAAATGTTAAGCAATGTTCAAACAGATTTACTTTTTAAGTTACCTTTTATTTGTGAAACACTTCTCAGAGTGGATGATTTTCTATTTCTGGGGACATTTCAACTGTATTGCTAAAACTAAAATAATCATGAAAGGCAAGATAGTTATCTAATTGTTAGAATAAACTTGTAGTTTTGTATGCTCAATAAGACCCTTGAGAGCTGTCAATAGGGTACTTTTAGGGCATAATGTTTCATTACTTCCTTTCAATGATGTCTCTGTTCTTCTGGTTTTGGTCTGAAAGGAGATGGCAAATTCATGCTCCTTTTATTGATGCTTCAGCTTTATAGGTTGCAATTTATTGACTCAGAGGGTTAATACTTCACAATCATCATGCTAGTGATGCTAGAAAGGAAACATTTGAAGGCTGAAAGGTGTAGTTGTGCTCTGAGAATTATATATGTGAGTATCACATAATTTAAAGCATTCATCCCTACCAATTCTTAAAATGCTGAAACTGAAACCCAGAGAGAGTAAGTGACTGGATCACTAGCAACAGAAAGTAATGGAACTCAGGTCATCTGAGTGGTGGTGGAACATCATGGTAACACATGATGCCTGCCTTCAGCTGTAGAAAGCTCTCAGCTTGTCTGCACACTGCTCATCAGAATGACATTCAGGATCCATGTCTTCTCTAAAATAAAAGAAGTATGAAAACAGTCATTATGTTTATGATGTAAGTAAGACAAGAATTCAATTAACATAAATATCCTTGGTAGCAGATATTCTCTGGTGTTTAGATGGCAAAGGGATCTCTTTTCTCATAAGCAAGCCTTTAGAAAATGTAACTTCTAGAGAACATTTTAGTGTTTGTAAACTGACCAGGAGGATGACCAAAGCAGAAAACGATTTAGAGAAGAGAGAAATTGCAGTTTCTTTTGGCAGAAGTACAGGTAATGAGATCTTATTTGAACTTGACTCTGTTGCTTACTAGTTTGCAATGCTGAAATGTGACCTAACATTTGGATGCCTCTATGTTCTTCATAGACCTGGAAGAGTAGTATCCTAACCCTTAGGTATTTTGTAAGAACTGAGTGGAAAGGACACGGTGTTTGCTATTAAAGATTATCTGTAGTCATTTAAATTGGCATGGCAAATAATTAACATTTACCCTGTGCTAGGTTTTCATTGGTATGACCAAAATACCTGAAAGAACAACCTGAAAGAAGAACAGGAAATGTTTATTTAGTCCTCTCAAAATATAAATCAATCAAATGGATCAATCTGCCAATTAGGTTACAGCTCTCATAAACTAATCATGTCACCTCCTGCATTAACATGACTTCTAGGAGACACCTCATATCCAAACCATAACACCCCCAAATAACAATTCGGAACTTTCATTTTGACTGTGGTCACTTAACTTGTGCATTGAGTCCTGGGGAAATGAAAGCAAAGCAGACTTGACTTATTAACTTAAAATTTCACTGTCACTAATACATAGATCATCTTTGTTTACCTGTGTACTCTTGGACCTGCCTGGTAAATACATGCCGCTGAAACGTTTTAATAAGCTGGGTATATTTTTTGTAATGACTTTTAGTGATAATTGTTTTCCCTCTCTTTCCTCATGGGCTAGTCTTTTTGTCTAAATAATGAGAAGATTTACTAAGAACTGCCCACCCATGTATGCAACTGTCACTTTGTCTCCAGAGTCTTGGTGTGTTTACTTGTTGGGAGATATACTGGTGGCTGTTATTTAGTGTGTATGGAAAGGCATTCTTGCAGCCTGTGCTATATATGGAATTTATTGAAAGCCATTATTCCAGAATCTTTACTGAGACCCTTGTGTTTAATCCACAGATTCAAAATGATCAGTGCCAGGAGATGGATACCACCACAGACAAGTGGGTAAAACTCACTGACAATGGAGAATGGGGCTCTCATTCTGTAAGTTTCTTTGTTTTTTCCTTCTCCTTTTCTGCCAATCCCATTCTCCTCCTTCTTTTTCCCAGCCTTTTCTCAGCATTCATTGTAAGAAAAAAAGAAAAAAGAAAAAAAATTTTCTATTAATTAAGGTAATTTCCATTTAGGGAAGAAATTGTCCTTAAATTTCATGGACTCATATTTTTATTTTTTAGGTTATATTTTCCTTCCTTTTATTTTCTCACTGTATTCCTTTCTTCTTTTATTCCCATCATATTTCAACCTTTCTCCCTTTTCAAGAAAGAACTCCATTTAAAACCAATATACAATACTGACAAAAATCTAAGTATGTAAGTTAACAAATGTACCTGTCTCATGCAATAGAACCATTGTCACTTGTCATCAGAAAGATCTTTGAATTCCTTTCCTCCAACCTTCTCTGCAGTGTCCCCAACAAGTGATTTTCAGGCTTGTTTTGTTGGGCACTGTGCTATCTCCATTGTTGGAGAGCTCTCTGATTTTCACAAAGTTCATCCACCTTGGGCCTCAACCTGCTTCACATTTATTTGTCATCACTGGTCAAAATTCTACTCTTAGCCAGGCACGGTGGTGCACGCCTGTAATCCCAGCACTTGGGAGGCTGAGGCAGGAGGATTGAGAGTTCAAAGGCAGCCTCAGCAAATGAGCGAGGCCCTAAGCAACTCAGTGAGGCCCTGTCTCTAGATAAGCGTCTGAAGGGATGGGCAAACATGACTCAGTCCTCCCGTGGTTCAATCCCCAAAAACCATTACCAAAAAAAAAAAAAAAATTCTACTCTTTTCAGTCACATTAAATACAGTAACTATCTATTTCTTCATAGGGCATCTCTTTAAATACTTGAAGGCAAGATTATCAAATAGTGTGATTTGGTGAATCTGTTATTATTTGAGGCTCCCTTTGGAGTATGGCACTATTTAAAATCTATCTCTGGCTTATAGTCCTTTGTTTGAGTGATTTGCTTAATCTCTTAGCAGCTGATTTTTTTTTTTTTCATTTCAGAAAGGTGAGAAATCTTGCTGAGGTCAGAATTAAATGTGATGATGTTTGGGAAGGGCCTCACGTGGTGCCTGCAATGTAGACTGAGTTGTGTTTCAACAAAGGACCATCCATTCTTGCCTTTGTGATTGTGGCAGTTGCCACATCCTTGAATGATTAACACTATGTACCCTTGCAGAGGTTTTCTTTTTATCTGTATGTTTGAAAGTAATATTAGTACCACTTAATATTTATTCACCTAAGTGTCCAGTCAGCTGGGTTTTGAAGTACAAGTAACCCTTGGCAACAGATATGTTTTCTTCACTTTTGAGGACTAAATATATGCAGAAGGCCCTGAATGCACTACTTTTCCAGATCTCTGGCCTGATGAAGTAACTGGGCTGATTAATTTTATATAGTTTGAATTTGACCAGCCAGAGTGCATACAAAAATAAAAGTAGCAAATGACAAAACAAGGAATCCTTAAAATTGGTTCACTTACCTATTTAGCATGAAACTTAGCAGAAAATTAGTTTGATTTTTAATTAGAAAAATGTTCCAGTGGCAAAGGAATCAAATACTAGACAGTGTCATTCAGATTCATTAAAGTATCAGAGAGTTAAGTTATCCTATTAGAACAGTCCTATTTTCTCTTATTGCTATTGCGATTTTGTTTTAAAGTAATTTAAAAAGCAAGCTGTATTAGCCTATTTTTATTGCTGAAACACAATGCCCAAAGTTGGGTACTTTATAAGGAAAACAAGTTTATTTAGCCCACTGTTTTGGAGGTTTGGGGCATGGCACCAGCATCTACTTGGCTTTTGTGGGGGTTTCATGGAAAACGACATCACTATGGTAGGAGTATATGTGATAGTGATTTGCAGGAAGCCAGAGATTTCAAGGGAGATCCTGGCTTGCTCTTTTATAAAACAGCTCATTCTTGTAGGAATTAACTTGCTCTATGAGACTAGCAGTAATCTCTTTCTAGAACAGTGCTCCTAATGATATAATTACCTCCTACTATCCCCACTTCATAAAAGTACTACTACCTCTTAATACCACCAAACTTCCAATACAGGAACCTTTAGGGGATACGCTCAAGTCATGTCCAAGTCATACACAAACCATAGCAGAAGCAAGCTTATTCTGTTGCTTTTTTGTTTTCAGAGCTCAAAGATGTATTTGTGAATAGCAGTCTATAAATATGTAAGTAGGCTGAGTGACTTTTACCCTATAAAATGAATCCCCTTTAAATATAGATCAAGAATTCATGGAATGATTTGAAAATCTCTTTCTCTTTTCGTTCAGACTGGAAGAGTCTTTTCCTTGTTTCGTAGTATATTTATTTCATGGATTGGCAGACTACTCTTTTTTTTTTTTCCAAAGAAAATGTTGTCTTTGGAGCTGAGGTCAGAATTTGTTGGTTCTAAATTAATGGTGTTTCATTATAATGCATAAAAAAGTAACTGAGGGAGTAGCTTTTGGGTATGATTGGAAAGAGGTTGGCTTCTCTGACCTGAGTGTCTCGTTTCTTTGCACAGGTAATGCTGAAATCAGGCACAAACATACTGTACTGGAGAACTACAGGCATCCTTATGGGTTCTAAGGCCGTAAAACCTGTCTTGGTGAAAAATATCACAATCGAAGGTATTTCACAGCATGCTGTTTTAGCAGTCATTAATCCAGTTTTATAGTTAAAATATTTATTTGAGTATTGAGTGACTCTGGGTGCATAGCATGAGAATTATGTTCGGTATCATACAGGTCTAGAGACCTTGGTTTGATTTCTAGAAAATTAGTTGATTGGTAGTTTATTTTTTCCTTTGAACGGAATTACTTAATCTGTGTAAAGAGGTAAACATGATAATGACTTTAGGTGTCCGTAAATAAAGTTTCTCTGGTAATGGAGACTATATTCATTCAAGGTCTACTGTGCCAGACCTTGAGCTTACTTAGGGAGTTAATAATCTGGTCACTGCTATATCCATAAAAATAATCTTGTAAACATCTCGACCAGGCTATTTCATAAACCTCTTATGCCTCTCTGGACCAGCTGGATCATTTCTGGCCCAGGTGCACATCTGATAAACCCTGGTAGAGTTTATGCTCAGTTAGGGGTACTTTTAATTAAAGTATTGATTCTTCTTTATTAAAGTTTGGCTTACATTTTATTGCGTTCTGATTGTGCTTGTTCCTTACTACCTTACTAGTCATGTGGACATCTGCTGGCTAAGGCTGGAATCACAAACTGGAAGACAAGCCATTTCTAGGATCTGTTGGTCTAATCTGTCACTTAATAAGTAGCGACTAAAAAGGGAACAGGTCCCATAAAGATCAGAGAATTGTAGGGGACCTTAGAGTTTATCCCATTTTTGAGATAGTAGATATGTCTTTTGATGAATCATTTAATATACTTACCTCTATAAAAACTCTTGTTTGTCATCCAAATTGTGTTTGATTCAGTAGGTATCCCAGTTCTTTGCTTTCTTAGTGCTGAATTAATGAAATAAAAAGATTGGGCTGAGTTTACTATTGACATTTCTCTCTCATGTCTGTGTAGAACCAGTGTAGAGGTGCTGACTGACTTGGTGATGTGGGTCTCCCTCCCATTCCCTGTTTTTCATTTCCACACAGGGGTGGCTTACACTTCAGAATGTTTTCCATGCAAGCCCGGCACTTTTAGCAATAAGCCAGGTTCATTCAACTGCCAGGTGTGTCCCAGAAACACCTATTCTGAGAAAGGGGCCAAAGAATGCATCAGGTGTAAAGAGGATGCCCAGTTTTCAGGTAGGGCTAGTTTATACTCTCTTTTTCTTTTTCTTCATAAATGTGTCTTTATCAAGTATACTGTCATAAGCCAGCAATGGTGGGTCAGATGCCAAAGAAAAGAATCAGTATTGAAAGGAGAAAAACATATCTATTGCCTCCTCCCTTTCTGCATGAGTTTTCCCCCTTTGTCTATGTTTTTGTTTTATTCCACACTCCAAAGGTAAGAGCTATGGCTATGTTTATATCAATCTAACACATGTTTTACTTTTAGATGATTTGTTAGCATAGAGATATACTGAGAAACTTTTAATTCATTCCAAAATTTCCAATATTCAGTGATAATGAAAGAAATATAGTGTCTCCTGGGAGCACTATGTTATGCTCCATGTATCTCATGGATAGATTTATTACTCTAGGAAAAATAAACATGTAGGCCTTTATTTTCTTTAGGCCTAGCTTATTCTACATAAATTGTTCTGGTAAGATTGTTTTTTATTTACCTTTTTTGTTTTGATCTTTGTCTTTCCTTAGAGTCACAAAGGACCATTTTTGAATATTGTTTTTGTGTGTGTGTGTTACAGAGGAAGGATCCAGTGAGTGTACTGAGCGCCCACCCTGTACAACAAAGGACTATTTCCAAATCCATACTCCATGTGATGAAGATGGAAAGGTACCAGCAGTGTTCAGAAAAATCTATCCCATATTTATCCAATTCTTTCCCCAGTTTGAACACACCCAATTTGTTCACGAGGGAGATTTTATAGAGGAAATCTGAGTTTAGGTGTTGGAACATGCCTCCCTGGCTTTCATTTTCATATCTATTACTTATTAATTCTGTGGGCAAATGACTGGATGCCTCTAAATCTCAGTTTTTTCATCTGTAGAATGGGGTTGAAAACAGTACTGTGAGACTGCTACAAGAATACATGAGATATTCCGTATAAAGTTCCCAGCCCAGTCCCTGGCATGCAAGGAGCTCTGTATGAATTACTGCTATTTTTTTGTAGGGGGGCATTGGAGATTGAACCCAAGGGTGGGTTACCACTGAGCTACATCCCCAGCCCCTTTTTATTTTGTTTTTAAATTTTGAGACAGGGTCTTGCTAAATTGCTTAGGGCCTTGCTAAGTTGCTGAGGCTGGCCTCAAACTTAAAATTCTCCTGCCTCATCCTTCTGAGTTGCTGGGATTATAGGCATGTACCACTGCACCTGGCTGATTATTGCTATTTTTAACAGTTACATTTTTTTCAAAGTAATGTCAGAAAAAAATCAGCTTTCAAATGTGTACTGCAACTCATGAGATGAAAATACCTTGTAACTTCTACTTAATTATTTGGCTACTCAGTATGTTTTATCAATAAAAGCTATGCAACCATAGGCTAATTCATCTGTGGTGGATTGCTATTTAATTGGATTTAGAAAATGCAAAGTAACTACCACATGAACGACATTTATCCAGAGGGAAAAAACTCACAGATAAACTCTGTGGTTGACCCACCATTCTCTTAATTAAATAATGAGCCTATAGCAGCCTATGTCAGAAGAGAAACTGAGATTAAACTGGCTACTATGTAGTGTTCCTTACATGTTTGCAGTTTTGGAGTAATGACATTTTAAACTTACTTTGGAAAACACATATAAATTTCAGAAAAATTATTCCTTTTTCTTCTTAGTTTTGCACTTCCATGTTCTAATCTGTACTTTTTACATTTACTTTGATTATCTTACTCTTAGGTCTTTATTTCTTTTAAAGGACTCTTGTTTTGAATGCTTAAGACCAAATACATTCCAGTTTAAATTAGTGGAAAATTACAATGATAGAAAGTACAACTATTACTTTCAATTAGAACAGTGACTCACCCACAGCTGTTAATTGACAAGGAGTTGGAAAATAAGGTCTCAATGGCCCTACGCCAATGGCCGAGTAAGGATATTACAGTGGATTGAAGAGTGATGTAGTATAATAATTTTTTGCTGAACTTTCATTAGCTAAACTTGTCCTTATTAATAAATCAGGCAAAAGTAAATTTAGTTTATTCTATGTAATCATGAATTTAGCATTACTGGGACTTAATGAGTTCTAATATGTAAAAGGATTTTATGTAAGCTAACACAAAAAATATGCAAAAGTCATATTTTGTATGTAAATAACTAGTTTATTATCTTAATGAGTACAATGTCCATGACAGTGTGGCAAAATCTAGTTGATCTGGGCATAACAGAAATGAGACCATACCTGAATGTATTGTGTGTAGAATGCGCCTACACACACACACACACACACACACACACACATGTGCCACTGTGTACCCATGCATACAGACTGTTTTTTTCCATTGTGACTGGATGAGATCTGACCATGTTTTTGTAGATTTTTATAGAACAAAACAGTTTATTAGAACTCTATAAATTCAGTGTTTTGTTTTTGTTTTTGTTTTTAGAGAGACTTTAGATTTATTTTAAGATAAATTTTTCTGGTTTCAGAAATAGGAGAGCAGGTACAATGTAATATATATACATATTATATATACATATATTTGTTCATATATATTTATACATATTATATATACATATATATTTATACATATATAGTGAAGCTTAGATTGCATAAAATTTGGGATTTTTCCTATTTTTGTTCCAGCACTTTCATTTTTCCGGTTTCATATTTTTAGAAGGCATTTTGACCTTGCTGAGACTAGCATGGTGATTTGCCAGTAGTTTAAAGATGCTTAACAATTGTTCAACAACTGCATGTGGTTTTCTTTGTCCCATGATGCTCTCTTTGACCTCTCTTTCCCCTTGCTTGGAGAGGATCATCAAATTGATTAAAAATGAAAGCAGCTATTAAGGTATATATATTCTGAATTTAGAATTTACATAATATGTTTGTGTGTTTATTTTGAATCTTAGTTCAAAATAAATTGCTTTCTGCCTGTAGGGGAAATTTCTTCAGGAAAATGCTAATAGGTAATGAGAACTATTCAAATCTTGATGCTCTCATTAACATCCTAAGCATGTGCAATGCCTACTCATTTATTTATTCAGTGAATCTATACTGAGCACTGGTGATACAAAGAGTACTGGGTGATGAGGGCAGAGCTAAGAATAGAGAAAAATGTAAGCGTCTGATAGATATGGAGCTCTCTAACTTCATTGTGCATCAGACTCACCTGGAGGGCTAAAATGCTTTCTTTTGTGTTGCAGAAAGAGTAATTCTGTCAAGCATGTAGAAAGCATATACTCTTAAATGTCATGAGCAGGTTGTCCAAGATTTCCTGGCTATACTTGGAATTCCCACAGGATTACATGGTAATCATAGGCTTGCTAGCTTTATGATATTAGGTCACTTTATTGAAATTTGGCCATTTTCTCCACTAATCTCTCAGCTTCCTGTAGATAGAGAATGGTTCTTACTCATTTAAAAAATATCTCTAAGCTGGTATTGTACCTGGCACATAGAAGTTAGTGAAACATGTTGAACAAATTAATAAGTAAGAGACTTAGTAAGTGAATGATGATTACCACTTTGTTGTATTCTGTCCCTTGGATAAAGCTTGTGAAAATTTTGACAAGATGGGCAGAATGTAGTAGAGAGAAGCCCATATATTTCATACAAAATATGATTGAAGGAGCTGGGACTATTTCTTTAAATTGGGGAAAGACAGTGAGATGGAAGAATCATGTTCATCTTTGTGACATTTCTTGCATATCTTGCAGAGATTTGATCTTTCTTATGGGATACCCATGACATTTGTATTCCTCTTGGAAATGATGATGATGATGACAATAATTATAATAATAGTAACGATAGTGTTCATACCAGAAGATGCTATTGTGTACAGGTCTGTGTAATCACTCTCTTCATATCTGTGTGTCCACATATTCAAAAATGTCCTCTAGTTGTTTTTTTTCAACAGCTGTGCACTTTGAAATTATAATACCCAGTTTGCTGATGAGGAAACTGAAGCACCCTGAGGTTAAATGACTTCCCTAATGTAACAGCTAGAAAGCCTTAAGTCTGGAACTCTAACCAACATTGTTTCCAAACCCAGTGCTTTGTATCCCCCTCATGTGTCTTATTTTAGATTTTATAGCAATTTGTGAACCTGTCTCATCACTATTAGACTATAACCTCCTTTGGAGCAAACAACTTGTCTTATTAATATTTAAATCTCACACTGTGCTTTGTTCTAATCTAGGTACAGAGAAAATTTCCTAAATAGTTATTTTAAGCATTTAAGGGAAATATTAGAAAAGAATAAATATACTTTTTGTGTTTTTCCATAAGACACAATTTGGGCTAATCAGGTAATCTTACAGAAGGTAAGTTACAGCCAGAGGTAATAATGTTCTAAGAAGCATAGCTTCCCAGTCCTAAATTGACATGTGTTGTCAAATAGGGAACTTTTTGCAAGTCTAGAAGAGTTCCTGGTAGGGAAGGATGGTTTAGAAGGAAACCTTCTTAGAGGAGGTGTTTAAGTTAGCTTTTTTTACTACTGTGACTAAAGGACCCGACCAGAACCACTATATACAAGGAAAAGTTTATGTGGGGGCTCGTGGTTTCAGAGGTCTCGGTCATAAGTGGCTGGCTCCATTCTTTGGGGCTTAAGGTGAGGCAAAACATCATGGTGTAAGAGTGCGACAGAGGGAAGCAGCTCACGTGATGATCAGGGAGCAGAGAGACTTCACTTGCCAGATACAAAATATATACCCCAAGGCCACACCCCCAATTTCTACCTTCACTAGAAATACCCTACCTGCCTTCAGTTACCACTCAGTTAGTCCGCATCAAGGGATTAATTTATTGATCTGGTTAAGGTTAAGGCTCTCATAACCCAATCACTTCTCATAAATCTTCTTGCATTATTTCACTCATGACCTTTTGGGGGACACCTCACATATAGACCAGAACAGGAGGCATTAGATTACATGCAGAACTGCTTTATCTCTGAGTCCAGGAAGTTTGTGAATAAGTTGCTAGTATTTTGTTTCAAATTGCTTTGTACTTTCTTTTCTTTTTTGTGATATCGAAGATACTACAAATGACTCCAAATGCCCAATATCTGTAGCATAGTACTTCTGAATGATCCTGTAGAGATAAATTTAGGAGATATTTTAAAAATAGGGTATAAAAGGATGTGAGTATTTTATCTGACTTTGTTCACATAGGATCTGAACATGTTAAATGAACCTGGAGCCTACATTGCTTACTTAGGATGGTGGGGAAGCAATATAGCACTTCTCAGCCAGCTATGTGTGTCTGAATTTGTTTAAAATAAAAATTTTAGTCTTTAAAAATCTAGATATTTTAAAGAAATAGCTTATTAAAGAGAATTCTCACATCATATATTTCATCCACTTGAAGTGTGCAATGTGGTGTTTTTAGTATATTTATCACAATCTAATTAAAACATTTTCTTGCTTAAAGCCCTGGTGAGAACCATCAGTTAAATCCCCATGGTGTCTTCCACTTTGAGGAATATGACTACCAAGGTTGTTAAGAGCTTAGAAAGGGGAGAAGGAAATAACCATATGTGAAAACAGAAAAGCAGCAAAGCTTTGTAGGAAAGGAATTCAGGTAGAGATTGCCCTTTAGCTAGGTAGGCTGAGGACCAACTTCAGGCATGGATGTTGAATATTATCTTAAAGGAAGGGTCAGACACAACCTGGCAGCATCGTGGGGGTCATTCAAGAGAGACAAATGATAAGTGTCCAGCAGTTAGCAACTGGAAAGATTAAGTTTTGAGAGAGGCGGGGGGCCAGCATTAACTTGCTTGGCTGAGACCACCTGTGCCAGAGTAACCTGGAGCACAAGGCAGCTAGGTTAGTGCCATGGGTAGACCCTTTTAAAGCACATGATGAATTCAGCCAATCTATAAAGGGTTAGTACATCTTTGCAGCAACATTTGAAAGAAGAAAACAGGTTACTATGGGCAAATTCAGTCTCAAAAGTTGCATATATGTTAGTCCTCTTGGACTTGAACTTTATATATATGGGAGCTGACTTCCAGTGGATTCTTCCTGTGTGTGTGTGTGTGTGTGTGTGTGTGTGTTTAATAACAGAAACACAGGCATTGTAGCTCTTTTGTAATTTTAATGGTGATTTGGTAAATTTTACTCTGGTGGGGTTGTGATTTCACAAAATCATCTTACAATTATATATCAAAGAATGAATTGTTGGTTTTTTACCTGCATTATAAGCCATCTGGTGTTGTGTCATTAATATTAATTACTGTCTTTCCCAGTCAACTAAAGTTGAAAGCATCTGTTCCCATTAGAAACAAAGGCAGATAATTAATCTGCCATGTGAGGCAAGGGGCTTTGTAAACAAAACTTTTACTACAGAGTCAAATTTGACTTCTCCATATTTAAATGCTTAAAGGTAGTGCACATTTTCTAATTTGTAAAAATTTGGTTTGCTTGCTTTGGAAATTACATGGTTAGCTGACTTCTCAAAATGCATTCATACATTTTATTATTTTTATCTTTACCAAATTGACTCTCCTTGACTAGTCCTACTTTACCATTTACCAGAAGTACATGACTTTTGGGTAGGTTATTTAACAGCTCTAATCTGGACTGTTTCCTCATTTCTAAATAATATGCTAAAGTGGTTGTGAAGATTATCTGGTGGTACACAGTATCAACACCCACCCCCAGCACAGGGGTACCAACTATTCTCAACCATATAGTAGCTCACATGTTTTTATTAATGTTGAAATAAATCAGGAAATGAGTGGACTAGAATTTGAAATTTATTTTTTATAGTTATTAAGCCAGAATTTTAAAAATCTAATCCCCAAAATATAATGTTTCATTTTCTTAGAGTCTCTGAATTTTATATTGCCTTTCCTGAGGGAAATTAAGAACCTTTTATAGATCCAGTATGTAATTAATTTTTTCAGCTATTTAGGAAGCCCCAGCTGGAGTTGCCATTATTTTATAGATGGTAACAGAGGCATTTGGGTAAAATGGCTGATTAAAATTTATCATGATATATGTTATAAAATGAATGTGGGAAAAGGGAGATACAAAAATACAAAAATATTATTCAGAATTATGTTCAGACATTTACCTTTATAACATTTTCTTAAGCATTTTTGTTCACTGAGTAATCTACTCTTCCTAATACTTGAGAATAAAATTGAGGGACCAAGGGATTACTATGCATGATTTTCTACTAACTAGAAATAATGATAGAGAATTGTTTTTAATTTTGATTCTTCTGGTTGAGTAGTAGATTTCCTATGGCAGAAGTTGTTTTAAAGGAGAAAGAACACATTCAGCAGATTATGAGACCTGGGAGGAATTTTTAGTCTGCTTTCAAAAAGCTTTATCTTATTATGAAAGATTTGGTTTATTTTTCTGATTTTATCCAAATACCTTTTTTCCTCTCATGGAGCATATCAATTTTGTTTTAGAACAGCTAACCCATTTGATATTTCTGGTTTCAAAGTGAGAATATCAACTTTATGATAACAACTTTTTGGATTTGGCTGAGTTAGTTATTTTCTTACATCTTGTTTTGCGTGGGGTGAGTGCATGTGTGGAAGAGAATAAAGGATGGGATTTAAATGACTCTTCCTGAGGGCAGAGGCTGCCTTAACCCCTAAGTTCAGAACACATGGAACAGAGCCAGAAGTTCCAGAGAAAATAGTTTAGCTATAGCAAGACAGACGTCAAGTTATTGAAAAAGACTCAGAGAGCACCGACCAATATTTATGTACCATTAGGATTGAAATGTGAAGCCTTTACTATTCATTTTGAAAAATAATCTTTTTCTTTTGCAATCACTGTGTGCAAAGCATAGTGTGATGTGCTATAGCTGAAGGATAGGGAAAGATCAGTCGAGGTCTTAGATGAGAAGATAAAGTCACTTCATAGAAACCGACAGTAATAGGATAAGGTGAATGACTGCATAGAAGAGAAAGGGCAACAATCAGGTTTTCTATATTTTAAAGAGGGATTTCATATGAGGAACATGCTGTGTATGTGGTACCTAAGCTGTGTATGTAGCTTAGGGTAAAAACAATCAAAAGTAATGGTGTTTCCCCAACCAAACTTTGCTTTTTTCTGTTATTTTGTCACTGATATTTTAGATTCTCTTCAGCTAGCCCTTCTATTCTGCCACTGTTTGCCCATTTCCTAGGCTCCAGTTCAGTGTTTTTGTGATGACATTGTATGCTTGCTTGCTGTTTTTACAGACACAGATAATGTACAAATGGATAGAACCCAAAATCTGCCGGGAAGATCTCACTGATGCTATTAGATTGCCCCCTTCTGGAGAGAAGAAGGATTGTCCACCCTGCAATCCTGGATTTTATAACAATGGTTCATCTTCTTGTCAACCCTGCCCTCCTGGGACCTTTTCAGATGGAACGAAAGGTAGGATGTCAGTGGTCGATGAGTTGAACCTTTAGTAAAATAAACTATCGTGAACTTGTTCTCAATAGTCTTTATGGAAGAATTCTTTGAAGAGACAATCTTCTTACCTTATTGAGACCAAGGAAGATAAAGGCTTTGTGAGATCACAGTGGCTTATTTAACATATGAAGTTATCTGTTTTAATGGTATGTTGTATGACACTCTCTTAATGGGGTAAGTGTTTGCTTTTGGATATTGATAAGAAAATGTCACCATGTAGGTGACATGTAGATCTTTCCTGTAAGTTATGTGTACACATACACTGCAGAACAGTATGCCAGTATGCAAGCAAAAATGCCAGATATGTACACATACCTACACACTCTATCCAGAATTTTTTCAAGATCATTTTTGAAAAGTTACCATTTTCTAAGGGAATTAGTGGACCGATCTCTCCCCTTCCACTTCCCTCTCTGCTAATTATGATTTAGCAGTGCTTGGGACAGAGGAAGGAGAAGTTGTCCAGATGCAGTTTAATTGTATTTATTTGCCCCACTTGTCTTCTGTAGAATGTAGACCATGTCCAGCAGGAACGGAGCCAGCACTTGGGTTTGAATACAAATGGTGGAATGTCCTTCCTGGCAACATGAAAACTTCCTGTTTCAATGTTGGGAATTCCAAGTGTGACGGAATGAATGGTGAGTTCAGAGTCACCATCTTGGCAGCAGTCACCATTCTTTCACAGGCTCAGCTCTTCAAAACATGCCAAATACAGACACAAGGAACTTCAGTCTTATTCAGCTATGTGTCCATCTTCTGGGACTCACATAAAAACAGTAAACAGGCAGATGACCTTCCTATGGGAACATAAAATATAGCAGTCCTCCCTTTTGTGTAGTTTTGCTTTTTGCAGTTTCAGTTACCTACAGTAAGCAGTGGTCTAAAAATATCAAGTGGAAAATTACAGAAATAAACAATTTGCATGTTATTCTGAATAGCTGATGAAATTTCAGGCCATTATGCTATGTCCCATCCAGGATGTGAATTATTCCTTTTGTCCTGTGACAATGTTTTCCAGTTGTACAACCTGTCCACTAGTTACTTAGTACAGAGCCATTGAGCAGGTGTCATGTGTTGGTTCAAATAACTCTTACTTTACTTAATACTGATGATTCAGAGATGCCACAGAGAAGGGGCTGAGTAGTGATGCTGGCAATTCAGATGTGCTTAAGAGAAGCCATAGAGTACTTCCTTTAGGTGAAAAGGTGAACATTCTCAACTTAGTAAGGAAAGAAAAATGCATGTTGAGGTTGCTAAAACCTATCATAAAGAAAGACCTTCTGTGAAATTATGAAGGTGGAAAAAATAAATTTGTGCTAGTATTACTATTCCATTTCAAGTTGCAAAATTTACAGCTGCAGCATATGGTAAGTGCTTAGTTAAGATGGAAAAGGCATTAAATTATAGTGTTCAGTATTATCCAGTTTCAGGCATCCACTGGGATTATTGGAACATCCCCTGAGGATAAGGGGGGGACTACTGTATTAATTTTGCATTTTTTGGAGTCAGTTTCAAAGTGGGCATTGAAGATTACCATTTATGGCTATAAATACCAGAATTGACTTGCCTAGGGAGGTAGCAAAATCTGTGTTGTTTACCTTAAAGAGGAGTATGTCACCATCTCTGTATTTGGCTCAATAAAGTGCCATGGTGAAGGATAATGACCTCAAATTCCCTTTAACTATGGAGTGTACAAGTGTGTTAATTAAATACATATGATCCCCACTAATTGAAGACTTGAAAAGGTGGCAGAGTTCTGTAGGACTGTTACTCAACATTGTTGTTTCTATAGTGTTTGTTCGTTGAATGAGTCACCAGTACCCATCTATGTATTTTTAAATTGACACTAGAGGCAGGCACTAAAAATACCGGGGCTTTACACTGAAATGTATCCTTTAATTTTATCAGTTCATTAGTATTTTTATCAGCTTACTTTCTCCGTGTTATATTTGTTTATTGTGTAAACACACATGCATGCAAGCCCACACAAGGTGTACATTTTTATTGCATATGCTTTAAATCAGTACCTATCCAAATAAACAGATTTGGGGTGTAGGAAGTGATATGTACATATGAATAGAGAGATTGGCAAGGAATATGTCTTTAAATAATATTGGTTAAGCAGATGAGTGAAAGAGGGAAAGACAAGACCTTAATATAACAAATGTGAAATATTCAGTTTTTTTAACCAATAATTTCAGTTTTAGAAATTTATCCTAAAAGTGAAGAAGAAAAAAAATACCATAGTTATTACCTGATCATGAGAGTTTATGTTCCTAAAATGTATCCTGTGATTGTATTCTAAGTTTATGAAGTTAAAATCTATAGCAAAAATAAAATCAGGAGGACGAGAGTATTGAATGAATAAAAGGACTAGTGTGTGTGTGTGTGTGTGTGTGTGTGTGTTCACTTAGTAGTTGAGATAACATGGAACTTTTATTTGATCTTATAGAGGGCTTAGTCCAACACTCATGACAAAACTTGGTTTACTCACTTGCTTACTTTCACTTAGAGGCTGTATTTTTTATATTTCCATTAATTTTTAGAAATGTTCAATTATTCTAAAAGTATGAAGCTCTGCTGTAGTCGTATGTGATAATGAGATAGAAAACAGTAAAGAACACAAAGATACAAGGTGGTATATGTTTTTGTGACTGGATTGCACAGTACCAGCCTGGTGTGAGGAGCAGCACTCTAGGAGGATCCAGTGAGAGGTGGGAAGCCTGCCTGGTGGGACAGTCGCTGCCCCACATGGAGTTAGAGTGGATGTGTTTTGAGTGACTTGATTGTGTGGCTTGGAATGCTTTGAGGCTCATCATTTTCATTTTGAATTCTGCATAGTTCTAGAACAGATATGTGGAAGTAAATTTTTGTGTATTGGAATTATGTTTAAAAGGAATTCCAATGCAGTTATTATATGGAATCTATGTAGAAAATAATGTCTCAGTCAGTTTCAGGCATTTTTAATTCTCCTGTTTTCCAACTCAATAACTTCTGGGGATTTATACCAAGGAAACAATGTGATGTAAAGGAAGAAGTTATACACAAAGATGTTAATTTTAGTATTTATAAGAGGGAAAAAGAGGCAAAACCGAACTAAAATTTCAACAATGGAAGTATGGCTAAACAAATTATGAAATAACTATATAATGTCATTAAAACTAGAAGTAAAGAGAATTTTTAATGGGAAATATTTTTATATAATGATTTGAAAAATGAAAAGATAATGCTAAATGAAAAAAAAAAAAACAGAAAATAGATTATACAATAAGGCTTAAGGTCTATTAAAGAAAAAGTGTGCACTAGAAAAATCACAGAGAAAAACACCAAAATGTTGAGGATATACCTTGGGGTGAGAGGTTACTGTGAAGTATGGAATTATTTTATTTACTTTGCTACATTTGGTAAATGTTCCTTATAGACACATATTGCTTTCAAAATCAGAGTCACAGCAGAAGATATTATTTGAAAATATATCCATTAATTCCTTTATTGAGATTCTTTTTAGTAGAAATATTGAAGTACAGAAAAACCACTAAAAGTGTTCATTGTATTGTTATCTATACTAATTAAAGGTGAAAACAGTCCAATTGGCTAAAATGGATGTGTGGTCAACATTGATTTGGTAAATTATGAAAATCAATTTTTTGTGTCTAGATCATAAAATGTTAATGTAGTTACTGACCTCTTGATGAAGTAATTATACATAAAATGCTTATGAAATGATATTCATTTGTAAACAAGATTATCTGCAGTAGATCTCAGTGATATAAAAGCACACTGAAGGGCAGTGAAAAGAAACCCTTCAATTGTTAATGCTGGGTATTTCTGGGTGGTAAGATTATAAGCAATTTTAGGTTTCATCTTTTAAATTTTTTGTAGCTTGAAATTTTTTTATAATAGATATAAATGTGATTTCAAAAAACAAAAACTTCAAAGTGTATATGCAATGGTGGAAAGTGTGGGATTTACTTAGGGAAAATACAAAATTGCACATGCTCTTGTAAAAATGCACACATAGACAAAACCTGGAAGGGAATGTATAAAAATTATAACTGTTGTTAGGGTGTTAGTTTAAAAGTGAATGTTTCTGAGATCCTTTTAGCCGACAGTATTCTACATGGTTGTGATGATTGTGAATGAATGAAATGACCATTACCACACAGTAGCGGCAGCACTTCCTAGGTCTCTGCCAACTTTGATCTGTCCTGCTTTCAGAGCTCTGCTTTAACATTCTTGAGATGTGTTGTACAACAGAGTCACCATTAGCCCCATGTGGCCATTGAACCTTTGAAATGTGGCTAGTTCAAATTGATGTGTGCTGCACGTGTAAAATCAACTCTAGTCTATTCAGTGATTCAGTATGAAAAAAGTGAAATGTCTGCTAATTGTTCATATTGATTCCATTGGATGTCTTTATTTTCTGTCCTTGGTATCTTTCCTGCTTAAACTGGTATGGGTATCTTAATTTCCCAGGGCTGCTGCAACAGAGTCCCCTCTCTGGATGGCTTAAAACAACAGAATTTTATTCCCACCATTTTGCAGGCCAGATGTCAAGGTTTTACAGGATCTTGTTAAAGCCTGTAGAGGAGGATCCATTCTTGCCTCTTCCAGCTTCTGGTGGCCCCAGGTGTTCTTTGGCATATGGCAGTTAAACTCCAGCCTCTCATCTTCACCTAGTCCTCCTCCTCTGTGTGTCTGTGTCTTCACATGGTGTCCTCCCCGTGTGTCTGAGTCTGTCCTTATTTCCCTCTTCTCCTAAAGACACTGGCTGTATTGGACTAATGGCCCATCATAATGACTTCATCTTAACTTCATTTTATCTGCCAAGCCTCTGTTTCCAAATAAGGTCCTATTCACAGGTATTGAGAGTTAGAACTCCAGCAAGTCTTTTCTGTGATTCAAACCATAATAATCAATGTTCTGTTTGACTGATGGTTTGCTGGAGTTGCCCTCAAAGTAGTGGCAGCAGAGTTCCCACAAGTGCTCCAAACTGTACTGATGGTGAGGCCAGTTAGGATTCCAAAGAAAGAAGCACTAAATACCAGGATGATCAGTCCAAAGCATTTTTTAGGGAAATTTACATACTGAGGGTTGCAACATAACTTCCCAAAGGCACAGTGAGAATAGAAGGTTCTACCTAGGTTTTTCTGCACTGAGAGGTAGGGCAGAGTTCACATGAGGGTTTGAGGAATTTGGCTAAGGGACAGGGCTGGTTTCTTTCAGAGTTTTGGGCAACAATGTAAACACCTTTATCAGTGCTTGGGAATCTTCATGGCCCCTGGATTGGGTTCAAGCTTGCTGGAAAAACATGCATCTGGCCATCTTGGAATAGTCAAGGAATTCTGTATTTCTTGGTCAGGACAGAGAGGAAATGGGAAACCTGGAGGACTCTACAATGGGCAATATGGAAACAGGAGAGATGTCTGCTTCCCCTCACAGTCATAGAAATTCCTTCCATATATTGCTCTTTATAATCCATTTATTCCTTTGTTTTCTTTGGTCTTCATTGCTCTTCTGTCCTTCTTCATGGCATTCCTGAATGTTAGGAGGTATTCTTAGAGAAGCATTCATGAAGTCTTCCCTTTCACCCTCACCACACAGAGGCAATAAACCCAGAAGCCTCTCACATTACCTCCACTGCAGCCATGGGTCTCTCTTCCACTGGACCATCCTGTTTTATGGTTATTCAACTCTTAGCATTAGGAGCCGATCTGCTTTTTTTCTCTTTTAACCACCTGAACCGTTAGACAGTAGAATAATGAGTACTTGTAAGTAGTAGATTAGTGTATATTATTTTAAAGACTAGCTTGATTGAGGTACATTCAGCATGCTACCTTTCTATAAATTGTTGATTTTATGTTTCAAAAACTACCAAATCACTAATCTAGCACTAGAACTACTACAAATCCTTAATTTCTTTCTCATATTTATTTTTTAAAAATGTTTTTTAGTTGTCAAAGCATTTTAAAAATTTAATTTATTTATATGTGATGCTGAGTATCTAACCCAGGTCCTCACACTGTGGCAAGCACTTTACCACTGAGCACAACTCCAGCCCCTCTTATACTTCTTGAAGTAGTGGATATTGACACTGGCTACTTACAGACTAGGATTTTCTATCTCAAAGTATTAGAATGAATAAAGACTGTTTAGCTTTTTTTTTTAAAGTCATGCTTCAGTGAGAAAACTTTAGATGATTTTATGCAGAACGGTACATTCAGAATATCTTTATTGGTATCTAGAAGTTTCCCAATGTATGCAGTATATAACTGATTTAAAAACAGGGAATTCCTTTGGAGTATTTATAACTTTTAACATAAACACTAATTCCCCTTGTAACTTTTACCTTAAATAAAAAGATTTTTGAGTATCATTAATGGGATTTTTAGTAATAAAAATGGCTTTTTAAATTTCCAGGTTGGGAGGTGGCTGGAGATCATATCCAGAGTGGAGCTGGAGGTTCTGATAATGATTACCTGATCTTAAACTTGCATATTCCAGGATTTAAGTAAGAAAAACCAATTCTGATTGCTTTCTGTAAGAACCTTCACACCTGCTTCCTTGTAGAAATAGATGAAGTATGGCTGCCTTTATAGAATATGTAGTAGAAACAAGCTGCCACAGAATGATGTATTAAATTTAAGAATATCCATAGAATCAGTGACTGAGAAACTACAAATGTTTAGTTGTGTGTTCCTCAAGTGAAGATGAAAATTTTAGAATATTACATCAAAAGCTATAAGAACAATTATTCTTGGATGCTAATGAAGATTCTTAGCAGGAGTATTTTTTGGTTTATTTATTTAGTTTCTTAGATCTACCTGTAAAGGAATATGTTATAAATTTATTAGTCTCATTTTGCTTTAGTCCCCCTTGTTGAGATTTCCCTGTAGGAGTCTTTATCTTTCTTGAGGTTCAGTGGGAGCATTTATAGCAGGAGATGCAAGCATATTTCCATGGCTGTGTAGATTTCACCTTAGAACAGGGGTGTGGACTTGCTGAGTGAGGAAAAAGTTGTACTTTGGAGAAAGCTATAGAATAGGGAAAGAGAAGAGCATAGCTTTCAACTTAATAGGAAAAGTGGCTTAATTTTGTTGCAAATTGTTGTATTTAGGACATAATATAAATATTGCAATTTTAATCTGTCAAATAGACCACCAACATCTATGACTGGAGCCACAGGTTCTGAACTAGGAAGAATAACGTTTGTCTTTGAGACCCTCTGTTCAGCTGACTGTGTCCTGTACTTCATGGTGGTAAGTGGAAGAGCAGCTTTCAAAGGCAGATTTCAGAATTTATTATTCTCTTTCAAGTATGAATTTACTTACGCAAGTTGGACCGAGAATCCCATGTTCTTGATATTCTTAGAACTTTCTAAAAAACATTTAAACATGTCTAAAGAAGTGATTAAGAATTGTACAATAAAGCCCATAAAGAAGGCATTTATTCCTCCTGGGAGAAATAAGTGAAGAGGCCCAGGTGCCTGATAAAGGCCAGGGAATATTAATCTATAGAAAATTCCTTCACAAAGTATGTACCAGCAGAATGAAAATTCTCCCTTAATTACCATTCAGCAATTTAATTTATTAGAAGGGAGAAGTGTATTAGTAAGTAAGAGCAGAAAATAATGGAGGTATGGAGCATTGGGAAAAAATAACTTTCTCTTGTTAAATTTGACAAAGGACTTTACTATACATGTCATCATTTTGCCTGTTTCTTTTCTGTTTGTGATTTAATTCCCCACTCTTAGATTTTAGCATTACTTTTTTTTTTGGTACTGGCAATTGAACCCAGGAGCACTTTACCACTGAGCAACACCCTCAGTGATTTTTTTTTTTTTTTGAGATATGGGCTTGGGCTTGTTAAATTGCCAAGGATGGCCTCATTTGTGATCCTCCTGCCTCAGCCTCCAAGTCACTGGGATTATAGCCATGTGCCATGGCATCTGGCTTAACAGTACATTTAAATAGAGACTTCATAGATCTGCTTTGTTTTTGTTTGTGTTGTTTCTCAGCAACCCTTTATTAACTAGTTAATAGTCCATTAACGATTCTCCCCATGGTATAACAAGGTATGTGAAGATTTGAAAGTTTTGTGATTATTAGCTGCTTAAATGGAGACTATTTTATTCTGAAAAAAAAAGGATTGATTTTATAGCAGTGAAAGAAATCATGGATTATCTTCAGTATATCCATCTACAATACCACAAAGAACCAATAGGTCTTCAGTTATTCCAGTTCTTCCTCCTTATTTCTTTAGTCTATTAGATGGTGCCATTGCTGATATTAAAATTATTGTCTTTCAGCTAGACTGTCAATAATCTCCTACTTTGTTCTCATGTCTACTCTTTCAACTATGCTGCTTTCAAAATTAAGATGCAAATTTCCAGGCCCTATCCTAGTCTTACAGGAACTCTGTGGATGAGACATAGCTGTCTACATTTGTAATGTATATTACATATCTATTTTGTTTCGTTTTATTTTGTTTTATTTTGATATGTTTTATTCCATTTTTTTAGGATATTAATAGAAAAAGTACCAATGTGGTGGAATCATGGGGTGGAACCAAAGAAAAACAAGCATACACCCACATCATCTTCAAGAATGCTACATTTACATTTACATGGGCATTCCAGAGAACTAATCAAGGTCAAGATGTAAGTTCCAAACATTTTTTTTAAAAAACACAAAGCTGGTGCCCCCTTGTGGAGATGAGCACAAAGAGATCACTCAAATGTGGATGAAAAGATAGCTTTTACTGTCTTCTGTCTTTTTACTGTCTTTTACTGTCAGTCATCTGGTTAAGCAATGGATTGGGGTAAAAAATGGTAACTTTTTTATCTTTTGAGAATAAGAATGTCTGAAATGTAATAACAATGTATCTTTGAATTATTCTGAATTCTGAATTAATCATAGTTGCTGAAAAGAAAAACTAATTTTGTAGCTATTTAAAAACTTGTCTCTAAAGCTTTCCGAGACTAACAACCTTTGAGAAGGTTGGTAACAGTCTTCTTTGTCTGAATGACCTGGTGCTGCTTGATTTTTTATTATGGTGTTTTCTCTTAAGGAATGTGTTAGTACACACAACTGGGTTAACACATAAGATCCTTTCCTTTTTTGTGTTTTCCCTGCTAGATAGACCTCATCCCCCTGCCCTATGTAAATTCCATTGTGTGCTTTGATAGTAGCAGGACTGTTATTTTTGTGGGTCTTCATGCATATGACCTTACCAGGGTGAGAATAAGGTGAATGTCTTGTTCAGAAGTGGCCTTAATGCTGTGGTGGCAAACGTAGTGCATTTTCTGTCTTCTCTTCAGGATTTCAGGGGGAACCTGTTCTCCAGATTTTACCTGACTCCAGTTGTTCTTCAGGAGGGTTCAAATCACCATCTTGTGGGGCATGAACATGTGATGGGATCTTACTTCTTTCTTCACTTCCTTTTATCCTTGCCTGGATCAAAAAAAAAATTATTCTGCTAGAGCTAAACTCACTGCTTGATGAAAACCAGACCTTAATTATCCCAATATCACAAGAAGGAAAAGTATAGTAAGATACAGGATCTTGTTCCCTATTCCATATCCTTTTGGTAGAAATAAAAATACCTTCATGAGCAAAAGGACTAGAAAGGAGAAGGAAAGCTGAAAGGAGTGGTGTGATTATATTACACAGCTAGTGTCTGAGTGAGGACCAGAGGTCCTCACTTCCTCTGGTCCTCGTCTTCTAGGATTTTCTATTCCCTAGTCCATTGCTTTTCTCCCCTACCACAGTATGTCACTAGATTTAGACTTACACCTGAATAAACAATGATGAGAGAAAAGTTGCTCCTATGCTAAAGTATGGCAGTTCTTCCACACATAAAGTCTATAAATATGCCCGAGTTTATACCAAATATGACATATCTCATGTCAATTGTGGCCAAACTCCAAGTTTCCAAAGTCAAGATCTAGGATTTTTAAAAAAAGAAAAATCAAATAAGAGTGATATTAATCCTTTGTCAATTACAAACTGTTAGGTTGGAACGCTCTGCTTAGTTGTTTTGGTGATATCAACATAAAACATAATCTGGCTGTACAACTAAGCTCCAAGGCAGAAGTCATTACTTTCTGCTTTCTTTTTAGAATAGACGGTTCATCAATGACATGGTGAAGATCTATTCTATCATAGCCACTAATGCAGTTGATGGGGTGGCGTCTTCATGCCGTGCCTGTGCCCTCGGTTCTGAACAGTCGGGCTCATCGTGTGTCCCCTGCCCCCCAGGCCACTACATTGAGAAAGAAACCAACCAGTGCAAGGAGTGTCCACCTGACACCTACCTGTCTATACATCAGGTCTATGGCAAGGAGGCTTGTATTCCCTGTGGGCCTGGGAGCAAAAGCACTCAGGTAAGTGGGCTGTGTTTCATTTATTCTCACAAAAGCACATTTTAACAGGGCAACTCAAGGATTCCCTTAATCTTTCAATAGAAGCTATGGAGTTGCTATTTATTCTGAAAAAAAGAGAGGCTTTTAATTCCCTTTCCTGTTTGCTCTCTTTTTACATTTATGCAACACCGAATATGTGATGTTAATGGGTTGGTTACTAAGGACATAAAATGTTAAGAAAAGCACTCAAATAAGAATGTTTTCTAAAAATGTTAGAACTGATCTCTTATGCATTGTTAAGGTAGAGCGTATAAACTGCTTTTGTAGGTTGGCTTAGGAATTATCTAAGATGCAGAAAGTGTATCTTACATTTAAAGCAAAGGTTAATGTTATATTATGGGTGAAGGTGAAAGTAGTTTTAAACTAGCAGGAAGTTTTTACTATTTCTTAAAGTACCTTCCTATAAGAAACTTACTTGAGAATAAATTTAACCTTAAAAAAATCTGAATCCTCTAAACTCTGCCTAGAAAAATTAAGAGTTTAGAAATTTTCTATATTAGTATGGTAAAATATAACTAAGACAAAATTACTGAAATAGTTTCTAATACCTAGAACTTTTGGGGTCACATTTTAGTAGTAGTTAATTCTTTCTTGCAATATTGTTTCTTTGTGTTTTGTCCTCTTTAAACAAAGGACCACTCGGTTTGCTACAGTGACTGTTTTTTCTATCATGAAAAAGAAAATCAGAGTTTGCACTATGACTTCAGCAACCTCAGCAGTGTGGGTTCCTTAATGAATGGCCCTAGCTTCACCTCCAAAGGAACAAAATACTTCCATTTCTTCAATATCAGTTTATGTGGGCATGAGGTGAGTTTTGAACATCAAGATGAGACAGAGTTGTATCACAGCTCTGATTAAGCTGATATTTTCTGTGTTGTTAAACCAGTAAAATCTCCACAGGAACTAACAACCAGTGTCAGGAACTGAGCTTTGATTGCTTAAATCCTCTGTTCCCTCTTGTCATATTGACAGCTTTCTTTACCAGGGGTGACTTTATCTGGTTCTCTGTCCATCAAAGCATTATTCAGTTAACTGAACCCCAAGACTTGGAATTGTGCATTAAGAGTTTTCTTCTTCTCCTCCTTCTCCTCCACCTCCTTCTCTTCCTCCATTTCCTTCTCCTTTTTTCCTTCTTCCTTCTTTCTTCCTCTCCCTCTTCCCCTCCTTCTCCTCCTGCTCCTTCTTCTTTTCCCTATAAAAGTGGGCGTGGCTTTTCAATCTCACCTATCTTTTTAGGTATCTCCTTCTCCTTCTTCCTTCTTTCTTCCTCTCCCTTTTCCTCTCCCTCTTCTTCTCCTCCTCCTTCTCCTTCTTTTCCCTATAAAATTGGGCGTGGCTTCTCAATCCCACCTATCTTTTTCAGGTAAGCAGTTTTGATTTGAGAGTTTTATTATTGCTTATGTATTATGGTTCTTTAGAGAAACAGGAAAAACTTATGAGAAAGGATTTATTAGGGGAATTGGCTAATGTGATTATGGAGGCTGTGAAATCCCATGACAAGCTGTGTCTAAGTCAGAGTCCCTTGGATGCTTGCAGCATGTCTCAGTCCTAGTCCTAAAGGTTCAAAACCAGGAAGGCCAATGGTGTGATTCTTGGTTGAGACTGAAGGCCTGAGAACCCCAGGGGTGGGTAGGGCGGGAGGGTAGGGCCGCTGATGTGATTCCTGGAATCCCAAGCCCAGAGAGCCTGAAGTTCTAGTGGCCCAGGTGGAGGAGTCAAGTGTCCCAGCTCCAGGAGTGAGAAAAATCCTTTCCTCTGCCTTTTTGTTCTTTCTGGGTCCCAAGATAATTGAATGGTGCCCACTCACCTTGGGGGTGCATCTTTCCATTCAGTTCACTGACTTACACACCATTCTCCTCCGGAAACACCCCATAAACACCCCAAAATTAATGTTTTGCCAGTTCTCTCGGCATTCCTTCATCCAGTCAAGTTAACAAATCAACCAGCAAAACTTATATTCTCAATTTTGTGTCTTAAGAAGAGAAATGACTTGTAAGAGGAAGTTTTACAAAATAAAAAGGAGGTATGTGGGGATAAATATCAATTGATAAGGTAGTCTCTGCTAATAATGGGATTTTATTTTTGTTGGAGGAAACAGAACCTTGAGTGATACTTTTAGTGGATATATATCTCCAATATTTTTATGGATGTATGAGGTTGGTGCTGGGAAGAACATCTGTGCATATACCATTAAAAAATTTGAAAATATCATAAGGCGTTTCCTCCATGTTTCTTTCTATATTAACTCCTTTATATTGTCTTCATTATGAAAGGCTGTACCGCATTCATTGAAAGGAAATAAAAAGAGATCTGATGAACACAGAAGTTAAAAACAAAAACAAAAATAGATCTATACATTGTACATGGTATACATTTGTCCTTTCCTGATTTTACATGGGGTGATCCACCACATTCACTAGATGGGTTTGTTAGTCAGTCCACCCAATAAATAAATATATACTAAATGCCTGTTGTATATCAAATACCTGTAAGACAAGGAATGAGGTTAATTCCATTATCCAGCACACTTCTTAGTTTTATTCTACTGTCTCTTCTTCCATCTCTCTTCTTCTATCTTCTTTCTCTTTTTATTCTCACTCATTTCTTTTGGTCTTTCCATTATTTCCTCTTTCTTTCCTCAGTACTTTTTCTCTGCTCTTTTCCATTATTTCTTCTTGACTTCAACAATTTAAGATTAGCAAAAAATATATGGAACCTATATTGTGGCGAGAAGGACTTGTAGAGGGAGAAAAATTTATATGTCAGGATTGCAAGTTGCATTAAGAAAGAGAAATCTGTGTACTTTATGTCTTTCTGTGTACACTCTATATCTAAGATAAATGAAATAGTTTTTCTATTTTCTTCTTATATTTCTTTCTAGAAATTATGGAGCAAGCTATAGTTCTTTGCAATGGGACAACAGAGTATTTAAACATACTATGTTTAAGCCACGTTTCAATTTTTATAAATCATGCTTTCTAGCTAACATCTAAATGATTTAAAAAGTTAACGCCTTATATTGTCTTCAATTTACTCTATAGTTAGATTCACATCACTGAATCTAAAAGTAGGTGAATAAAGATACTTGTAATGACAATTTAGAATTGGATGTGCTAGGTTTTCACTGCAATATGACTTTTAGGCTTTCTTTTTCAGCTTTTTTATTATCTTTCTGCTATACTGAGCCATGTGTAGGAAGGGCAAGCCTTTTTCCTTGGCATTAAAACCTTCACCAGCAGTTTGCTGGCTTCTTTGCATTCTCTGTTATCCTGTGAATTGTACTCTCATAGATGACTTTTGTTTCCTTACTTATATGGTTTTCATCCAACATGAATGATGCTTGAGGTGGGAAGAACAGCAGAGCTTGAATAACGAGTGGCTCTGCTTGGGCTGAACATTGGCATTGCCTTGAGAGCTTTTAAAAAACACTAATGCCTGGGCTTCACCCCAGATCCATTAAATCAGAATCTCTGTGGTGAAGTGAGAGCCATGCTCTCCTAGAGTCACCAGCTAAACAAGATTCAGTTTAGAGACTGACCTTCAGTAAAACCTCTTGTGACTTTGTTTCCTAGGGGAAGAAGATGGCTCTCTGTACTAACAACATATCAGACTTTACAGTAAAGGAAATAGTGGCAGGATCAGATGATTACACCAACTTGGTAGGCGCTTTTGTATGCCAATCAACTATTATTCCTTCTGAAAGTAAGGGGTTCCGAGCAGCGTTGTCATCCCAGTCCATCATTCTGGCAGACACATTTTTAGGTAAGTTTCCCTTGTTTAATATATGCATGCATACATTTATTCTAAAATTATGGTGATGGTAATTTGTTATTGCACTGATGTTATACCACAGAAGATTAAGGACTGCAGGTAATTCTAAGTTATCATTTTGTAAAATGGTTTGAAAGCTTCCATGTGTGGGATCTACTGATCAATCTCAGAGAGTTCAAGATTCTGAATATACATATTGACTCATGTGATAAGTCAGATTCTGTGCCTTTTGTCAGATTTTCTAAGAGTTTGAAAAGCAAAATAATTTTTGAAATGAAAACAAAACAAAAAGTAAGAACAGTAAACAAACACAATCTAAATTATAGTATATGCCATTAATATTCATAATCTTTTCTCAGACCCCAAATAAGCTGATAGCAAAGGTGAGGTGCTGAGTACTCCCCATGTGCCCCAGGTGTCTGGGTCCTCAAGGCTACAGAGAAGTTTTTAGAAGAATCCAAATTTCTAAGTAGTGATTCTTAGGAATCAAGTTCACTGAACTTGAATGAACCTCTAGGGCGGGGGTTTGGAATTCAGCAAGTCCCATAGGTGTGTGTGATACGCAGCCAGATCTGAGAACCCTTGCTCTCTACTTCATAGGAATGTAGCTTCAAATTCCAGCACAGAGCCAGTTACCTGGTGTGCACTCATCATCAGAACTCTATAAGAAGCAAAGATGTTGTTCATTTCACTTCCACCATCATTCTACCTGTCTCTTAAGAAAAAAGTCTTGCTTTTCGGCTTATTAGATCAAGAACGTTTTAGAGCTATTTTCTGGAAGTTGTTAGTGTTCAAATATATATATACATATATATGTGTGTATATATATATATATATATAAAATATGTGTGTATTACAAATATATTTTACACATGTGTATTTTGAAGTATATATATTTTGAAATGGCCTATATCTTTCTGTGCTGCTGTCCAGGCTGTCCTTGAACTCCTGGTTCAAGTGACTTTCCTGCCTCATTCTCTTGAATAGTTTTGACTCTAGAAGTGCATTGCTGCACCAGGCTGGGCACAGAAAATTTTAATTTGTTAAATATGTGTATATTGAACATGATCAAAAAGCTATATTAGCAAAATAACCTAACTTTTTGACAAAACTCACCAGAGGATAACAACTAAAAAAATTGATTTTTGAAATATTAGAACTGGAAGGGACTTAAGAGAGCATCTAGGTTACTTCATACATTCAACAGATCTGAAATAAGACCCGCAAAAGTGAAATAAGTTAAATTGCAAGGTCAGGGAGCAGAATCTTTTCTCTTTTGGAGCATTTGGGAAGTTCCTTATTTTTTACCAGGAATGCATTAATTTAATGCAATATTTCTAGTGAAACGACAATCATCAAAGTAAAGCTATTTTCTATTCAGATGTACAGAGATTAAATAAACCCAGTTTTCCCATATTGCTTAATAGTTTCTTTTTTAATGTCATCTAGGAGTAACAGTTGAAACCACATTGCAAAACATTAATATAAAAGAAGACATGTTCCCAGTTTCACCAAGCCAAATACCAGATGTGCATTTCTTTTATAAGTAAGTGAAGATACTGCTTTCCTTGACTATTCTTTATCAAAAGGAACGCATATATATTTTTATATATGGATTTTATTTTCCATTCTGAATTGTTAAGTTCCTGGTGACAGGGAAGATATATGATGTCACCTCTGAGTGCCTAGCATGGTAGCTTGAATGGAACAGATAATAAAAAACTGATCATTAAATGACTTAGTAAAAAGTAGGAAACATGGATGTGATCTCATATATATAGTGTCTATATTATATGGATACATACACACACACTTTTAAATTAGGCAATAAGGACAGTCTAGTTCATTGTGTAGGTAGTAATTCTAATTCACACATCAAAATATCAGCCTAAGTAGATGTGAACCCTGTTCCCTTTAAGAAAATTTTGATTATAATTTTGATTAAAATTCTATAGCTTTACCAAACACCTTGATTATAGCTTTGTCACTTTACCTGGGAAAGTTGTCAACTTTGAATAGTGAAAATAAGTGACCTGAATTTGTATTAATATTCTAAATTAGTGAACTTTAATACATTTTCTTCTTCATCGAGCATGAGAATGATTATACATATGATTTTTGCCTTCATGATGTGTCACATCTGTTTTTTAAAATACTATTTGCCTCACAATAGGTCTTCCACAACTACAACGTCCTGTGTTAATGGCCGATCAACTGCTGTGAAAATGAGGTGTAATCCTACTAAACCTGCAGCGGGCATGATTTCAGTCCCCAGGTATTCTTATTTAGTTGTGATTGTTCCACACTTGTATTTATTTTTAAATAATACATATGATAAATTTAAACATTTATTTTTAGAGGCAAATTCCTCTAGAATCTTATTTTCAAACATTATTTATGGAAATAAAGGAGAAAGAGACAAAAGTATCTGTAGGTTTTTGTTGTGGGGATACTAAGCATGGGTGAAGAAGAAAGAATAGGTACCTGGCCATTATCAGTATTTCCCCACATCCTCAATGACATATCCTTATTCCATTTGCCTTGAATATCTAATTCTCTTGAAAGTTATTTAGGTACAATAATTACACTGTGTCCTTATATTTATCCTTTGTGTTTCATCTCAATTTCCTTGAGAGCTGGATTAGGAACTTTCCTGGGTTACTACTAGATTAACAACCAACTAGTTGGGTGATCTAGATTACATAATCTAACCTTCGAGTCGAGTCATAGTTCCTTTCTCTGAAGGCGGATGGGACCAGGGTGCATAGTTTGTAGGATTCATTTCCAGCTCCTCAGGCTTCTGTTTAATGGTAGGGAAATCACTGGTGAGTCTGGCCTACAGGATAAAATGCAGTTCATTTCCCTGACTGGCATTGAAGTAGCAGTGCTCCACAGCCTAGATATGATTATACAGTTTACTTTGTGTGGGCACAGTAGGGGAGTGTAAGCAATTTCCTGGGTTTAGGAAACTGTCAACTTAAGTAAAGGCTGCTTTCATGGTGTGAGGGACACTCAAATGTTTCCTGATTTTTATTTTTCACATTTATTGTTTGGTGTATAGATTATTTTTCATGTGTATTGTTCGGTATATAGATTATTTCTAATCTCATTAGTGTTGAGGTACCTTTGGATCATAATTCAATTTGCACATTTTTCTCCATTAAACTGCAAAGTCATTTATTTTAAAAAAGAAAATGATTGATATTTGTTTTTGATAATTTCATAATAACCCTTGAGAGATTTTAAACTATCTTGCTATGTCACATCAGGATTGGAAATCAATGATCTAACCATTGCTTCAATTACTTGTGTATCCCAAAAATAACTATAGTGGTAACACATCGTTTTTGGTTTCTTTTGGGGTGTAAAGGCACACTAGCATTCAGATCTCACCAACTGCATTTCTCTACTTCTTACAGACTTACAATTTAATTATTCTTTTCACCTATTCGAGGTGAGAGAAGAATGTGATGAGAGGAGTATAGAATAAAAGGTAATATATGGCTGAGGAAGAAGCAGGGAGAGACACATACTCTGCAGCCTCAGAGGAACATTCTGCAGCCACTAAGCCAGAGTCCAGGCAGCAAACCACACTGTCTTTGTGAAAAGATGTGTTCAGAGTGTACAGCAATAGAAGCTCAAGTCTTTCATCATTCTCTGATAGTCCACCAGAGAGCCTTGAGTTCAGGTGCTCCTTCTATTTACTGTAGCACTTCTGAGGTCCCTTTTGGACCATGCAACAAACCCCTTGGGATCTAGCCTCTGGGAGCCTAATTGGATGGCTTCTGAAGCCTCTCCTAGGTCTCTGACTCAAACAGATGATGCTGCGAAAGGGTAACTCTCACCTTAAGAGAATTTATCACTCTGACTCTCCTAAGGTGCATTTTGATGTTTTAATGTGATAACAAAAACAGTCTTGAAGGGTTAAATTATGACATAGAAACTGAACTTTTCCTTGAGAGGAGAAAAAAAGTTAAGTTTTTCCTCTTACCTCTGGCAATCTTTGCCACTTAGGAAACTTAACTGTCTTTGCCAGAGTTTCTCAATATCATCTGCAACAGAATACCTAAGGGTCTCTATTTTTAAAATGGATTTTAAGAACTTAAGAATATCTGGAGGTTGAACACAGGAATATTTTTTTAAATGCAAGGTGATTATGTTGCATATTAAAATTTGAGAATCATTTGTCTTAACCTACATTTTTAGATTGGCTTTCCTTTTTTTTTTTTCTTTTCTCCTGAGACAGATTCTTCCACATTTCTTTTTCTTTCTTTCTTTCTTTTTTTTTTTTTTCAATCTTGGATTTGTGAAAAGCTAATTTAAAATGTCATGGTCTTTGGAGTGGAGTCCTTTGCCATATCTTGATAGCTCTTTGTCTGTAGTTGTGATGCACACTGAGGTGTACAGACTATTCCTCTAGGGAACTGCTTGAACTCCACACTCTAAATGTGCTGGCCTCTAATTTTCCCTTGAATCTGTTTCCCATCAGAGCACAAGGGGGAGCTCAGGGACCAGAACATGAGAAACAGTAGCTTATTCTGATATAATTGGATTTTTTTTTTTTTTTTTTTTTTTTAGCTGCAGGTCTGAATAAAGATTTCCTTCAAACAGGAAAGAATGTTAACAGAGCCAGGTTTCTCAGGCTACTTTTGAAGAGGTCTTATTTTGCACTATTTTTTTTTTTTAAGCTTTAAAATCTCCAGGGAAGATTGAGAGATGCTTACTAGACCCAGGCCTTGAGAAGCCTACTGTGCTGACCAAGAATTTTCAGAGGGAGACCTTGGCAGTGTGGAAATGATGCCACCCCCAGAAATTATCCTTCTTGGTTAAGAATATTGGCAAATCAAGCCAAAGGACATTAACAGTAATATTGGTTGAGACATTGACTCTCAGTGGCCTAAGAAACTATTGAAAGATCCTCAGCCCTTGAAAAGTGAATATTCTTAATGCGTGTGGAGAGAAAGGGAAATGTGCTCTCTCTGGGTAGAGAAAAAGGGAATGTGTGTTTTCTCTGTGTGGCACATGAACTTCACAGGAGCAGCAAGTCATCTGGGCTGCCTACTCCTCTGCAATTGAAAACCCCAACCTGTCTGTTTTGTCTGGCAAATATATTTGGATTCTAATTCCACAAAGTTTCTGGAGGGTGTGAGACATTTTAGATGAAAATTTAGCAGCCTGGAGTCTGCCAGTGTAATCTGACAGCTGGAGTGGACTTCTGAATTTTTGTAGTGAAGTTTGCTCCTTGGGTAGAGAATACATTACCAACCCAATAGACTGATAAGATCCCTCAACAGATGAACCTCCAAGCTTCCTAAGCAGATGTCTCTCCAGGCTTCCCAAACCTGAGTCATGATCTGAGGTGCACAGAGGAATGGAAGGCACTCCATCCATTAGAAGACCTAAGTGTGCGTCCAAAGGACTCTAAAATACATGAGGCCTGGGAATGTGGTTCAGTGTAGAATGCTTGCCTGGTGTGCAAGTGGCCCTGGGTTTAATCCCCTGAACCAAAAACAAACAAACAAACAAACAAACAAACAAACCCTCCTATTCACAAAATCATGAGAAATTACTGGAAGTGAAAAGGTTAGATCATGGGAAACAGGCTGTTTGAGAAGCAACAAGCAGCTCTCAGAGAACTCCAAATTTTGTCTTACTCTGGTGGACACAGAGGAAGATAAAACTCCAAATTCTGAGCCCTGATCCACATTTTATCACAACATTTATAGGTTATTTGGCCTCATTTAGACCCATCCTAGCATTTGGACTTTTCCCCTCTTTTAAAAAAAATTCCTGCTCTATCCTGCTGAAGACCTCGCACAGGGTCTTTAATACGAAGCATGCTTACAGAAACAGGTAAGAACAAATTGCCCTTTTCACAGGCATCTGTTGCATTTTAAGGGGGAATAGTCAGACTCCTACAGCAGTTATATATAATCAAAAAGGTAGGGACCTATGGTTAATTAGGCTTCCTAGAGAAAGGCCGAGAGAGCCTTTTTGTAATTTATTTTTTTATAATTTTTTATAATTTCTTTTCACAACCAGGTTTGGTTTTGCCATCACAATATGAAGGCCTTTTTAGAAAGCAGGCAGTGGGAACCATTTTTACTTTGATATTAGATTTGCCAGAGCATCAAGGAGATCCTTGAGTCAAACCCATTTACTTCACAGAGTAGGAAAGAGGCCTCAGGTTGTGTGGCTATGAAGGGGCATAGTCAAGATGCAGCGCTCTCCCTGCCGCTTCTCGGGTTCTCATCACACCATGTTCTTTCATCTTGCCATTTCCCTTCCACTTCCTCATGGGCACAGACTTGCAAAGAATCCCACTAGCCATAGGGGCACGTGGCACATTTATCCCAGAGGAACTCAACTGACGTACGAGATATTGGTACCTTCTTATAACATCCGTATCTCTTTCTTTCCCTTCGTCCCTCCCAATTTATGACTATGTTTAACTGCTTGAGTAGCTTAAAAAATAGTCTAAAATTGTTTTTCTGAAGTTTCTTTCAAAACCCAAATCCATCTTAATTTTTAGTGCAGTCTCAGGGCTGCTTCAGATTTCTCTCCCTGCCCATGTTCCAGGGCTGAGCCCTGCAGGGATGTGTTCCACAGGCTCTAACTTAACAGTCATTTTAGCAAAGTTACCAGATTTATTGAATGCTAATGTAGTATTTTGTTTGGTCTTTGGGAAAGGATTGTTAAAGCCAGAAAGTCTATCCATTAAAAGTTGTTAAGAGCCCAAGAAAGATGATTAAATGAGTTCCTTATTTTCTTGTTTCCTCTGAACCTTTATGGATAGATAATAGATGTCTAAATCTGTATGAGGTAAATTAAAAAGGCAATAGATCTCGAATTATTAAAACCAAATATGTTCTTAGAATATTAAAGTGTAAGAAGCATTTAACGGTGTCATGAGCATAAGTGATAAAAACTAAAAGCCATTATGATCAAGAATTAGAAAAGAAAAGCTAATACTTGCCAAAATTGTATAAACACTAACAGATAATCTTAAGACATGAAATAATGATACCACAAAACTGTCAAAATTTTAAAATCCATTTTAAAATATGGATAATGAAACAATTTTTTCCACTGGAGAAGATACAGAACATGGATTAAAAAAAAAAAAAAACTGGGAAGTCAGTTAAGTTTGTTTAAATCTTGGTCATATGCTGACTTTAGATAATTAATCCAGGACAGTCTCTTTAGAAAGGGAAGTTTTTTTTAGGAAACCAGTATTATTGAATATCCCTGGATTAAAGTGCTTTCAGTCAAAAAAAAAAAAACAACAACAACAAAAAACTTTTGTTCATACTCATTGTGCTAGGTTCTAAATGTTTGTATTCTCCCCAATTCATATGCTGCAATAGCATCATCTAATGCCAAACCCAAGCTGATATTAGAAAGTGGTGCCTTTGAGAGGAAATATGTCATGACATCATATAAATGTGACAGAGACTTCAGGGAATTAACTAGCACTTCTGTCTTGTAAGGTTACAAGATAGCACCATCTATGAAGCAGAGAGCAAGCCTTCACTGGACACTAAATCTGCTGGCTCCTTGATTATGACCTTCCCAACCGTTAGAACTTTAAGAATAAATTTCTGTTGTTTTTATGTACTCAGTTTAGTGTATTTTGTCATAGCAACCTGAACAAATTAAATCATAGTCATAAGTGACTTACACTTTCCCAGCCTTACCTAAGCAAATTTGAAGTAAGATATGATGGTGTTTTATGGGTTCCACACAAGGGGACCTTCTGCCAATGACAAGACTTCCTTAGCAGAGAAAAACTGAGTTTTCTAAGATGCCAAAGCTGAGGGGAGTCGCCAGCAGCCAGTTAGAAGCAGCGTCACCGGTACCATGGGTTGGGGGGGGATGCCAACAAACCCATGAAAACTCGCTGTGGAAAAAGCTCAGCCACAGTAGTGCCCTGACACTTGATGATAAATGTTCTGGGACCAAAGACTTTTACCTTTCTCCTGTCTCCTGAGAGCAATTTCAGAGGGTCAGAAAGGTATTGACAAGGTAGGTACATTTGTTTTAACTCTGGGTTCTGAGTGGAATTTTGGCAAAACAGATTTACACTCACTCATAGACCATCCAAACAATTAATAATAGGTTATTAGGTCATAAAAAGAGATTCTTCTCCATGAATTCATAACCAAATCTATTCTGCTGTAGGAAAGATGATTTATTTAAAAGATGAAACCAATGGCTCATTGCTCCCTCTAGTTATCCCCTCAAGAAATGTCTCCCACTTTAGAATCCAAATCCTACCTTCCTAAACAGATTCACTGAACTCCTGTACATTGCCAGTGCCATCCCAATTCACAAGGCAATATTAGAGCTAAGTAAGAAAACTGGGAAATCTATTCCTAGCCTACCTTGTTGTACTTTGAATCAGTCTTTTCTCTCCCCAGAATTCATAGTGCATGTGGTCATCCTGCAGAAGCCTGGCCTCACATGCCCCAGCCACCCATGACTGTCTCTTTAGATATTTCCTTCCTGGTTTCTGTGCTGATTGAGTAGCCCAAAGACCATCAAAGAAGCATAATTCACAGCACCTCTGCATTCCTGCTTTTAAAAGTTAGGGGAAGTTGAGGAGATGATGGTGGCACAGGTAATAAAGGGAAAACTGAGTTCCAAATGTTTGGCAATAATGCATTTATCTATTTTGCTACTTGCTTATTTGTTCTCTTGGTAGAAGAAAATATTTTTTTTGTTTTTTTGTTTTTTTTTTCTCTTGGGCTTTTTTCTGTTTTCATTCTATAAATAAGCACCATTGAAATTATTATTGCTTCATATATCCTTGTCATTTCACAGGGAAGGCTTGATTTAAACTGTGCAATTTAGGTTTGTAACAAAGGATCAAATTTGGATGTTTCACATTTTAAGTGATTTATTGGGTTAAAAGCACTAAGGAATTGATTCTGAACTAAGCTCCTTTTAGCCTAAGAGAATCTTTTCAAAAGTGAAGTCTACCAAGGATAGGTACTGATTCATTGTAGTGTTTTGACATTTAATGTCAGTCTTATAAATTACATCAGTGTCTTGAAGTTTTTTTTTTTTTTTAGTTTCTGTAGAAACCATTAGTTTTTCAGAAAGTGATATGCATTGGTAACAGTCTTAAATTTTTTCAATGCTTTAAAATTTTTGTTTTATCTATTTGATCTATGCTATAGCCTGGCATGGTGACACATACCTGTAATCTCATCTGCTAGGTAGGCTGAGGCAGGAGGATCCCAAGTTCAAAGCCAGCCTCAGGAACTTAGCAAGGCCCTAAGGAACTTAGTGAGACCCTGTCTCAAAATATAAATATAAAATAAAAAGGACTGGGAATGTGGCTCAGTGGTTGAGTGCTCCTGGGTTCATTTCCTGATAACAAAACAAAACAAAACAAAACAAAACAAAACAACAAAAACAACAAAAAAACCCCAACAACTGTTAAACTGTTGTAAATTCAGCATAGTATATATTTGATTTTAACAAATTACAAAAGTGAGACAGGAAAAGAGGAGTTGAATCATTTGTGGGAAACCACACTATCATTTCAAAATCCAATTAGAATTGTGAACAAGTCTTTTTTCCAGAGGTTTTGCAACTTGATTATTTTATTCTTTCTTTTCATTTAAGTTCTTTTTTCAAACTTAAAAGGACTTACCCTTCTATTTCCTCAAGCTAAATAATTTGTTTTCTCTCCCCCCTAAAACTTCTCTGTGTTGAGAAGATAAAGTAGAAAAAAAAATGTGTAAGGAGATATTTGAGTTGAAAAGCCTATTGCTGACTTTTGCTAAATGACCAGAAAAGTATAGTTACTTTTTTAAAAAAATTTATTTAATTTTGATTCATTGAACACAAATGGAGTACAGCTATTGTTTCTCTGGTAGTTACTTTTAAAGTTGCAAATCATCATTATTTAATTAAAAGTTATGTTCTTGAAGAATTTTTTTTTCTAACTGGCTATATACTTAAAAGAAAAAAACAACAATTTTGAGTCTTTTACTAATCTTAAAAAAAGTGGAAAGTAGGGATAATATATTTTATGTAACATGGTCTTCATCTTTCATTTTTACTTCTCTTTTCTAAGCTTCTCTTTGGTTCTTAGTTTGAATATATTAATTATTCCTTTTTTGCAAATAGATAAATTAACGCAGGAAGATTTAAGCCATTTTTCAAAAGAATCACTGTTTGCCATTGTTCTTATGTTGGCAAAAACCTGGGCCTCCGTTATAGCAGGCTATAAGAAATGTTGCCTTTACTTGCCTCCCACCTCCTTTGAATCTAAAGCACACAGACATTTGGAAAAACAGCATTTGAAAATATGGTGAAGTTGTAGACACATTTATTTTTAAAAAATTAAAATTTTTGGTACAGGAAAATGAACCCAGGGGTGCTTAACCACTGAGCCACATTCTCAGACCTTTTTATTTTTTCATTTTGAGACAGGGTCTCACTGAGTTGCTTAGGGCCTTGCTATGTTGCTGAGGCTGGCTTTGAACCTGGGATCCTCCTGCCTCAGTTCTTCTGAGTTACTGGGATTATAGGCATGAGCCAGGCTAGATTTTTTTTTTTTTTTTAGTGTTCACATTCCATAGTATCTTAGAATAGATTTAGTTAACTAAGGGAATGAAATTTTATTTTGCTGATAGACTGAAAAAAATAGTTTTGGTCTGGGTTTTATTTATTTTTTAAATTTTTTTATTTTTTGGTACCAGGGTTTGAGCCCAGAGGCACTTAACCACTGAGCCACATCCCTAACCCTTTTTTGACTTTTTAGACTATTTAGAGACAGGGTCTCACTAAGTTTCTGAGGCTGAATTTAAACTTGTGATCCTCCTGCCTCAGACAAGCCTCTGGGATTATAGGTGTTTGCCACCATGCCCGGCTTCCGACTATGTCATTAAAAGACATTTGCAATTAAAACTCAAAAAATATGTTTTCTGTAAAATTCTCATTATTTTGTGTCCATCTTTTTTTCCCTATTTGGTGTTTCAGGAGACCTGTACTCAACACCAGTCTAGGTCTAAAGGTTCAGGGTTAAGGGAGCTAGAAGTGTGGTAGACAAATTAAGAGAACAGTATTCTCCTAGTTTTAATGAATTCATGAACAAAACAGCTAGTCTCACTAGAATCTTTCCAAATAGCTTCTGGCTTCAATCAGTAATAATTCTGCACACATTAACAGGAGGCTGATTTAAGCCTTCCTCTTTATCTGTGCCTAAAATGAAAGAGGCATATTGATGTAATGGGTCTTTCCACCAGAGGGCGGTATTTCAAAAACTCTCCATTCAGACCCTTCCTGGGGGTTGGCACAGTGCCATCCTGCCCCTGGGTCTAGACCCCAGTCATCATCTGCAGTGGTGAAGGTAACCATCAGGTCAAGGAAACCCAGGACAACACAATCATTTGCCTCACTGAGCTGCATTGTTGACCTGATGGTTAGTGGGTTTGTTCACTTTAGACATTTCTGTGATCTTATTTTACCTACTCTCTAAAAGACCACGTTCTTGTGCATCATTCTGTTTACTAAAGCACCTTCCTTATGTAGGTCACCTTCAATAGAAACTACAGCCTCCTTAACATCTGAGGCCTTTCACTACCTAGTTCCTGACTATGTGCCCAGCACATGCTCACCATCCTGCTCTGGAAGCTTCAGCAACAATGACCCAGATGTGATTTCCTACCAGTTCATCATATCATTTCATCCCTTTGGCAGAGATTCTTTTGCTTTCTTCCCTTCTCATCAGGCTGTCTCCTACTGAATATTCTAGACTGAGCTTAGACATCACTTCTACCAAGAACCTTCCCAGAGCTCTTTCTGTCATCGTGTCTTTCTTTAAAAAAATTTTTTTAAATGGATTTTTAGAGAATTCACATATCGTACAATTTACCCATGGAAAACATACAACTCACAGTGTGGTGAGGTGTACAGCCATCACCACAATTTTAGAACATTTTTATTACCTAAGAAAGAAACCCTGAACCTGTTTTGGTCTCACCTTCCTGTACCTTAGTCCTCTTCCCAGTCTCAAGCAACCACCTGTCTACATTCTATCTTTACAGATATCCCTATTCTGACTTTCATATGAATAGCATTATATAACATGGAATTTTGTGCTTTTTTCCACTAAGCCTAGTATTTTCAATGTCTGTCCAAGTAGTGGCATGTATGGGTACTGTGCTCCTTTTTATGCCCAAGTGATAGTCCATGGTGCTGACATTGTGTTTTTTTAATCCATGCATCTGATGATGAAGGTTTGGGTATTTCCCACCTTTTGGTCATTTTGAGTGCTACTCTGAATAGTCATGTTGAAGTTTTTGTGTGGACATATGCTTTCATTTGTCTTGGGTAGTAGATACCTAGGAGTAGACTTGCTGGATCATATGACAATTCTGTGTTTAATTGTTTGAGGGATTTCCAGACTCTTCCCAAGCAGGTTTGTCATCTGGTATTCCTGTCAGCAGTGTGTAAAGGTTCTAGTTTCTCCACATTCTCATGACAGGTGCTATTATCTTTTTTTATTCTAGCCATCCTAGTAGGTGCAAAGAGTTATCTCATTGTGGTTTTCAGCTCCTTTCGTTTTTTCCCTCATGTGTTTCCTCAGCATCCACACAGTGATCCCCAGAATGCAGCAGGCACTCAAATGTTGGTTGGAATTTCTGTTTTTTATTTCAGCAAGTGCCCAGCAGGCACCTGTGATGGATGTGCATTTTATTTTCTGTGGGAGAGCGCTGAAGCTTGCCCTCTGTGCACAGAGCATGACTTCCATGAGATTGAGGGAGCCTGCAAGAGAGGATTTCAGGTAAGGACCCAACAATCTACATAGATATCATACACAGATGACAGCTTATTCCTGAGTTTTCCATAATGCCAATGAAAAGAATGGATTTTTTCATTAATCATAAAGCTGGCCGTTCCAGCTTTATGATTGAAAAAAATAGTGATTGAAAAATATGACAGTGGGTATCTTTTAATTTTTAATCATCCTACTGTTTCAGTCCTCTATTCTGCCCTTTCCTTTACAACTTTTCACTCTATGCACTTCCCCAGTTTTACAACTGTATCAAATGCAGATGAAAATGAAGTTAAATTTCTTCAATCTAAGTCCTGCATGTGTAGCTGATATGAACAAAAAAGCTGTACAACTTGTGATAAGAGTGCTCTTATCAAATTGGATCTTGAAAATCCATCCCAGGTTCTAAGTGTGTATTAAGCATTGTATCTAAAGTCATGCAGGAGTAAAGATTGAGTGATACCATGTTAGCTCTGAGAGGAATATTTTTAGATTTATCATCACATTTATCTTAATCCTGTTCAAAGTGTATCCCTATATGTTGGAAGAATAAATCTTTTCACTGCAGTGTCAGCTGTTTTTGTTTTCCAATGCTATGTGACTGGATAAAGGGACAAAGTTTCTAATTAATAGTTACAGAATGACTACAATGTTTTGTCAATTGCTCCAGTTTTTTTTTTCTTTGAGTTTTCTTTTCATTGTATTTGAGGAGTTAACTGAGAAGTTAAGTATTGCCATTTTACAAGTATCTTTTTTAATTTTGAAGTTTTAAGATGTGTAAGATTGCCATTAGACATTAGAAATGGCCATTTTCATGACATGTTATACATTTTATAAAACCATATAATCTCTGGCACCATCTTTTCTCTCAGTAGAATGCACTTCAAATGAAGTCAATGTTTGCTGCCTGGAGTTTCCAGTTTCCTCTGTATTGTCTTGATTTACACTGATAGATGCAGCAGCAAAATTCGAATATACCTCTGCATTTCACACTTCATCATTCTTATGTAAATGTAACCCATTTAAAAATAATTTATTTGATCTATGCTTAATGAAGATATCACAGCTGTCCTCTATTAAAAAATCCTCAATCACTAATACCCCAAAACACATGAAGAAAGTTCTTATTCAAACCTTGATTGAAACTTTTCCTCAAAGTAAAAATTGATCCTTCTGCATATCACTTAATGGCTTACCCCAAAATTGTTATCCACATAAGACATAAAAATAAAAATTATGGTGATATCCTTATGTGAAAGTGTTGATAAAGTGACCATCATATGCCATAAAATTTAAGGAGGCACAGTGATGCCCTGTGTCATTTAATGTCATTGGATATAATCATATAAATTGCTACTGATCACTGTACATGTTGAACTATATAAGCAACCATGCCCTGCATTCTGATTTTCATTTTTGATCTGCCTTATTTGGTCTACTTATTTAAAAAGTTGCTAGTTGAGATCTAGTATATTGCTTTTATTATTCAGTGGTTAGGTGTAACTTGCTATATGGGAAACAGTACTCTAAAGAAGTTGAGCCACCTACTTTGGAAGATCAAAAGTACCTGGTGTGGGTAAGGGTGACTCAGAGTAATGCCCTCCTTATTTTGGCACACAGCAGAAGGGTGCAGTCTGTGTGCCTATCCTCATACCAGCAACCAAGTCTGCCAGTCATGGTACAAATACATACCCTGGGTCTGGGATTTGTTCTGCTTAGGGAGAGACTTGTTGGCTTAATGGGCCTACGTGGTGGGTGAGTAAAATCCCTTCCATTTAATTATATTGAACAACCTAACTTTTCATTTAAAAACAAAGTTAAGATGTCAGGGGTCATTGAAATTTGAGGAAATGGCCTGAAAGATGTGTCCAGATGAATTCATTTTCAATGTGTAGTGAACCCTTCTGATGTGACAATTCATGTCTTTATTTGGTTTTTGCATTTGCATTTGTTATTTTATTCACTTTCTTCTTTATCTCTTCCTTCTCTGGAGCTAAGTTTAATATAAGAGAAGGATTAGAAAATTCTTCTACATGAGAATTGACCCAATAACAAATTTAGCTTTCACAACTGAATCTGAATATTATTTCTTCTGTCATCTGTGCTTTAATTTACTTATTTTAAAAGGAAACCTTATATGTATGGAATGAACCTAAATGGTGCATTAAAGGAATTTCTTTGCCTGAGAAAAAGCTGTCGACCTGTGAAACAGTCGACTTTTGGCTAAAAGTGGGAGCAGGCGTGGGAGCTTTCACAGCTGTTTTGCTGGTGGCTCTAACTTGCTACTTCTGGAAGAAGAATCAAAAGTAAGTATCCTCGTTGGTATGATCATATGAGAACTGTAGGGCCTGTGTCTGCTGTGAAATTTTAGACTTAATCATTAAATCCTATAGACTCTCTCAGAGACATGAGATGTTTCTTCTAGAGAAGAGGTTATAGGAAAGGTCTTTGAGAAAGCAAGCAGAGGAAATGATTGTTACTCTGACAGAAATATTATAGAATATTTAAAGATCACTGAATTAGATTCTTATTAAAAAGAAAAAGAAAAATGGAGACTCCAAGTTATCCAGGTGATTGTAACAAAGTTGAGACTGGAAGGCAGAATTTCCCTCTGAGTCTGTTTTTGTTTTATGACATCATGCTCTCTTCTTGCCCCATTTTTAAAATTTCTTGTGGGTGGATATTTGCAAAGAAACAGACTAAGTATTTAGTAAATATCACATTTATTTACCCCACATCTCCATGAATCTGGGATTGAATATTGATTCTAACCCCTGAATGTATATTGATCTGTTATACAACTTGAATCTTTTTTAATGATTTACATCTCAGTGGGGCTATGGAAGATCTGTATTCTAACACCTAGGGTTAACTGTAATACCTGAGATGGTAACTTAACTATAACGGTGTAAATGATATAGAGAGACAGTAAGTACCAACTCATTTGCCTATTTGATATTCTCATTCTTATGAACTAAAATTTGGAAAATGTGATAGTGAATTGTCATCTGTGTATTAATAAATTAAGGAAATGCATTCAGACTTCAAGACTTTTCTTTATTTTTCAAATGTTATTCAGAAGCAGACACTTTAGTTGATATACAGTAAGTGGTAGAATTAACTGTTTTGAAGTGATTCTCTGACATTCTGTGAAGTATTTTTATGCATCATTGATAAAAGAGAACACATAGAGCCATGGCTTTAGGTGAAGGAAATTTGTTGATAGTACAACAAGACAATTTAATAAGCTGCTATATAAGCACCTACAATAAGTATTAATTTATTATTGATGTAAATGGCTACTTTATTTATTATATGCCTGTTTTATTTACTACCACTTAGACTGGAGTACAAATATTCCAAATTAGTAATGACAACTAACTCAAAAGAGTGTGAACTCCCAGCTGCAGACAGTTGTGCTATAATGGAAGGAGAAGATAATGAAGAGGACGTTGTATATTCCAATAAACAGTCTCTACTAGGAAAACTCAAATCTCTGGCAACAAAGGTGAGAGCAGAATTTTAGCCTGGAATAACTGAGCATTTATAAATTGGGGTCATATTAGCTTAATAGCATTCAAGCAAATTCTGTCATTCAGCATGTTTATATCTCAAGGAATTTGTGTCCAACAGAAATACTCATAGAAGGGCATGGTGTAAATACAAAAATATTCACTGCAGCACTGTTTATACTGGTTAACAAAGTAGAATCAACTGTATGCACCATCAATAAGGAGTTAGATGAGAAATTTTCATATATCAAAGTAATGGAATACTGTATGGTTCTGCAATGTTAAAAAATTGAGATGTCTATGTTTATTGATAGTCAGTAGGTCCATAATAAAGTAAAAAACAAGTAGACTATCATATTCCCACTAAGCATATATTCATGTTGGTATTCGCATTAAGAACTATTAACAGTAGCTTCTTTTTGAGAATAGGGAAATAATGAGATTACGTAGTCTTTGAAGTAATACCTTTTTGTAATATTTGAATTTTCCCAAAGATAATGTAATATTTTATAATGAAAAAATGAAAAAATTTAGGTTAATAAAAGATCTCATATGTATCCATACTTTTCTTTTTGTGTTTATTTTACATGGAAAAAACAGAAGTTACATAAACTGTGGAGGTGTTTAAGTACCATATCAGATGCCATGATATTTTTCTGCTTTGAAATAACTACTGTATACAAACATAATGTGAAACCTTAAATATTATGTGAAAACCCATTTTATTGACATTCTTCACTCTTCACTTATAAGATGTAAATGACCAATGGTCCCACTCAAACTTAAAAATTAGGATAAACAGAAAAAAAGCAAATACATTTCAAATAATTTTCAGGAGAATAGACAAAAGACATAAGATTACATTTATAGAGAGTATTTAGTAAATGTTTCCTTTTTATTCTTCTAATTTAGGCTAATGAATATAGGGGGTAATTTAAAAATACAATAAATAAGCCATTTTTCCTTTCTACATAAATGGTTATTTATTTTAAATTTTTATTTATATGGGAGTTTAGGGAGGGTACTATTGCTATGGAATAATAAATACATAGTGATTGCCAAGAACTGAAAATTTTACCATACTTGCAAACTAGCAAGTGAGTTTCATGAATACTTAAGAAGCCATAAGACTCCTAGGTAGAGACAAAAGACAGTTTACTACTCACAGAGAGACACTAGACAGTTTAGCATCAGTATATATACCAGCTTCCAAAGTCCCAGATCCCACAGGGCTGTTTGCAGGGGAAATGATAATACTTGGTTCAGTTATAGGAAAGAAACCCAAAGTTTTGGGAATCTGAATTTTCAGAAAGGGCAGTTAAGTATGCCCATTCTTTGCCCCAACGGGAGCTATTATTTTTACTGTTCTTGCACAGGTAGCAAGCCTGGCCTTTGCTCTGGAAGGAGACAATATTTTTATCTTCAAAGACTTTTTTATATAGTCTTAAAATACAGTCTAAAACAAAAGGAAACCAGTGTCTTGTTCACAAGATGTGCAAAAATGCAAGAAAATCATGGAAAATTATCTCCTAACAAAATGCAAACCTCATTTCTCTACCATCTTGACTTCTGGTGAATTTTCCCTTTAGTATGGAAACTCCACCAAGACTCTGGTTAATACGACTGATGGAGGCTGTGACCAAATCTGGTCAATTTGCTTCAAACAGCATTTAAATAAAGCTAATTTCAATGGGACATCATGCAGCAAGATGAGGCCAACCTGTGTTATTAACCTCATTCATACCCACAGGATCCCAGATCTGATTAGCTGAACAAATGCCATAAACCTTTAGGATCCAGCTTAGAAAGCTAGGTGGCTTTCTCCTTGAAAGAACAATTGGCCTTTCTACTCTTGGGTTGACCTTTCTACTCAGCCTGAAACCTTTCCATTGGTACCAAGATGTTTCTGCCATAAGATTCAGGTGGAAGAAAGACATGGAAATTTCAAAAACTAGGAGATCCAGTATACTTCCCATTTTTGCCTACATGGGCCATGTTGGGGGATTCAGTGAGCAGCATCCTCAACTAAGTGGTAATTAACCTCTTGATCTGGAATCATAGCAATACAACAAGATAATCCAGGTGTATCGGTCCAGGTACAACAAGATATATTATTAACTGCACAGATTTTGTCTTAGGTCATCAAGGAGGAGGTATAAGGTAATTATATTGTCCACAACAATATATGGACAATGAGTTAATGTTGCCCCAAATGTCTTCAATGTATGAGGTGATATAATTGATTATTTTAGCCAAAGTTAGGGACAAATTTCATACCCCTTTTCTAATTGAACAACTGCCCATAGAATGAGTGTAAATAATATTATTCACTCATTTTGGAAAGGTTCTTATAGTTATCTAGGGGTTACATAATTTATTTGGGATGTTTCTGTAAAGATGAAAATTTGATATGACTATTCCTAAGGTACAAGCCACTGTATTTTTAAGACAAAAGCTAAGTTAATGCCTGGTTTCCACATAAGAAGTATAATCCTAGAGATATGCGTGCTGCCTCTGAAAGGAAAGTTATATTTATAAGTGTTGGGGACAATAAGTAGAACAGTCAGGCAGCACAGGTTGACAGTGCCTGAAATATAAACTTGCTGAATAATAAACTTCAGGGTTTTCAGTTCATCCCAAATAAGTATATCTATTATCAATCAGGAGACTGCCTAAGGATTGTCAGTTCAACTTATCCTGCTTGTCCATACCACAAATGGGGTATCCCACTTGTCTATCTCATGTGATGACTGAGTGAAGGTTAAAGGATTGGAGGTGTCGATTGATGTTATTCTGGAGCAGAAGCTGGGGCCCTCCCCTGCTGCATCTGATAGATTTCTTAATAAGCTAGCTTACAAATAATGGCAGTTGAATGTGATTAGAGCATTGAATGTGATTATGGTCAGTATGGCAGACCCAGAAGTCCGTTAAATTAACAATTGTTTGTAACAATTGTTTGTAACAATTTGAGAGAGCCACATTAGGGCATTTTTCTTCCTAGCAAAGTAACAAGGCTCTGAAAAACAGATTATTATTAGTGTCACTCCTTTCTTCATTCCTCTCAGTGTCCAAGGCATCTCTTTCCAAGTGCCCATTATCAGACTGCATTGTTGTCTCCATCCACTGCCACTTGTCCCATTTCAGTTGTTACAGCTTAACTTTATTTATGCTCATCTTCCACTGACACCTAGATGTATCTTCCAGAATATTCAAGTACAAGAAGGACAAAGGCATTTTAAAAAAAACTGCAGAGACCCTACTTTTGCCCATGTGGGCCATGATAGGGGAACTAAGTAAGCAATGTACTCTATTATTATTTGTCATTATCCTTTTGATCTATAATTATAAAAATTCAACAAGAAAAATACAGTTGGTGGTTAAACTATAATTATGTTTGAACCTTTAGGCTCCTTCAGACTGGGCTATCTCTAGAGGTTGTACCCAGGCAGTGTAGAGATTGCTATTGAAATAATTAAGGACATGTCATGCCCTGTAATGGTCAGGCAGAATCCTGGATTTGCAGAAAAGGTGTGTGTGTGTGTGTGTGTGTGTGTGTGTGTGTGTATATATATATATATATATATATATATATATATAACCTCTCCACTCCCTGATCATTATCCATGAAGTAACAAGAGAAGATGATCTCTTCCAATGAAGAACCATAGTCAGTGACCAAAGATGTGTTGGCCTAAAGGAGGTGAAGGAGATAAAGTCAGAATCTTTTGAGATAATTGCTGAGAAGGCCATTTTAATGCTTAATGACACTACAAGCCTTTTGATGGTAGGAAGTGTGGAAAATATATTGAATACTTACACTCCCTACCCATTTCTGGGTGGTTTTTGAGCTAAAATGTGTATCATTGTCATACACTTCATACAGTCATATGAATGACTTCATACACTTCATACAGTCAAAGTCATACACTTCATACAGTTTTGTTTCAAAGGCAAAAACAGTAAGGCTAGAGTTAGCTGACTAGTGGTAAAGCACTACCAGTAGTCCAAAGAGTGGTCAAAGGTATGATATAATCAATCATCCAAGGAAAAACTAATCAACTTTTGGCATGATTCTCAAGTTTGGTAAGTTGTGGTGATCTCTATCAAAAAAAGAAGAGCGCTTTTACTTTTTGTCCAATGTATGATGGCAAATGCATTGGACCCATAATAGGGTGGGATGATGACTTTTATACAGCAATTGTGACAGTCTGTCGTGTGCAGACTTTCTGAGCAAATTGATTCTGCTTGATTGTTTCATAAGATTGAGGCTTACTGTGGTCAGCTCTATGAGTGACATGTATGATGTGATCAGAAGCTAAGATTTATTTCTAATGTTTGTGTCCCCAAAGTGGGTTGACTTTAATATGCCAGACTGAAGTTTTCCAAGTGTCAGACAAAACAGGCCATTTTTAATAGCTTAAGAAACAGTAAAAATATAGTTTATTAAGAGAAATATTATCCAAATCTAAGAAAATATCTTTGTGTTCTATCCACTGAAAAGAGCAATCTTGTCAGTTTTTAGTTATGCATATATGAGTCTGAGATTAAACGTAGGTAGCAGCCAGTGGACACCATGGGGTTTCAACTCAAATCTACAGTGAACCAGATCCAGACATGTAGTAGCACTTTGATGAATCAAGAGTTCCACTGAGCCAGTAGATTTGTTTGGAGCATTAGAACAGGGAATGAAGTTGCTTCCAAAGTGTTTGCTACCATATTTTCATTAGAGGCTGATGCCACTGAGAACAGACCAGCTACATTCTTGAATATACATCATTTATCTTTGAAAATCTAAGCTTCTTGGGCCCTTTCCATATTGTTGTCCCACCATAAATGGGACTTACAAAGATATAGTTACAAGGTTTGCATAGGAATAATATTCAGTTTTAAATAGAGTTCAGTAACAAACTAATAGTTGATTTTCAGAAAGACTATATTTGTCATTCGTGTCAAGGAATGATGAGTTTTAAACCTGAAAGGGGGATTCTGGGATTAGATTGCCTTCCATTGCCAGAATCTACAAATGGCAAAATCATTAATCACAGTGAATGGTATCACAAAGTTGTTAAAATTGTAAGGTCACAAAGATAGAGTATGACCCAGCTTTCAGGACCACTTATAACATATCCTATTTGGACTCAACTCAAAGGATGCACTATATGGGTTAATTGATATAAAAAAAATAGGATACTCAAGTGAAGTCCATAGTGTCTACAGTAGCAAAGAGTCAATTCAGGAGCTGGATTATCTTTCCCTGACTGCTGGATAGATTCAGCATTACAAATATGCCTACACTGTCCCAAGGAACATTATGTACCAGGTCCCTGAATTCTGTGGTGACTACTCAGCATTCTCTTCTAGTGGAAGTATGATAACCCAGGCAGGGCTGTTGAGATGGAGGCTTCATGTTGGATACCAAGAAAATAGTTACCACTTGGGTATCAGAAGGCAGAAGACCTTGCATGAAACTCTATCTCATGCAGCAGAGTTAGGAACCCCTGGGGTGGTCTACTAGCCCTTCTCTACAAGTGACTGCTCATGAGCAGGAGAATGTTACACTTATTACATGTAACATCAAGTCCTACTGTGTGTTTATATGTAGAAGCAACAACAGTACCTTGAATGAGCAGATTTAACTCTTACACAGGTCACATTGTTTTCACTTCATTGATTGAAACCTTGCTCACATTCCATTATTTGCATGGCCCTCTTTTCCTATAAGTTCAGGTAGGATGGTGGCTTAGCTGCCTGCTATCAGCAGAGTTATATTTGAGAATCTCCTCTCCAAGGTTTCATAGCAGGTTCAGATGGTTTTTAGTCCCTTTTGGTCACAGGAAACCTTAGGTTTGTCTGCTAATCACCTTTCTCCTCCCCCTCCCCTCCTTCTTCTTCATGACAAATTTAGTTTCATTGCAAGAAGCTAAATGTTGTTTTACAACTCTTTCTATATTATTTTTTTTGTAGTTGATTTTCTTTTTTTTTTTTTGATTCATTGTACACAAATGGGGCACAACTTTTCATTTCTCTGGTTGTGCATGATGTAGAGTCCCACCATTGTGTAATCATGCTTGTCCATAGGGTAATGATATTTGTCTCATTCCATTATCTTTCCTTCCCCTGCCTCCTTCCCACCCCTCATTTCCCTCTACATAATACAACATTCCTCCATTCTTCCCTTACCTGCCCCCCCATTATGTATCATCATCTATTTATCAGAGAAAACATTTGGCCTTTGGTTTTTTGGGATTGACTTATTTCACTTAACCTGATATTCTCCAACTCCATCCATTTACCTCAAATGCTATAATTTTATTCTTTATGGCTGAATAATATTCCATTATGTATGTATACCACAGTTTGTTTATCCATTCATCTGTTGAAGGACATCTAGGTTGGACAATCTAGCTATTGTATACAATCTAGCTGTTATATACATTGATGTGGCTGCCTTACTATAGTGTGCTGATTTTAAGTCCTTTGGGTATAGATCAAGGAGTGGGATAGCTGGGTCAAATGGTGGGTCCATTCCAAGTGTTCTAAGGAATCTCCATACTGCTTTCCACAATGGTTACAGCAATTTGCAACCCCACCAGCAATGTATGAGTGTACCTTTTTCCCCACATCCTCTCAAACACCTGTTATTGCTTGTATTCTTGATAATAGCCATTCTCATTGGGGTGAGTCCATGAAATAGAAAAGGAGGGAACACTTCCAAATTCATTCTATGAAACTAGTATCACCCTGATACTAAAACCAAAGACATATTGAGCAAAGAAAACCTCAAACCAATATCACTAATGAAAATAGATGCAAAAATTCTTAACAAAATTCTGGCAAGTTGCATACAAAAACATATTAAAAAGATAGTACACCATGATCAAGTGGAGTTCATCCCAGGGATGCAAGCTTGGTTCAACATCCGAAAATCAATAAATGTAATTCACCATATCAACAGGCTTAAAGTTAAGAATCATATGATTATTTTCAATTAGATGCAGAAAAAGCATTTGATAAAATACAGCACCCCTTCATGCTCAAAACAATAGAAATAATAGGGGTAGTAGGAATATACCTCAACATTGTGAAGACTATTTATGCTAAGTCCAAGGCTAACATTATTCTAAATGGAGAAAAACTGAAAGCATTCCCTCTAAAAACTGGCATAAGACAGTGATGCCCTCTTTCCCCACTTCTATTCAACATCGTCCTTGAAACTCTAGCCAAAGAAATTAGATAGACCAAAGAAATTAAAGGGATACAAATAGGAAAAGAACTCAAACTATTCCTATTTGCTGACAACATGATTCTATATTTAGAAGACCCAAAACACTCCACCAAAAAACTTCTAGAACTCATAAATGAATTCAGCAAAGTATCATGATATAAAATTAACACCTGTAAATCAATTGTGTTCCTATACATCAGTGATGAATTCTCTGAAAGAGAAATTAGGAGAACTACCCCATTCAAAATAGCCTAAAACAAAATACTTGGGAATCAATCTAACAAAAGAGGTGAAAGACCTTTACAATGAAAACTACAGAACACTAAAGAAAGAAATTAAAGAAAATCTTAGAAGATGGAAAGATCTCCCATATTCTTGGATAGGCAGAATTAATATTGTCAAAATGGCCATACTACCAAAAGTGCTATCCAGATTCAATGCAATTCCAATTAAAATCCCAATCATGTAACTCATAGAAATAGAGAAAGCAATCATGAAATTCATTTGGAAGAATAAGAGACCCAGAAAAGCCAAAGCAATCCTTAGCGGGAAAAGTGAAGTAGGAGGTATCACAATACCAGACCTTCAACTATACTACAGAGCAATAGTAACACAAATGGCATGGTATTGGCACCAAAATAGGTAGACCAATGATACAGAATAGAGGACACAGAGACAAACTCACATAAATACAGTTATCTCATACTAGACAAAGGTGCCCAAAATATACAATGGAGAAAAGATTACCACTTCAACAAATGGTGCTGGGAAAACTGTTATCCTTATGCAGCAAAATAAAACTAAACCCCCATCTCTCACTCTGCACAAAACTCAACTCAAAGTGGATCAAAGACCTAGGAATTAGACCAGAGACCCTGCACCAAATAGAAGGAAAAGTAGGCCCAAATCTTCATCATGTGGGCTTAGGACCAGACTTCCTTAACAACACTCTCAAAGCACATGAAATAAAAGCAAGATCAATAAATGGGATGGATTCAAACTATAAAGCCTTTTCTCAGCAAGGAAAACAATGAACAATGTGAAGAGAGAGCCAACAGAGTGGGAGAAAATCTTTACCACATGCACTTCAGATAGAGCACTAATCTCCAGAATTCATTAAGAACTCAAAAAATTTTATACCAAAAATACAAATAACCCAATCAATAAATGGGTTAAGGAACTGAGCAGACACTTCACAGAAGAAGATATACAAGTGATCATCAGATATATGAAAAAATGTTCAACATCTCTAGTAATAAGAGAAATGCAAATCAAAACTACCCTAATATTTCATCTCACTCCAATTAGAATGGCTATTATCAAGAATACCTTTCTTCTTTAAGCAGCTAAAATCAGAATGGATGGGGAGGGAGAGATTCAGTGTGAAGAGAAAGAGAATCCCTGTGACAGCAGATAAGATGTTTTTGAGAAGCCCATCAGCTGTTTATGATTGAACTAAATAGCCAATAGTTTTGTCTACCTAAAATTTTATGTTATGGTTATTATTATTGACATCATCTAGTTCAGCTTTGGCATCTCTTTACTCAGAGACCACATCAAGATTGTTTTCAGGGTGAGGCTAGAGGTTTTATATCCTTTTGTTGATCTGGACTTGGCTCATACGGAAAACTTTTAAAAAAAGAACCCATCCTAATCCAGAATATTTCTTGCTGTGTTGTCATACATCTAAGTTAATGCTTGGTTTTAACAAAGGATAGGAGAAATCTCCAGGGTGGAGCTGACCATACTAATTTATCTGGGTTCCTTTGAGTTGTGATCTTCCTTCACCTTGTAAACCCAATTTGTGGCAATAAGAGTCCAAATACTAGTCAGTGTCTCACAGAGTATTCCTATGGAAATTAGTCTCAGGGAAACCTCTCAGGGAAAACAAAGCTCTGTAATTATACTCAGGAACTACTACAAAATCTCTGAGCCCTTTATCTTTCACTTTTAGTGTATCTATGGTTGGCTTGACAGATGGCAAGAAGTGTTGATATCCAAGGTGGCCCATTTGTTCCCATTCTTACTAACGTTCATTAAGTCCTGACACATCATCTCCAAGGTGAACCAGCCAAGATTCTAACAATTCTCCAGGTTTCTGTTCATAAATGGTTTCCATTTTCCCCTCTTCATGTTCATTGTAGGTACAAATCTTTGTAACTTTTATCTGGCAAGAGCAAGTTCTTCTTTTCTTATCAGGATGAATTTAAGTACTGGTTGTTCCATGGGAAAACTCTGAGTTGAATTGCCTGATTGGTTAGGAAGTCTTCCTATCCAGAAGAGAATTAACAACATCCAGAGCACTGTTCAGGAAGTCAAACTGTAAATTCTTTAGTCTGCTTTCTACTATTCTTCCTGCAACCACCTCCCAATTATTCTTCATTATTGAAGGATAAAATGGGGACCATTTGTTGCCTTGTTGACCAGAATTTGGTCAGCTTGTTTATTACCAATTGCGATGGTTTGTTAGTAATTCTTCTTCTCACAAATCTCATGTGTGAAGCTATCATCTTTCCTCTTCTAGAATTTCTCTGTCATTTCTCTGTCATTTTCCCATCCTCATTAGCAAAGCAGTGAAGAACTCTGAAGGGTCTGGAAATTTTCTCTACTTGCTAGCCGGCAATTGGCCTGCCTTGATTTCATGAACCCTTTAGAAGACAAAAGTCTCGTGATTTAGACATAAAACAGTTGATTATTCACAACAATAACAGTATCCAAAATATCAGTGTTTGCTTTGGTTCCTCAAGCCCCACTTCCCACAGAGTGAAGTGAAGAAGACTAGATGACAGAATGGGTTATATTATAGAAGAACAACCCATAGGTTGTGGAGCCTGAATCTTTTATTATAAGCAGTAAGTATGTTTGATATTTCTCCACAGGGGAGGCATTTTCTCAGCTTTCAGGATAGTAAGTGAACTTTTCCTTTGCTCTGAAAGGAGACATCATCTCGATATCATCCAAGGTTTTTTTCTTTTTGTGTGTGTTTTTTTTTGTATTAACATCTTTGATACATGATTTAGATTAAAGGGCAATCTGTGATCTTCTTCACAAGACATGTAGAAACCCATGAAGGAAACCTCCAAGCATCAGTGTAGACTTTTCTTTATTGATTTGATCCTGTGATTCAGAGCATTATCTTACAATAATGAAAAGAATATTTAGGTGCCAGGGAAATTGTTTAAGAGAAAGTAATTCCTAAGCTGAATCTTAAAGAATAAATGGAATTTTCAGAGGAGAGTGTGTTAAAGTATTGTGTAAATTTTTTTATTTTTTTGGAACCAGGGATTGAACTCAGGGACACTCAGCCACTGAGCCACATCCCCAGCCCTATTTTGTATTTTATTTAGAGACAGGGTCTCACTGAGTTGCTTAGGGCCTCGCTAAGTTGCTGAGGCTGGCTTTGAACTCGCGATCCTCCTGACTCAGCCTCCCAAGTCGCTTGGATTACAGGTGTGCACCACCACACCCAGCTTAAAGTATTGTGTAAATTTTAAAGTATTTTTCTCATGTTACAGTACTTCCTCTGTTGTTATAATATGACCAGAGAATTGAAAACTTGAAAATGTTCTTGGAAACAATCACAGGAGATAAGATGGAGGATAGAGATTTTTTTTTCTCTAAGAAAGTTCAATGTGCCACACTTTATTTTGAATAGCAATTTTAGTATAATACTCTTTCTTTTTTTTTACTCTTTAAAATTAGATTTTAGCTATTACATAAAAGTGATTTTTAGAACCTACCATCTAAATTTTACTATATTCGCTTTGCTATATGTGTATCCATTTGTCCATCCCTTTATCCATTTATCATTCTTCCTGTCTTTTTTTATGTTTCAAAGTAAGTTGCAGATTTTGATACACTTCACCCCCAAACACTTCAGGATACATATCATTGATTAGAATTAAATATTTTAAGATTTCTTTATGTCAAAATGCACACATCACAGTGTATGCATAATTTGATCAATTTTGAGAATGCATATGCCTGCATAAATAAAATCCTACCAAGATATGAAATATGAGCATAGCCTGAAAGTAACCTTGTGTCCTATTGCACCCAGTTAATCTCTTTTTTCCCAAAGAAAACCTCTATAACCATCTTTAAAACCATAGATTAGCTTTGTCTGTTTTAGAGTCTCATATAATTGCAATAACACAGTATATAGTATTTTGTATAATTTTTCTTTCATTCTAAAAGATGTTTTTGAGATTCATCCATCTTATTCTATTAATCAGTAATGTATTTCTCTTTATACAGGAATAGTAATCTACGATATGGATATATTAAACTTTTTTGTTCTGTTAATGGATACCTGTGTTATTTCCAGTGTTTCACTATGAATAAAGCTGTGAATGTCATTGTAGAAGTCTTATTATGTGTCACATTTTTAATGCATGATTTCAGAGAACAAAAATGTGAGTTTTTTTAAACTGCTATGTCATTTAAACTGTTTTTTTACTCATATTCTAAAGGTCACACCTTATTTTATATTTCCCTAGCACTACACTGCATACAAATATATTTATATATGTGTTTATTTTTCCTGATTTTCCCCAGAAATTAAAAGGCATCTTAAATTGATTTTTCAATTGTCTCTTTTATTTCTTTAATCCAGAATCAGTTATGAGGTGATTTTCTAGGTTTGGGGAATATAAAATAATTAGCCATAGCTTCTTATCTCAGGCACTATTCTAGAATATTGTGGGAAGACACATCACCATGCACACAGAGAACCATCCAGTATGGCAAGAATAAGAGTAGGGTCTCTTGGAGCACAAGGGAGAGGGAGTGCAGTAGGAGAGGTAGTGACAGGGTAAGGAGAAGTTTTTGGGGGAGGTTGGTTTTTGAATAGGCTCTTCAATTAAAAAGACCATCCTGTGTGGCATCTTGTAGTGCATGAGCAAATGGAGACCTATAGGGGCTCACTTATTTGTACAAAGGAACTAGATGGGGATTAGAAGTCCACATCTCTAGAGTTCCAATCTAGTGTTTTTCCTTCTGTGATGTGGTGTTTCAGTGCATTGCTATAACCACTGATTGACAACCTACCATGTGTGACATCTTGGTCTTGCCTTGGAAATTAAAAGGTGAAGAGATAGTTCCTATTATCAGAAAGTTCAACTCCATTAGTGCCACTACCTAATTATACACACACCCACACACTTAGGTATATGCCCTACTGTATCAGCAATAGGAGTAAATGTAGAGGACGTGACAACGCAAGTCCTATGATCCAAACATGACTTGATGAAGGATTTTCAAGTGTTTTACTTTGTATATGACCTTGAGGATAACCACCAGGTGTTTGCTTCACCTCTCCTCAAGAATATATTGAGTTAATTTTTTTTTCAAGGAATGGCCACAGAAATCTCAGATTTCCTTTCTAGTTCATATCTGATCTCTAAAGTACTTTACCTTCATATGCCCCATCTCTCTGAGGATAGATACTTTGTTCTAATCATTTTTATATTCCTAAAGTCTAGTCTTGTCCTACAGTGCAGTGGAACCTTAATAAACATTTGAATTATCAATAGTGATTTTGAACAATTGTTTAGGCTGATAAACACAAGACTCCAGGCTAGTTCTTAGAGAATCAGTTGGCAAAAGCACTTAGGAGCTCCGCAGTCTACTCTCTCAGCAGCCTGTCCTCTTAGCAAAGCTAGGGGATAAGCATATGTTGGTATTTGTCCTCCAATTTTCTTCTACAAGCTCTTGGACTTCTCTCCTTAAGGGAAAGCAGACACAAAAGCAGACACCCTTCCTAACAAGCTACTCAGCGTCTACTTCCTGTCATTTTCTTATTTTATGCTTCCACTTTAGACACACATTTATTTTCACCTAGGACTTGTCGATTTCCTATTTTATTTTATTTTAAAAGTAGTCCTTGTTTTCTTATCTTCCCATTACAGAAGTCTTCAGAAAGCTTTCTCTGACTTTAAAAATTAAGATTGGGAGAAATCTCACCTACTGTATCTTTTTAATCATTAAAGAAAAAGACTTTAACAGGCTACATTTTGAATATATCTCATGGCACCACCAGCAATTTAAATTCAAATTAAAACTTTGAAGTATTATCTAATATGACTTGTTTAATATCTTTAGTAGACATGTACCCATAAGGTTTTTCTTATAACATGTCTGTGTGTTGGGGGTGGTGGTGCATGCCTATAATCCAGGGACTCAGGAGGCCTGAGGCAGGAGGATCACAAGTTTGAGAACAGCCTGATCAACTGAGTGAGACCCTGTCTCAAAATTTAAAAAAATAATTAAAAAAAAAAGGACTGGTGATGTAGCTCAGTGATAGAGTGCTCCTGAATTTAATCCCCAGTACTGCAAATAGACAACAAAATTCCCCCAGAACCAAACAATAAAAAAAAATCAGTGAACTCAAATTATTTCTGCCTCCTTATTTATTTCTGCTGTCCTTATTTTTTTCAGCCTATGTTATCCTGAGATTATTTAGCGTCTGTCAGTTCTGTTTTGCCCACAATTAGACTGCAAGGTCATTGATTTCAGCATCAAGGTCAGGTGTGCCCTTAGGAAGGCTCTTAGTGGTTTCTTACAGGAATCACAGCTGCATCTTTTGATATCTATTGCAATCATGTGTTTGCTTCTATTTTGGATTTGTCTGTCTTATCTCTTGGACATCAAAAGCACCCTTCAGGGTAGACATGCTATTTGTTTTACGTCTGCCACCTTACCTTAAATGTAAAATCCTAATTACAAGTGGCAGGTGCATAGATTAAGAAAAATTTTTGGAACTTTCTTTCTGGACAAGATCCTAAAATCGTACTGGAATTTCAATAAATTGATTTTGTCCTCATTATTTTTTTTCTAGGAAAAAGAAGACCATTTTGAATCCGTTCAGTTGAAATCCTCAAGATCACCCAATATATGAAGAGACAGTGCAATAGTCTTCAGACTAGTGAACAAAGAAACCTGCTCTGTGGTTTTACAGGACCATATGTTAGGGTGTGTCCTCACACCTATCATGTTGGTGATCTCACAGAGGAAGGCCTTGCTGCTGAAAAGAGGAGGTTGAAACGTTTGATTGCCTTATCACATGGTCAAGTACCTTGCCAAACAAACGAAAGCAAATGATTTGGGTCTCAACTGAAGATGAAACTTAACTCAGGAAGAGATTTATCTGTATATACACATAACTGAAAACCAAGTTTAAGCCCACCAGTGCACTGCTGATGCATGCCATATAATTAATGGGTAATTTTTATTCTTTATAATGTCTACATAAAAAGTGTGCTTTGGAGGGCAGATGTGAGCATAAGCCTTGTGATCTTGTTTATGTCTTGTCTTTGTTTATATTTGGGGGAAGATTTGAAAAAAAAAATTAAAGGTATAATTATTTTTCCCATTATTTATTTTCTCAGCAGACCTTAAACATCTTTTCTATTAAAAAAGGGTGAGCAATGAAAGACAATGAATTTTTCTTTTTACATAGGATATTTTCTCTTGATTTCAGAAGCTTAAGTTATCAATAATATTTTAGAAAGAATTAGCATGTACTTGGGTTATTTAAACCTGTAATTGCCTTTGAAATTCCATCCTTGTTGGAATTGATAAGAAGAGCTTGACTGGAAGTTTGAAGGAATCTTAGACAAAAAAAGGTGGGGGAAAGACTTTGACTTTCCATGACTTTCCATTAATGCAAATAAGCAGGTGTTATCATAAAAGTCAGATGGCTTAAAACAGTTTGCGTGGTGCCTGAAGAATAAAGTAAGTTGGAAAACTTATTATTAAATTAATTGCACAATGGTGAAGAAGAAAGGGCTTGTTCCTAAGTCCAAGTAACTGTACAGAGGTATTGGGATAATTTCATGATCTCCAATGTTAGTGGGACATTTCTTCCATGTTAAAGCACCAGCAGTTATATGGTTATTTTTCTGCTGTAGGACGTTAAGAATTATGACTTTGTTGGAAGCAACTTATTCCCACCCTCACCTCCACCCCCCACCAAGCTAATAGACAGGAGTTCAATTTGGAAAATGCATATAATTGTACTCAAGATAAGAACATGATTGTACTATAAACAGTTATGAAATAAGTGGCATTCTTACTCAAAACTGATCCAGAAAATTGTGATATTTCTTATGATGGATTGTTAGTCTTAGCACAACATGGACATTATTTTGCTGAAAGAAGTTTGAAGATGAATTTGACCAATTTTGTGTAAACTTTGTTTTAGAACTGAGAAACAAAGGTGGTTACTGGTCATTGATGATCTAAGGTGCTCTGGTTTGTTTCCAATAAACAATAATCTTTATAGACCTTAATCCAGATTTTTAAAAAGATTTAAATATTGTAGACAGTCTCTTCATTTTTGTGAAAAATGGGAGAAAATGGATAATTGTGTATTTGGTGGATAAAACACTAGACCCATTTGCTTTCATTAAATGAATTTTTGTTTTGTGTACACCTCTACTGTTGTGTATAGGTATAGAGGAAATTGCCATTGTTTCATTGCTCATTGTGGGATTCAAGAGGATGTCACATTGCATAAAACTTTTTTTTTTCATTTCTTGAATCTTTATATATAGAAGAAATTATTTTGGCATTGCTCATTTTTATCCCACTAACAGACTATTAGCATGCCTTCCCCCATCTTGACAAATTTTAACCAGAAGAATGAAAATACACTTGAAATGCACCCATTCAGAGGAACTCTGACAAAGTTGTACAGACTGGACAGAGTCTGAAAATTTCCGCAGTCACCTGTCACCTCTCTCTTCATCTTCTGCTGTGCTCAACATGTATGTTTCAAGCCATAGAGATAATTGGGATTTGCTCCCAGGTAGTTTCTTTCTTCTCTTGTCACTGGACTAAAATCTCTGACATGTCAAAAATGCCTTAAATTTTTAATGAACTCTCTGAAAATGTAGTTGATATTGAAGAATTTATTTATTTTATTTCTAATTTTAGATATTAAGTAGATTTTGTCAGCTCAGTCCCAACTTTGGAAGGGAGCTGCCTATTTCCTTTGGATTCCAGTCGCTTGTCATTTTATTGGAGGAGCCGAAGAAATATGACAGAAAGAATATTATGAGGAAAATATTCAGACCAATTCTGGTTATAAAATTAGCTTTATGTTTGGCCTTTGCAAACAAAGCTCAGTGAAATGTTGAAAGGCATAAACAAATTAATTATGTTTCTGTGATTTTTAATTGACATTTGTTCCTTTCCCCCCAAGTGGTAGAAAAAGAATGTTATTTGTTATTTTGCAAAAGGGCCCAATTTTGAGGCCTTAAATACTTCATTAAATCAACTGTCACCTATAACATCTCTTAGCACTCTGTCAAAACTATTAAAATCAATTTTCCACTGGATGAGAACATGTCTTCTATGGATAAATTATATCAAGCCATTTAATGATGTTGAGCAATTTGATATGTGTTCATTTGATTTAAAAGACTGGATTTTATTATTATTGACTTTTCCCCTCTTTGGTTACTAATAATTACATCCTTCCTAGGATTAAAAATATTTCGTATTATTTTTGTGTAGACCTTTGTCATTATTTTCTTCCCAAGGAAAAAAGATGGCTTTTTGGTTATGTGGAAAAAACTGCTTGGATCATCATTTACCTTCTGGATCTCCAGGTTCTCAGGTGGTAGGTCATGCTCAACTATGCTTCTTCAAGACTCATTTGGTCAACTGTCATTTGATGTCTATTGATGGAACTTCCTCCAGCTCATAGTTGTTCCTAATGGGAGGCTAATGTGTAGATCATTTCTCTTTTTCTCATGAAAGTAAATTTCTGGGGGTGTTAGGATGAAAGCATGACTCCATTGGCCAATTTAAAGTCAATGTATTGTTTGTATTTATCTTTTTACATTAATGACATGTAGAAGAGGTTTTCAGAGAACCTAAAATCCTCCATCTTTATTTTAGATGAATCATGAATAGTATCTCATATTTACAGGTCCAAGTCTAAATTAAGGTTGCCTTAAACAAGAGTTCCTAAGGATAAGATGGGGGTAGACTTTCAAAAATCTCAACGCCTGAGTCATTCTTTGGAAGCTAAAACAGAGTTCATCCTCATAGTACTGACTAGAGACTATGCTCTTGTTAAAATTTATTTCTTTTGGTTTGTCATTTTTAGGTGAGTTTATTTTAGGATAATAAATAAAATAATTTGTAATTGATATTACTGTTTCAATTGTCTAGATCAGAGGTCAGCAATTTTTCAAGGTCACACAGTACATATTTTCGACTTTGCAGAACATGTGGTCATGTTGCAACTACTTGGCTCTCCTACTGCAACATGAAAGCAGCCACAGACAGTATGTAAACATATGGGTATAATTGCACCCCTGTGAAACTTCACTAATGAATGCTGAAATTTGAGTTTTCTTTTAAATGTCTTGAAATATTATTTTGATGTTTTTCTAATTATTTAAAACGTAGATGCATTCTTATCTCATAGGCTTCATAAAAAAAGGTGGTGGACTGAGTTTGGCCTATGGGCTAAGGTTTGTTGACCCCTCGTTTAGATCACAACAAGCCTCCATAAGCAAAACTGATCAGAAGAATCTGTTTGCACAAAGTTTCTTTTCCCTTCATAGGAGGTTACCACTTCTAAATTTTGTCAAGTCTTCTGAGATATTCAAGAAAACAATGACCCATTACCTGCCCTTACTGATTCAGTCTCCTACTCAAAGTGAGATCATCTCCTGTGTTCCTCTTGAAGTTCCAGGACTCCATTATGGATATTAATTGGCAAATGGTTAAACTAAAGCAAGAGAATGAGTTCAAAGAAAATTAGCAAAGTTGATTTTTAAGCTGCCTCTCAATGAGGTTAATATGACATTTATTGATCAGGTAATTGGTTTTAGAGATAATATTCGGTTTTTTATGTCGCTCTATTTAACTATGTGGAAATAGGGTGTATTGGTACATAAAAACAGCTTCAGCATAGATTCTTGAGACTGGCACCAGAGAGCATTCCCTGGCTTATTTGCATTTATTCAGGCAGGGTATAGCTTAATCCTTACACATTTAACAATTCTGTTTTAAGACTTGGAGAACTGCAAAAGGCATTCAGGATTTCTTTAATGATTGGTGACTCAAGAAACAGATTTCCAGTTTTCTTGAACAAAGTGCTCCATTAAGGCTTTTTATTGCTGGAATTTTCTTCATCTTATTAATAACTGCTAGAAGGAAAGTTCTGTCTAAAAGAACTATGAATTTTGGTAAATTTGGATTGGAGGGGGAAATATTTCTTTATCTGAGATGACTGATTTCAAGGACCATTGATTGCATTTCAAATAAGAGAGTTAAATCAGTGTAAATTATGCAAATCTAAACTTTCTGTCAAAGAGCAGGATGGATCACTGCCTTATTTCTGGGTTTGGCTCCTTGTCTTTAGAGCTCTGGTATTAATCCAGCTTCTCAGCCTCTCACTTTCATGGCTTCTCCACATTTACAGCCCTTCTTTGCAAAACTCTGGGCCTTGAAACTAGCACAGAGGGCAGGTCAATACAGCAGAGACCAGCAGAGAAAAGGTGTGGAATCAAAGATAGAGAAAGTCCACTGGCTGAAATACCTCCTATCTCACCATTCATTAAACTGTCTTGTGTGTGGTCTACAAACCAGTTTGCCTCACAGTTCACCAACAGGAACTGGTTTATTGTACCATGATAAACACCGATGGTCAGGGAAATCTGATATTTAAAGTAGAGTGCACATGGAACAACTCAAAATCTGTAAACACAAGAAAACTATGGCTAATCAAGCATATAGTTAAGTTCTGATTTTCTTTTAATGAATGGGATATATGATTTGGCTTAGGTTCCATAAATTTAGGAAGTTTTTCAAAGGTGGATTGTCTCAACCAGTTTTATATTACAGAAGGACAAAATGTTTCTGATGTGGAGAAAAAACCCCAAAATACATTTGCTTTTAATGGATTACATAAAAAAAATTTTTATAGCAGTTATTTTCCATATATATGTGGAATTAAAAATTTTTGGTTCTAGGAATCACATATGATGCATTTGCAAATCAGGAGCAAGGTTTGTAGCAAGGCAAGAGAAAATGACAGGAGCTGTCCGTTAATGTATTTCAGTGAACTGGCAGGGCATGAAATAGAGTGAGCATAGATAAAAACCCAGACCTCAAAACCACACTTTTCTCATGATTTGTACACAAGCCTGATTGTCTTGTTTTAAAAGGTCGGTGATCACTTTGATCATTTGAGGCATCAGCTGCATCTTTGTACAACCCATCTGATATTGTCTTCCGCAGACTGTCACATTCCATCAGTGGATTCAGTTTATTTTCTCTCCCATCAGCCTTACCTCAGCTTTATCCTGAACAGATGCTCATTCTGAGCACACTGATCCGGCACTCCTGCCAGTTTCGGTCACAGCAGAATTCATTTTTATCATTTAGTGGTTTTAAACCTCTTACTCAGTCTACCCCACTTACTTCCCAAATTCCAGGTTCCTGTTTGAATATGAGAGTTCAGGGACTGGGGAACACTATTGTTTTGAGCATCTGTGATCTTTGGATTGATTGATTAGGTTGCTGATTCAAATGCATTCAGAAGGAAGAGAATTTCTAACACCTGAATCCTTTATTTCCTTCAACACCAGTCCTCTTGTCTTTTATGCACTTGTTCATTATTTTTGGATGTTTTAAAAATAGTGTCAGTATATCTTGCTTATTTGAAGCCTTGACTGTTTAGCCTGAGGGTCCCTCATAGCCTTGATTCTCCTCTGCTTTCTTCTCACTCTCTTCCTTGGTCACAGTTAACCAAGTTAAAATATTTTCTAGTCTTTCTGCTTCTTAAATGTGGAGACTGCCTCTTCCTTTTGTGCACTAAATAGTGGTCTCTGAAAAAAATGTGTCCATAGCCCATCGCCTGGAACCTAAGAATATTACTTTATTTGGATAAAGGGCCTTTGTAAATGTAATTAAGGATGTCAAGATGAAAAAATCTGGATAATCTAGGTGGGCCCTAAATGCAATGACAAATGTCCTTTCAATAGACATACAGAGGACAGGATAGGAACAGAAGAAAATGTGATGTGAGGATGGAGGCAGAAATTCCAATGATGTGACCATAAGCCAAGAAACCTGGCAACCTCCAAACACTAGAAAGGATGTGGAATGAACTATTCTTTGGAATCTCTGAAGGAGCATAGCCCCCAACACTTTGATTTCAGACCTCTGGCCTCCACAGCTGAGAGAGAATAAAATTTGTATTGTTTTTAAGCCACATAGTTTATGGTGATATCTGACATTAGCCAAAGGAAATTAACCTCTTCTCTATCCATGGTACCTGGTGCAGGATCTGGCAGATAGTTGTGTTGTCAGTAAATGTTCCAACATTAACTAGTGATTTGGGAGTACAGGGTTGACAGAAATGGGACAGTATTAGGAAAAAATAAGCCAGTTTTAGCTTGCTTACACTTTTCCTGTTCACTCCTTTATTTAGATAAGGACAATGTTAAAGTTTAGTGACAAGCCTGTGTGCTTCAGCATTGTTACTTGGACTTTGGGAAAACATTGGGAAATAAGATATCCTGTATTTCTATTGCCTTATTCAGCTCTGAATGGTAAGAAAAATCATTTCCAATGAAAGGATAAGATGCTTTCCAGTCTCTTTCCTAGTAATGAAATTTGTGTTTGGAAATGGGAGTCATAAGATTTTCCTGGCAGTCCACAGTTTTTATATTCAGGATGTAGGAGATCTCTCTTTGCCTAAAAGCTCTATTTGGGCAATCCTGGACTCTCAGACAGATGTGGCTGTAAAAAAAGAAAAATTAATGTGTATGTAAATCACCTCAGTGGCCAGATACTTATTATAGTGTCAATTTCTGATCATTGTGATCAGATCTTCCCTGAAGAAGTCCAGATCTGCTCACAAATCTCTAGCAGGGTAATAACTTGAGTTTAAAGTATGTATGAATGTAAAGAGAAGCAGACAGTTTCTTTCAACATTAAAAGTAAAAATGACTTGAAGTACATATATTCAAATTACTTTAAGTGATTCAAAAAGGACAAACCATTATCCACCATGCTGGAAAACCTTGAAGGTTTTATTCCCAATATCTTTACATTAATACAGATGCTTTTTATTTTGTGCTCAGAAAAACAATCTGTTACACATAATGTAACTTTAATATACAACATAGAAACTCATCCTAAATTAGTTACAACAAGGACCTACAAAAACTTCATAGGAAAAAAAGTTACCTAATATTGCCACCGTATTTTTTTTTTTTTTTTTAGTAGACTGACCCTGTCAGACCCTGTCACCAATGCTCAACTCTGTAAACAATGGTTATTTCCATGTTCTGGGGAATTATTAATAATAGGGGCACTAAAATCAGCCTAGAAAGTTCTAGCACATCACTATATACTGTACAGTCCTCAAAAATAATTTATTGTACTGTTTCTAAAAAAAGGTACTAGGGTTGTTCTTTTGCTCTGTTTCCATATTCTGGAGCTGCACATGAGCACGTTTGTCTAACAGTCTAAAAACACAAAAACTGAACTGCAAATCACAATCACAGAGACGAAGTGGTGGAGTCTAGGACTTCCCGCCCATTGCACACCGTCGGGACATACGTGCTTGCAGAGGCTGCAAAACAAAGTGGGACAGAAAACTCAGTTAAGTAGGCCACACAGGCAAGGCATGGATTATCACAGACACTACTTTAAGTTAAAAACTCATTTTAACTTGGCTTTGGCTTAATGCTATAGTAGGTCAACTTGCAAATACATCTGTTCAAAATGATTTTGTATCTTAGAACATACCTTCACACATCGTACCTCCTGTGAAGAGAATCTGTAAGCATAATCATTGCTGAAAGAAGTCTTGTGTGTTGAAAATTAGCTTTCATAATCTATAAACTGGTGAAAATACAATGCACAAAATTGAAAGTTCAATCAATTTTCTTATAGTTTGTTATTTACTGTTTTCAAAATCTTAAACTAGTTTTGGTATCTCAGGTCAGGGATAACTCCTACAGGGCCCCCATGAGTCATCTGTGAGCTCCACTGCCTTAGAGCAGGGTGAGATATATTTTCATTGCCTTTTTTCATGTTGCATTTTTTAAAAATAAAAAATCTAGGTTCATAAAAGTTTTCTCTATTTCACTCTTGGTGCTTTTTCTTTTCACTGACTGAGGATAAAAGCAAGGAGCCTCATTTCCCATGGGATGAAACCATATAACCTAGAGAATAGTTTAAAGAGATGGCCCAATATTACCTTTAAGGGCTCTGCATATCCAGTTCATTTGTTTGTTTATTTGGACATACTCTGAACAGCAGGGACTGGTCCTGCAACAGCCCAGATCAAACTGACCCATCATTTTTCCCATCCTTTAAGATATATGAACTAATGTCATGCTATTCATGTCTGATAGTGGATATGTTATTGCCCCACAAAATTGCATTTCACATAGGAATTTCTTTAAACACAAAGGAGTAACTGTGAACTTTGGGATGATGGAGCATTCAGTGGGATTGTGTTCATCATATGTGGGTCACTGAAATCTTTTAGCAGGTCCACCACTAGGAAAACTAAAGTCCTTCAATTTTGCATTGATAAATTGGTTAGGTATATGAGAAAACCTCTAAAGTCAAGTCTGTGTGGCTGCCTAAATTGATAGTGGAGTCTTGTGGCATACTAACTCTTGCAGACATTTTTCCTTTTATCATTGTTAGGACAGGTTCAATTTTCATTACCACATGAGTCCATTATAGCTATGATATCTTTCAGGACAGAGATAGCACAAACTGCATCTTCTGAAGCTTCTACAGTGAAGATATTTTTAACACTGTGTGTACCAGACAAATGCTTGTTGGAAAGTGGATGTAATTCCAAATGTGAGGGCTTTATTTTATTATTTCCCAAGTATTTTCATAGTCTTTACCTATTTCCAGAAATATCAAAGCAAGGGAATATAAGAGAAAGCCTGAAGTGAAGTTTAAAACCCAGGTCCCTGGAAACTTCGGGGAGTACTACAGGTCATTGAAAATGTGCTCTTTCTGCAGCCCCCTCATATTTAACCATTTGCTTGACATCTTCATGTGGATATTTCATGGAAATTTCAAATCAGTGTCCAAAGTTGAACTCTTGATTCTGTAACCTGTCCCCATTTAGCCTTCTTTTCCTTGGTAAATGGTCTCATCATCTTACCCAGACCAAATGTCTAAACTTTCTGTTTTTTTTTTTTTTTTTTTTTTTCATTTCTCATCCCACATCAAAACTATTACCAGATCCTATCAACTCTATTTGAACACCTGACTGCTTCTCTCTCTGCACCCTGGGCCATGCCACCATTGTCTTTCTCCTGAGTATTGTAATAACTGTATCATTGCCATCACTGTTTCCACTCTTGTGTCCTGGTGATATGTTTCCTACACAGCAGTGAGAATATAGTTAGCCCTCTGTATCCCTGGTTCTGCATTCTTGGATTCAACTAACTATAGATTAAAAATATTCAGGAAAAAGTATTTTTGTGTATGTACAGATTTTTTGGTATTCCCCAAAGAATACAATATAACAGCTTTTTATACAGCATTTATGTTGCACTAGGAGTTGTAAGTGATTTAGAGATAATCTAAAGTATACTGGAGGATGTACATAGGTTATGTGCAAATATTATGCCTTTTTAAATGAGCAACTTGAGCATCCATGGGTTTGGCTACATGTGGAGTCCCGAAACAAACCCCCTTGGATACTGGGGAATGACTGTATTTTTAAATGCAAGTCACTACCTACACACTTCCAGTGAATTTCTCTTGTGCCTTAACTCCCTACTCTGGTTTACAAATCCCAGTATGATTTTGGCTCTGCCTCTCACATGTTTTCTCTGCCTTTTTGTTTTTGTTCTCCAGCACAGCAAATCTGTTTCTCAACTTTGTGCATTGCAGTAGCTGTTGCCTCTGCCAGGAACATTTCCTCTCTGATGATCTTGTCTGGCTCCTTCTTGTCATCTGCATCTGACATATCACCTCCACAGAAAGACTGTTATCAGGTCACCTAATCTAAAGCAGCCAGTCAGTTATTCTGTCACATCACCCAGTTTTAAAACAGTCTAGCCTCATCGTTTCTCCCTGATGTTTTCATGCTTATCATTTCTTTTTGTTGCTGTTATTGTTATTATCTATACTCTTGACCATAAAATATGTGGGAGCTTTGCTTGTTGGTTTCATCATTTTATTTATCTCTGATGTGGACCATGGAATAGAGCTTTTATAACAATTTCCTGAATGATCATATAACTGTTTGCATTTATATGCAAAGAATGAGGAAGCCAATAGAAGTTTTAAGAAGGCAATGGCCTACATATGTGAGGCCTTTTTGGGGGGAGACAGGTGGGCCTTTCTGTTTCTCAAACCACTTTGTGGTGATGACCATCATCTCCCCTTGCAAAGAGAACTGGCTCAGGCTGTGAACTCCCTGTAGCAAGCATGCTGCCATTGACATTTTGACTAATCCCTTTATCTTTCCCAGGATCAAGTTTTATTATTTCTGTGCAGGATTTTCATTTTTTGAGACTGAAGAGGAATGATGTGTCATGAGGGTAAGTCAAGGAGAGCAAAGGACTAGTGTGCAAATGTCCCTGTCTACCTCGGACTCATTTAATACCCCCTCTGCCCACATTTCTTAAGATTGTATCAGAAACATACTCTGATGCTCCCAATCCTATCATGAAACTTGATGCAACTCTTTTTTGAAGTCATTTGCTCAGTGCATTCTAATTGTTTAAACATCAAGTATGTTTTGATAAGGTAGGACGTACAGGGGCTGCAAAAGCTAGTAGCTGCATGGTTTAAATATTCCTCTCCTATACACGCCATGGACATCATTTTGAAGTTTATAGAAGAACTTTGAGTCATCTACCTGCTCCATAGGGACAGTAAAAGGAATGCCCGAAGCCAGAATACCCAAACTCTTTGTGAGAAAGATAATACAAATGCTTATAAGAAATAATACCAGCGAAAACACCCACAAGACATCTTCTGAGGTATTTTTCCCCTAAATTCTTTGTAGTGTGTTGAGGGAAACTCTACCTTATATTTTTCTACTTCTTTTTTACTGTTTCATCTGTAGCTTTTGCAGTACATTTTATTATGTAAAAAAGTCTCATTTTGCACATGCTGCTGAATATAGTAGAGAAAATTATTGTTTTATGAGTTTACTATCTCAATTGCTTTGCCTTTCATAAATATTTTACATGTGCCTCCCATATTAGCCCATCTGTTATTCCCCAAGGTAGTGAAATATGTGGAAGAACAGAGTACTATCATTTTGTGTGTGTTTGTGATGAGCTTTTGCTATTGTTCTGATGAAATTCCCACGAGATTTTTAATGGTGTAAGTTTAGCCCATTTTCTTAAGTGCGGTTAAGCAGATTTCTGTAATTATCCTGCCAGAAATAAGAGGCAAGCAGGCCTATTTTTGGCTTTCCTGGGGCTTGGGGTGAGCAGCAGCTGTTAGTTACTGTAGGCTAAGGTGGTGCTTTCTACCATTCAAAGAGAAAACTGAAGATAGCTGAAAAAGACCTCATAAGTTTCACTATTGATCACAAAAGGGCAATTTACACCCATCAAAAGGCATAATTTGCTTCACAAACTTGGTGTAGCATTGGAGATCAATGCAGCGAGGTGGCAGCTTTGTCTCTCTCTGTGAAATCCACTAGTAATGCATGGGCTGGCTGGGCTTTGTTGAAAATGATGATTTTTTTTTTTTTTAGCTAACTGGTCTCCCAATCAATGCTAAACATATTTACTTAATAGATTCTTACAGATGCCAAGTCTGTTAGTCAATTTAGTGACTGAGACTGGTTCTTGAGGATCAGTGTCTTACTATAACTCTGTACTACATCACATCAGAAGAAAATAAAATAAACATTTCAACAGAACAGACATTCCAGTTTGTCCCCATCTGTTCCATTTCCTTGTTCCCAGTGACCCCAGCATGTCTGCTTGTTTAGATGTAATGTTATGGAAATCATGGGATCCACTTCCACCAGCCATTGGTTGCCTTGTCCTCCTGCTTTGTCATTGAGTCTGTTTCCTTACTGGTCACCATAATTTTACCTGACCTGTTCCAGAAGAAGTTCACCTGCTGACGAACATGTGTTGTCTGGGACGATGAGGACACCGTTAGCTACAGGGTGGCTAGTCTCATCATCTCAAGGATTTCACAGTGGAGATGGAGAATTCGATATTAAGAAACACAGACTGACTTCTCCAGAAGTGTTTCCTCTTTATGATCCAAGTAATGGTCTTGAACTAATTACAGCAGGATAAATGAAATCATATCCCTTATGCTGTGGGGTAAAAATTTACAAACCCAGGATTTAATTTCCAAATGAGGAGTTGGAACTGTATGAAAGCAAAGACTTCCTCATCCCAGGATTCTTTTCTTTTAAGATTCACAGAAAGAGAAAATATGTCACGTACCATTTTTAGGATCCATGATTCAACTTAATTACCATATCAGCAGACATTTCACTTGGTTTTCAACTAACTATGTCACACCATTGTTGCACATCAGGCTGTTTTTTTGTTTATGTTCTTTTACTCTCTTCTCCCTCCCCCAAGAAGTACAACGTGGATGTCTGGTAAGTAACTGGTAAATGAAAGGACTCCATAAATTTATGCACTGTTTTTCTGATTCTATACTTTTCTCAGTACCTCTTAGTTGCCCAACATCTCCTTTTCTATTCAAATTTTCTCTCCTTTTCTGGAGAGAAATTCATTCAAGAATCAGAAGCTTGTTCACCCAGAGGCTCAATAAATCAGTGTAAGCTGCATATGGTACTATGCCTAGGGATCAAAGTCTGAAGATGAAAGTGTTAAACTGTAATAAAATTATGACTGGCATCGGTCCTTTCTTCTAGTGAAGCTAATCCTGTTAGCTTCACCTTCAAATTATACACAGTAACTAAGCACTTTATTAGCTTCCCCTGCCATCACCTTATCTGAGCCACCAACATTTGGGCTATGCAATAGCGTCCTAAGTGATTCCTCTGCTCGCTCCCTACGTTATAGTCTACCACACAGCCAAAGCAATACTTTAAAGGTCAGGGCATGCCACACCTCTGATGAAACCCTTCTAGTGCTTTCCCATTTCTTTCATAGAAAAGCAAAAATCCTTACAATTATCTCCAAAGTCCAACACAATTTGCTCCTTCTCTCTTCTCGTCTCCACTCACGTTTACCCTGTATGGTTTTCTGTGGTGACCTTGACCTCTTTGTTGTCTTCTCAACTTTGGGCCTTTGCATTCACTGCTCTGCCTGCCTGGAATGTCATTCCTTCAGATGTCAGCATGACTCATTTCCCTTATTCCCTTCATGTCTGCGCAAATGTCATTTTATCCAAGACACCTTCCCTGGTTACTCAAATAGACAAATTAATAAATAACTCCCTATGTCTCCATGGTGGCTTATTTGTCATTCCCCACACCGTTCATTTCTCCACATCACTTACCAACACCAGATGCATTACATGTTGTGATTTTATCTGTTTGTGCCCCTCCTCTGCTTCAACAGAACAGCACACCATGCGTGTAGAATTTGTCTGTTGTGTTCGTAACCATATACTCCGTGCCTAGAGCTGAGCCCGGGTTCAAAGAATTTCCACAGTGAAAGAGCGAATTGAAGATGAGTCATATCAGATTCTTGCATTTACTTGATAAGGGGATCCTCTCTCAAAGCCTCTGAAATTATGCCAGGTAAAGCAGCTATTCTATCCTGCCCCCCATATTTTTCACATGTGTAGGGTGAAAAATATGTCTGAAAAATAAGTGTAGCCTATTTTTCATGATATATAGGCATACAAGGCTCTCCATTGAGGGATGTTCTCCAGGGAATTTCACTTAAAGTGAAAAAGAAGTAGGAAGGAGAAATTGAGTATGATAAATCAGTGTTATCTTTTGCTTGCCTGTTTTAAGGTATAGAAGCCAATGTATGGGCAATAGTTAGTTATATATATATATATACATATTTTCTTTTTAAAGCTAGCATCTATATAGTTGTGAGAATGACATCATGTTCTCAAAGACATTTAATAAATCAAGGTTTACTTGAAAATATGTTTGACTATAGTTAATCTCTCATACAATGTTGAGCTCTCTGGTTTAGGAACTCTTTATGACTTATACCTTGTTCATATGTACAGGACAGTGTAATTCAAGAAAAGATACTTGCCTTAAAAGGATCATTAAAAGAGAAATTATGCCTTTGCCATGAACATTTATTCAGTCACTACTGGCTAATCAAATTCTTTTATTTGTCTTCATTGAATCACATTGTCTGGAAAGCTCTGTGGGCAGTCCCTCTGGAAGGTCATCCCTTCTCCATGTGCAGCATGCTCATGTGGAGCCCTGGAATCTCCAGTGGACTTGATCTCTGCTGTGGAACTCCCTAGCATGGGGTTTTTGAGAGGATCTAAGTCTGTACTTCTGTTGACTGAACAGAATGCCGTCAGGTGTAGAGCTTAGGAGAGAACTTTTAACTTAAAAAGGAGATCTGTGCATTTGTACAGGCTAAGATTCTAAGATTGTCAGAATAGACTCTGAGTTGGATTTTGTAACTGAGCTGAGGCAGAAAATTCAGGAAGGCCAGAGTAGTGATAAAGCAACTTTTGAGAGTTTTATTTATGATTTCAGATGCCAAATTCCTTAAAGGATGTAATAGACAAGACCCTTGTATTTTCATCTGGAAATGTTGTTATTAGAATCAGTGATCCTCAGCAGCCCTTTCAGCTCCAATCTCTGTGGTCACTGTTATTATAGAAAGTGGGTTATATTTGCTTAGGGAAAAAACCCAAAACTTAGCAAAATATTAAAGGTAAAGAGAAAGTAATTTAAGGGTTGGAAAAGAGCAGTGATGAGAAAAAACATGGTGGTGTTGAATAGACTAAAGAGAGGTCTAGAGATGAACTCTTGAATATAGATGGGATTCCCCGATTAGGGAGGAAGCAAAAGGGAATGCTATGAGGGTCTCAGGAATGCCATGGACTTTTCAAGACAAAAAAAGGGATTGACACCTAATTGAATTGGATGCACTAGTTTCTTCTGCCTGAAAGCAGATGGCTTAACTTTCTGACTGCTCTAGGCTCCCCCTGAATTGTCCACTGAAGATATGTGTTTATAATATACTCACATCTGTGGTGAAGAAGATGGTTAGTTCAGTCTTTGTTACCAGATAACTTGTTAATTAGCCTGGTCAGACTAGTTCATGGTGTCATTCGGGGACTCCCTAAACTTAAGAGTGTAGGTGTATGCTGCTATTTCTGTGGAATTGCAACATAGAGAAGAAACTTAGGCATTATGTGGTATTTTTTTTTCTTTTATAAAGTCATATTCAGACTTCAACAATGGCTTGCCCCCTGCTAACTAGGGCATCTTCAAACGCTCAGCCATTGACAAGTACAAAGTCTCGTCCTCATGCACTTGCCTTCGGTTGCTATAGTTCTGTGGGAAATTGTGCTGTGATTCTAGAAGACTCTTCATTTGATCTTTTTTATAATACTTTCATTTTGTAATGTGAAAATACTTTGTAAGAAAGAATACCTCTATTAATTGAGCAGTTCACACATTATCATCCCGACAGGTGACTTTCTGAATAAGTTTTGGCAGAGGAAATCAATTTCTATGTGCCTACAGCCCCTCAGGGACACAAATCTGGGCATTGCTAGTTAACAGAAGGCTCTTGACTAATTGTAGTGATAATGATACACATACATCTAAATAATCACCATGAGCAAGAGAACGCATATCCCTGTAGTACCAAAAGTGGGTACAAAATAGCTCTGAACAGTATGGGGCTCACTTCATTTCCACCTCTCTCCCTAATCTATGCTGATACAAAAGCATGTTAATGCCAACATTCTGACCTGCACAGCTCCTTACATGACATAACTTCAAGTGTACATCCAGTTTTTCTCCTTCAATATTTTGCAGTTCCACTTAACATTTCCAGCATGTAGTTTTGATTGCCTGTCTTTGGGAACCAGCTCTGAGCAGAACAGAAAAAAAAAATGACCTCTTTTCTTTTTCATCCAAAAACAAAGGATGTTTGCTTATGTGTGTGGGTGTGAAGCAGCATTGCAAGCATGCATTCAGGATGCCAAGGTCTCTGAGTTATACTGCCATTGGAAGAAGCATGTCCACTTTTAGGAGCGTCTATCCTGGCGGGGCCCAGAGAACGCTTGGGAAATAACTGAATGTGACTACTGATATCACAAGGCCAGGGAAGAAAGAATACCACTCCCTCTCTGAACCCAATGTCTGCTTCCTCTCTAGAGCTCATTTAAGATGACCTCTTTGTGCTGCATGCATATCAGTGGATAAAGTAAACAAAAATTCTTCATTTTGGGGTTCTCAAAATATTTTCTCCTGCACCATTTCCATTGAAGCAGCTGGGTAACTGTTACAAACCAGATTTCTGGCCTTTGCCCCAGACCACAAAAATTGAGGTATCTGTGGGTGGGGCCAGAGAATCTCCATTTCAAAGAGGTTATTTTTTGTACGCAGATGTTTGGGAACCACTGACCTATGATTAATGGAGAATAATTAAAGTTTCATTTATATTTATTCTGACTTCCATTATATATAATTGATAGATATAGCTTGACTTGTTCTCTTTTGCACATAGTAATACATGAAACATTTCTCAAGTGGTGCATTTTCCAAGATGTCCTTAACCATATTCTTTCTTCTATGCCTGCTTCTCAGTTTGGTCATACCATTTTCTTGGAAAATTTTCTCAGCCTCAATAACCCAATACTCATACTATTCTGTTATTAACCACTTTAGTAACTGTCAAAAAACTAACCCAGACTTCAGAGAACTGTGGTATATTTGCCATTCTCTTGTCAGAGAACTAACTGGCAATTAATGTGGCCACACCTTCAAGTCTGGGTGACTTCTTGGTATTATTTTAGAGGGCATGCATTTTATTTAGATTGCACATATAGTCATTCCTCTATATTTGTAGGTTTTGAATCCACAGACTCAACCAACTGCAGATCAAAAATATTTGGAAAAAATTATATTTGTACTTAACATGCATATATATTTTCCTTATCATTATTCTCCAAACAATACCATAACAACTTTTTACATACTATTGTATTAACTATTATAAGTAATCCAAAGATAATTTAAAGTTTATGGGTGGGTGTGTATAGGTTATACACAAATACTGCACCATTTTGTATAAAGGACTTACTTAGATTTTGGTATCTTTGGGAAGGTGGTGGGGTTGGTGTCTCGAAACCAATCCTCCACAGATACCAATGGATGAATGTAATTTATGTTGAATGTTTCTGATATTGCTACTGGTTTTGGACTTACTTTCTCTAGAGATGAAAGAAAAAACTCCATGTATGGATGAGAGTAAACTGGCATTGAAACAGGATTATCCTCTGTCCTCTCTACATTTAGTAATTTATTCCTGCTATTACTCATGGTTTTGTGGATCAGGAACTCAGGTAGGGCTTGACTGGGCCGTTTCCCTGCTTTATAAGGCCTTGCCTGGCATCCTTCTATGGTTTCTGCTGAGATTGAGCTGATCTGGAAGAGCCATGTTGTTTCACTCTTATTCTTTGCATCTTGGTAGGAAATCTCTTCATATGGTCTCCCAAAAAGCACGCTCCATAAAAGAGGAAGTAGAAATTGATCTGGCCAGGACACTGGTCCAGCAGGACTGGTGCCATATTTAGTTATCAAATAACCTCTATAATAGAGGTTGTCCAGATTCAAGGGGGGAGATATAGACTGATTTTTTAAAGAGTCTGGGGTCGTTTGTATTATGCCACATTCCCTGAATCCTAACTCAATTCAGGCCTATACTCTTTTGCAGGATTACAGCAATTTGACATAATTAATCCTATTTTCTATTCTATTTTAAAAGCACCAAACACATTAAATAAATTTCATGATCCATTAATGGGTTACACTCCACAGAATGCAAACACACTGCCCTAGATATTAAGCGTCATGGGACCAGGGACTACCTCTAGTCATACGGTGTGCACAGTGGTTAGAAATTTCTGGTATACACTAGGAACTCAATAATTTAATGAAAAAAATGAAGTTTATGATAATAGTTCTAAATTATTAAAATGGAAATGATTATAACTGCAAGTCAGGAAATCCAAGGTCGACTCCTAACTCTTAAATCATTGTATATCCTTGAGGAATAACTTCAAATCTCAGTTTTCTTACTGACAAAATAGAACTTGTGATATCTGGTATTCATGAGGATAACATTAGTCCACAAATGCAAAGCTTCTATGAATAAGAGATATAGAATTACAAATAACATATGAATGTATTTGTTACTTATGCACTTTGAAATGCATAAGTATATTAATTTTTCATTTTGTTACATAGTATGACTTCATTGGTTTGGATTAATTAATTAGGGTAATACTGCTGAAACATTGAAGTCTGAATTTAGACCTTTTAAGAGGAAGAAAATTTATTTAAAGTATCATTGAATAATAGAATATCTAAAAATGTTGGGTTGAGTAGACACCTACCTGGAAGCACTAATTGGATCATATCAGGTTAGCATATTGAGCAACAGCTTAGGCAGGTCCATTGCAGTAGGTACATTGTTTTTTGTTCAAATGGATATTTCTGACTCTCTGAAGAAAGACTTGACTGGGTAAAATGCCCTTGTTGTCCCTTCAGGAATTTATTCATTCCCAGTGTATATATTAGAAAATGTTGCCATTTCTGAATTATTGATCTGAATATATGAGATTTTAAACAAAGTCTGTGGGAGAGTTAAGGACTTTGCTAACTTGCTTCAGGAACAACTAAAGCTTTGAGCTCTCAACAGAGACCAGAGGTAACTCGTCCTGCACAGGGTAACCTCCCTTCACCCTCCCTGTAAAGTCTACCAAGAACCTAGCATCATGAGAACTCTCCCAACTTGCTCTCTGGAAGAAGTTGCATGATGCTGTGTTTAAGTCACTGGCTTTGAAATCAGAGGTTTTGACCCTAAAATCTGCTTCAACCACTTTTAAAATGTGTTAGTCTGATTAGATTCTTCACCTTAAAGAGGTATGAACATTAAATAAAATATAGAGTGCACACACACACACACAATATATTTAGCAAAGAGCCCAACACAGAGAAAATACTCAATACATGATAGTTCCTGTTAGATGTTATTCTTGTTTATTGCCAGTTCTTTCTTGTCCAGACTAGCTAACTGTTACAATTAGTTATGAAGGAAGATTTTTTGCTGAAGAAATAAGCATGATTTTTTTATTTTACAGGTCTTACCATATCCTGGAATTCAACCATTGTGAAACCTAGGGATTTAACTGGAAAGACAGTAAGTCCCCAACCATGGCAGCTGAGGAGCTATGGTAGAAACAGTGCATCACCGAACACATGGGCTCAGCCTGCCAGTCTTCCCTCTGTTTGCTGGGTGAGGGTTGCAATGTTAACTTCTGTACTTTGTTGAGGAAATTGGGGCACTGATGTGATTGCTCACCCTGTGATGCTGAGCTATTTTGAAGTATCCTTTCTAATTGACTCGAGGCAAAATTGTGAAGTAGTCATTTGTCTCAGTCACTTTCTAGTCCTCTCTCCCTCCTTGTGGCTTCACTCCCCTTCTTTCTCCTCTCCAGTCTGTCAGTGCATTTCTCTTACCGAATACCATAAATTAGCTGAAGTGATTTAAAAGGCTGTCCCCTTCAGGTACATTTGTGCTTTAGAAAACTCTGTAAAGAATTAAGTCACTGTTTCTCGAAGGATAGTGTTTCAGACATCTGCCGGTCAGTAGGAGAGGGATCTTTGGACTGGGGAGATGTCCTGGGGTCCTTTGGTTCATACTGCCTTCTCAGCTGGCTCTCAGCTGAAAAAACATGGTGTCATTGAAATAGGAAAATCTATTCCAGCATTTTCCAAGGTGTGTTCCATGGGAAGTGAATTGGGTTTAGTATGGTCAAATACTTTTAAGAAACTCAGAATAACATTGTGAATAAACAGATTTCCTTGCTGTGGAGATTTCTCAAAACCTTTAACCAACTTTTAGTAAAAGAAGTACTTTGAACTTTGATGAGGGTATTTAGGATGGAGCATTTTCCATCTTATTTGATTATCTTCCCCTTTCATTTTTCAGGAAGAACCCTCAGCATCTGTGTGACACAGAACATACTTCGCAAGCACCAAACTTGTCCAACCCTCCAGTCAATGAGTAAACTGAGGCAGGGAGAAATACCTTGCTTCAGGTAACCAATGAGACTGATTGCTGAACAAGATCAGAGGTCAGGTTGTTTGGTTGCACAACAGGGTCAAAAATCCTCAACACAGGTATAGGTCAAATGTTTTTCTTCCCTGTTAGTCTGTATACAGTGCCCAAACAGAAAGTTTGACTCTCCTTCTCTCCACCATATCTATAACTCTTAAGAAAAAGTACCTGAGACACAGGTACTATATGAATTAGTACTTACTAAGATTGAATTGAGATTGCTCATGGGGGCAGACATCAATTGCCTGTTCCTGCCAGCCTGCTCTCCACTATGATGCTATGTAAGAAAGAGTCAGTGTCGAGTCCATACTTACACTGAGAATATGTGGTCCCTGTTCCACTGACACTGAACCTGTTGAGGTGCAGCCTGTGTGTGACCACATTCTTCTGGGGTTGGAACAGGATGATGTGTACCTTGGGTGCAAACAGACAGCCCAAGACCACAAAGCCACTCAGGCTAACGGAGATGCACATGGTTGTCGTCTGCACCTACAAGACAAGAAAGGTTTGGCTAGTAAGTGTATGCTGCAAATTCAAGATGGTTTGCCAGCTAAAGACAGGACTGAAAAGAGCAAAGAGAAACCAGAATCAACCACAGTTGTATTCTTATTACAGCTAAATCCATATAGTAATCATATTGGTTCTTCTGTGTTTACAATATCATGGAAACATTGTTAAGGATTTATTTATAAGCAAACTCCCTTTGTGTGGGTTACTCCTGAATGGTTGCCAAGACTTCACATAGATTTTCTTTTCTTTTTTAAAAAATTTCTATAAAGATATTTATGCAGAACCCCTGAAATCAAAATCTTTAATAGTAAAACATAAGTATTCAATGATGAAGTGACCAGATAGCCAACGGTTTCAGTCAATGAACTTGGCTTACTTAAGTTTGACTCCACTATGTATCAATTTGGGCTTTAACATTTTCCCATCTTCCTTTCCTGCTGGGAGTTCTGCTTATCAACCACTGGCTTTCCTACACGATATTGGGAGACACTGTAAACTTTTTTGTGTGCTAGTATTGCTTTTTTTTTTTTTGTTGGCATCATTCTGAATTTTGGTACTTCAGGTATTCACCATTAATCTTTGTGTTCTCTAGGCTTCTACAATCCATCCTTGACAGAATGTTTACTCTTCACCTCTTTGCTTCCCCTGGAAGTGTACCTTGGAGTGGGGACTGTCATCTCTTCTCATTCTTTTGCTCTCTTCTCTGATTTTATCATTTCTCCTGGCTTCTGTTTCCACAGATTTACTGAAAAATTATGCATTGTACACTACTTATTTTATCATCTTCAATACTGAAAAATGAGAGATTAATGACTTCTGCTATTTTTGTGAACATTGACCACATATACTCAGAGGCTTCTTGGCATTCTAGAGTAATTTTGGTTTATTTTTCCTTCCTTCTAAGGCAAATGCTATTATCAAATAGCATAATTTTTAGTGCCCTAAAGTCTATAGTCTTCCTTTTTAATCAAGGAAAGTGGAACTGAAAACTGAAAAATTAACTGGAGAAGCCACATGAATTTAGGAGGCTTCATTCTGGTTTTTACTTAAATAAAAAGATTTGGGGTATATTTGTGGTATGTATGTATGCACATATATGTGTGTGTGCTCGTGTGTGTGTGTGTGTGTGTGTGTGTGTTGTGAGTGCTGATGCTGGGGTTCCAACACAGGGCCTTGCACATGCTAGGCAAGTGCTCTACCATGGAGCTACACCCCCAGCTGATGATATATTTCTTCAGACCCTACTTTCATTTTAAATGCTGAAAGCATAATTCATCCATGTCATTTTATTAAAATTCTTGCCTTCCTTAACTCTGCCAGTGACCTCAGGTTTGGGGACTCCACTTTTAGGTTCCTTTCCCTTTTGCCAGCTTCTCAGAAGAAAAGGCTACTATCTAATTCTAGGAAGTAAAACCATGATAAATCTGTTTCAATTTGTTTCACTTTATCTATGTGTGTAATAAGGGTTTTAGAATTGTACTCCTTTTACCTCAGTTTTGACTGTGAAGCTAACATAAGAGATACACATGTCATAAGTGGGGGAGAGACAAATCCAAATATGCAAAATTTTAAGGAAAACCTTTCTAAAGATAATTCTATGTTCAAAATTCTCACACTTTAGGACATCATAAGGAGCTGGGTGGGTGTGTGCATAGCTCAGTGGTAGAGTGCTTGCCTAGCATGCATGGGACCCTGGGTTCCATCCCCAGCACCTGTCCCACAACAAAAGACATTTTGTTGAAGAGGAGAGGAGAGGCCTTTAGGAGGAGGTCTTGGAAAAAATTTCATGATGAATTCTATGCCCACACTTAAAGCCCAGTGAAGAGTGCTTCAATGTGGCCATTCCAGGAAGAATCTAGTGTCTCTACAAGAGAAGGATGCCCTGAATTGGCACTGGATTCCTGCTTTGGAAATCTAGAAGGTGAGAAAATGCTAATCACCTTAGTGGCATTGCACAGACTTGCTACTATATTGAGATATTCCATTACTATAAGAATTTATTAAAGCAAAGAATATGTGAATGGTACACATGGACAAAATGGGCTACACAAGAGCCATCCTGGGTAGTCCTGGGTCAGTGTGGAGGAACCTGATGCTTTCACAGAAAGAGGCTAACGGTATACAGCTGGATGCCTTGGGACTGAGTAAGGAGTCACAAGAGAACTCAGACTAGAGAATTGCCAGCCAATTCACTCCATGACCTTCAGAAGAAAAAGACTAAAAGAGAAGGGAAATTTGCAAGATCACAAGAAAATACCCTTAATTCATCTTCTAGCCATCCTAAGGACGTATCTTTAACCACTTGTGAATTTTGAGGTGATAAAGTCATCCAGCCATATAAGAACTGTCCTACTTTTTTCCTATTGCTCTTCAATCAGGGTCAAGAGGGAAACCGCAACTGGTGAATTGGGAAATACAAAGAAGGAGAAGTCAATCACTGAAGGTTATTACCCCAATGCAGGCCAGACCTCAGGAGGAAATGAAAATTTATGTTAAGATATGATTTCAATAATTACATAGGTCTAGACATTTTAACTTATTAAAAGAGATGATTTCCAGTTGAAAATGATTATATACCTAAGAGCATACAAATTCATAGATTTACCAAGGTCATGAGTATTTTCATTCACTATTCTCTCCCTAGCATCACAGTGGTACCTAACATATGGTGACACTCAGCATTTGAATACATCTACTGGAATTTCCATTCGGGGGAGGGGCATGATTATCCTCACTAATACTAATGGGATGAGGTAAGGCAGAACCTCACCTTAAAAGCTGTGCTTTGATCATGGTTGGTATGTCATATTTATTCAATATGCCTGTTGTAAATTTGAAATCTTTAAAATTTTTTTTTTAATTTGCAAAGCCCAAGTATCAGCCTCATAGTTTCAGTTGCCCACCTCTGTCAGTAAGTCACACTATTAGTAGTCTGTATTTATCCACAATTCTATGTTCTGACTCTGTACACTAGCAGTCAATGATACTCTATTTTTATTTCCCTCAACTCCCAGCAATGTTTGACATGGTTAATCATGCCTTTTTTGGCTCCCTGGTCACAGCATCCTCCCTCACTGACTGTTCCTTGTTTTGGTTATCTCTTCTACCTAAGCTTTAAGTGAAGAAGTGTCCCAGACCTCAGTTTTAGATTCTCTTCTTCATCTTACTACATTCCATGACTTAAACACCTGCTAGCATAATTATATCAAAATATTTATTACTAGCTCAGGCCTATCCTCTGTTCCATAAATTCTTTTGGATATATAATAGGCCTATGAGAATTAATATGTAAGCAAAATTTGATCCCCTTTCTCAAACAGCTCTATTTGAGTAAGTGACACAAAATGCAACCCAACTGTGCAAGTCAGAACCTGAGAATCACCTTTGATTTTGCCATTGCCCTTACACCCACACATCCACTCCAATAGCAAGTTCTGTTAGTTCTGGAGGGAGGTAGTTCTCTGTTGGTGACTCATATTTCCATATATCTTGCAAGCAGAGGCCCTGACTGTGTTCTGAACTTTCTTTGCAAGGACACTTGTATAGCAATGAGCTTTTGAAGATGGAGATTGTGCCCATGTCTACAGCCAAGGGCCATCACCATGTGAGCATTAGAACTCAGGACCACTGCCAAGGCTGACACTGGCTACTGTTATATAAAACTTTTCAGGCTGACTTGTCACCTTGTAAGAAGAGTAAAATCTCAGGCAGTCTTTGATAATTTTAGCAATGAGGATGGAATGCCAACAGACATGACTTTGCAAAAAAGGAAGTATAAGGGTAGATTAATAGGATTTTAGGAAAGTTCATGAGAATTCAGTAGCAAACATGTTGACCAAGCTGTATGGTCAACTGGGAATAAATAATGCCCCACTTCATTGTCTACTATGAGGAAGATTTGGGGATGGGGTTGAAGGTGAAGTAATAGGAAGGAATTTCAAAGAGAGCTGCAGGACCAGCACTCTGACTGTCACCAGCTCCCCTCTGGGAGGAAGCATGGGACGAATTCCTCCCTAGTAGGATTCAGAAAATTTGTCCTGAGTGGGCAGAAAGTTCCACTCCCTTTGATATGAAAGTTGCAGAGATATGTACCTATACTGAGCCTCAAAAGAAGGATCTTCAGAGAAGCCAAAAACCCCTGTGAATCCTGGTTACAGAAAAGGAGCTTCGGTTCTCATGGTGAGACTTCCCTAAGGCAGAAACACTCTGGGGGAAATCATAGATGAAGTAGCAGTTAGAATTTGGGCACTTACTCATCTGGATTGGGTTTATAGTGATGCTAAAGGTGCTGTATTGAAGAATGGGAAATGGATGCAAAGAAATCTAGATAAATTCTTGCAATAAAGGTGCTCTGGAAAACATCCTTAGTCCTAACGTTAAAACCAGGCAAGACCCTAAGAACTTAACAGTTAAAACGTTAAAACCAGGCAAGACCCTAACGTTAAAACCAGGCAAGACCCTAAGAACTTAACAGTTTTATCATGATGAAATAGCAAATGCCCTGGATTAAGGTAGCTATCTTTATACATACAGTTATTGCTATGTGAGCCAAGGTCAAGTGAGTTGAAGTATAGAAGCTATGAGTACCAGCCAGAAAGCTAGAGGCTCTGACTTTCTGAGTCAATGAATTGCCAGAGTTGAAATGAATCGTGACACTAATGATGACTTTATCATCCAGTGTAGGCTTTTGGGTCCATAAAAACATTGGGATCTTTGACAAGCCACAAGTAGCTGTTCAGTGCTTAAAACTGCAAGCAAAAATGTCCTGCTTACTGTCATGGAGCTGTTCTTTTCCCTCACCATTCCTGACTCCACCCTCACTATCCACCCTGATTTTAGCTGCTTTAGGAGAAAGACGCTTAAGGTCAGAACCAAGGTTTCTCCATCACTAACGATGATTGAAGTCTATATGCACCAGACCAAGTCTGCTGGGGAACTTCAAGTTTTTATTCTGTATTATATATAGATACCCATGTCACCCTCCTACTAGACCTGTCAGGGGAAAGGCAGGGCTGGGACAATGGGGAGGCATCTGAGGTACTTGTTTCAGCTGCAAATTTATGGGGACACAAAAACAAAAACAAATAGTATATTAATATAATATTTTAAAAAATTAATGGTAAAACCCATGAGGAACACAACATGAATACTTTAAATAAGAATTGAATCAGTAACAGTACCGTGCCATGGGATATTCAATCCTGATGCAAAAGTAAAAGGTAGTAAGTCTGATCTTATCTGGATTACTGAGTATGCAGGTGTCACCTAGTTCACTTTGCATTGCTTTGTGGAAATTGGGACTCAGGGAATCCACACAAATGCTGACACCATTGCTATTGCTGTGGTTGTAAGAAAGTCCTTTGTCTATGAATCAGGAATCTTAAATCTTCTGCCGGCCTTCTGTAACTGGGTGGCAGTCTAACCCTATAGATTGCACATAGAGGAAGAACCTTTCCTAGTGGGGTGTGGAAGCACATGCCTGTAATCCTAGTAACTCAGGAGGCAAAGGCAGGAGGATCACAGGTCTGAGGTCAGCCTTGGAAACCTAGCAGGACCCTGTCTCTAAATAAGTAAATAAATAAATAAATAAATAAATAAGAAAGAGCTAGAGATGTAGCTCAGAGGGAAGCACCCCTGGGTTCAATCCCCAGTACCTAAAATGAAAAAAATGAAAACCAATTTTCACAGTTCTCAAGGGGTTCTATCTCCACTTCCAGTCATTCCCTTGTTAACATCTTGATAAGGCTGCTAAAGTCTCTGTCCCACCAAAGCAGCCTAACCAGTCTCCCTGCTCCTGCCTTTACTTTTCTTTTCCATCATACAGAGACTTTATAGCACCTTCATGCTTTTTCCTTAAAATGTAAGCTCAGAGTTACCTCTGCTTGAAAAATTTTAAATGGCTTCCTTTTCCATATAAAATAAAAGTTATTATTATTATTTTTTTTGCTATGACTTGTGAAGTTTTACATGATCTAACTCCCTGCCTACCTCTCACACCAAGTCACTCTTCCAGTTGCTCATAAAACTTGCCGTGAGTGCCTTTCTTTTCTAAGGCATTTTGCAAAAATGTGTTTGTACTTGCTGTTTCTTCTGCCTAGCACATAGAATTCCAACTGTGGCATGAGTTAGCCTGCTTTTTCACTCATTCATTATTAACTCTCCATTTCCATCATCCCCTACTCTCCACCAGACTGTGAGTTACAAAAGAGGAGGGACTTTCCATGTTGATAGCTCTATCTTCAAGGTCTACAAGTGTTCAAATACTCTACTGAAAGAGTATTGTGAAGTGGGCACAAGAAAAGTAGTGGTGACAAACTTTTCTTTGGAAAGAATTTGATATTTGATGTATTTTTTAAAATCTTCAAAATAGTCAAAATGAGTAAATTGGAATTTCACTCGAAGTACTTGAACCTTGTTACAATTCTAGAGTGACCTCCAAGGTCTCTGCCTACTATAGGTAAAGTGCTTTACCTGTCCCAGCCCCAACAACAATCCAGTGTTTTCAGACTGCAAGTATGCCCCTTTGTCTAGCAGGATCTGCATTCCCTAGGAGCTTGTTAGAAATCCAGATTTGTGGAACCCATCCCTTCTTACTATATGAGAATCTTTATTTTGACAAGGTCTCCAGGTGATTTGTACTCACATTAATGTTTGAGACACATTGTGGTAACTCCCTTTTCAAGAAAAAAAATGTTAAAATCTCATCACACACCACTGCATGAGTTAGCCTACATTTTCATTCATTTATTATTTACTCTCCATTTCTATTCCCCAGTAGACAGTGAGTTACAAAGAAGGAGGGACCTTTCTATGTGTATCTCCAAGATCCATAAAAGTTCAAATATTTTTGGAAAATATGAATGAACAAAACACTCAATAATTACTCCTAATGATTCCTTTATGGATAATTTTCCACATATATAAACATTGTCTAGGTTTTATTTATGCAATTTAAATATGTATTTGGATTCCCAATGACTCAATGATTGATTCCTAATCTGAGAAGGTTTGGTTGTAATACAGCAGGAGATTACCTGGAAAAATTTTCAACCAGTCTTTGAATTTTTGCCTTTTTACCTAATTCTTGCTTGCTCTGTCTTGGATGCCTGTGATAGTTTCAATTAGTCCTCCTAGTTCTAGAGTCTTCGTCAAATCTGTCCTTCACGTTTAGGATAGATAACTTTGTGGTACAGTATCAAGGGCATGGATTTGGATCAGAAAAACTTGTCCTATTATTTCTTAACTGTGCCACCTGGGAAGTTAATTATCCTCTGAGTTTGTTTACTCATTTCTCTGATGGATAATAAAATTTGCTTTCCAGGGTGTTAATGAGGATAAGTGAGCTCATGTATGCAAAGCGCCCAGCAGAGTAAGTTGAACAGGAAGGAATTGTGAATTCTTGCCCTCTTACCTTGCATTATGTCTCTTTTTGTCTAAGCACCAGCCAACCAAAAGAAAGCAAGAAAAATTTTTAAAGACTCAAGACTTCAAAGCCTCTAATCATTATCTAAATGAAATTCCCCTGCTGATATAATCTGGCCAAATTGACAATTTCCATTCATTTTTTCACTAGACCCACCCTCCCCACAACCCATTTTCCACCTTCTGGTTGATTCATTCCTGTCATATCTCAGCACTGTTCCCTATGATCTCTGCATTCCTTAATGGCACCTGCCCACCAAGGTATAGGGGAAAATCCCACATCTTTAAGAAGTATCCTTGGAGAGACTAAGCTCTTAATGAACTGTTTTTTGAAATCCATAGACATTGAATTTCTATCATCAGTTTAATCATAAACTATTCTATGTTAATCTTGAATTATTTCATGCTTGGTATCTTCAGCATACATATAATGTATACCCCTGAAGATCTGCAGGCATGAATTAATATATAAAAACCAAAGATAGATGAGGGCATTAAAATACATTAATAGTAGTTTTCCATTTTAATCTTCAGACTCTAAAAGTTCAAACTGCCCTGTGGTTCATAGATTTTTCCCTTTGATTTTGCTGATCCAGTGCTGGTGTTATGTCTTCTAAAAGATTTTTCAAGTTTTTTATAGGTAGTCTTAAAATGCTTGACCATTATCCCAACACCAAACTTATGGTCTCGATTGTTCTTGTTCATCCTCTAGTGCAGTTCACAGGTTTGTGTCACATAGTTGTGAATAATTGAAATAAACTATATACATTAAGCTTTGTCAACCTCTCTATCTAATATTTTGAATAGATTTTCTTTTTGATTTTTATTCTTTTTTAAAGAATTATTTTAATTGAAAAAATTGTTTATGTGTATCACATACAACATGATGTTTTGAAGTATGAATGTATTGTGGAATGGTTAAATTGTGTTAACTGATATGCAATATCTCACATACTTACCTTTTTGTGTGTGTGTGTGTGTGTGTGTGTGTGTCTTAAGAACATTTAAAATCTCAATCTTTAGCCGGGCGTGGTGGCGCACGCCTGCAATCCAAGCGACTTGGGAGGCTGAGTCAGTAGGATCACGAGTTCAAAGCCAGCCTCAGCAATTTAGCAAGGCCCTGAGCAACTCAGTGAGACCCTGTCTCTAAATAAAATACAAAATAGGGCTGGGGATGTGGCTTAGTGGCCGAGTGTCCCTGAGTTCAATCCCTGGTTCCAAAAAAAATAAATAAATAAAATAAAATAAAATCTCAATCTTTGAGTGATTTACTGAGAGTGTTATTAACTGTAACCACCATGATGTAATAGATATTTGAATTTTTTCCTTCCTATCTGAAATTTTGTATCTGCTTTGTCTTCCTTTTGGAATGTAATTTTCTAGGTTTTGACAATGTAAGAATTTCTGGTAAATAGAAGATTTGGGGGTTATTATACCTATGGGGCATTTCATTTTATAAAGTCATATATAACAAGGAAACTATTATGCCTCTGGAAAATTTTGATCTCTGATGACTTAAGAAATATAGTGAATAAAAAACAATTGCCCAAGGAGAAAAAATTCTTATACTTACCCATTGTAGGATACCAATATCAGAATTTTTAATGTAAAAATAATTAATGAATGCTTTTAACAATTTGGGAAATTATGATTGAATGATGAAGTTTCTTTTAGAAGAGATGGTAATTATATGGAAGTCCAGAAATTTAAACTGTATGTTACTAAGACTCTGTGAATAATGACTTCCTTAGGTTACTTGTATATGCACAGTAAAAGTTTGGAGTAGTTCATGGACTCTCAGTTTCTATATATACACACATAACATATTTGTACATAAAACTAAAATTTTAGAAAAGGCATAACAAATTAACATTACATTTTAATCTGCTTTAGTGAAGTAATGAAGCATAATGAAATTTTTAGATCTTTTAACTGGTCCTGGATTAATGTCACAAGTATGTTTTAATTTGCAGATGGATCTATTATTACAGATGGATCCTCTTCTGTCTGATTTGAAAGATTCTCATCAGATTCTTAGTGATTATGTCTTATTCTCTTTTCAATGGCTTTATAAATTTAATTGAAAAAATTATGTATATTTATTACATTCCCTTTCCCACTAGATTATAAATTGCTTGAATAACCACAGCATTTACATTTAGTTTCTCTACTGTGCCTGGAACAGTGCTCTGAACAAGACTGGTACTAATGAAAGGCTGTAAAAACCTACTGAATTAATTTTTACAGTATAATATCAAGGTTTGTCAAATATCAAGGCATTTGCATTTACTCAACTTGTTCCTGAAATGAAATAAAACCATTCCATTTTCACTTCTATACTCTGCAATACTGACAAGCAAGGTGAAACAACAAAGGAACAGAGAAACTAGTTAAAACAAAGAAAGGAAGAAACCAATCAAAGACTTACTCTGTAGTCACTCGATGTCACATAAAATATAGGGAGGAAGGCCAACCAGATGATGCAAGTGGTGTACATGGTAAAACCTATGAACTTGGCTTCGTTGAAGTTTTCCGGGCACTTCCTTGTTTTGAAGGCATACACAGTGCATAGGATCACCAGAATCACGTCATAGGTAAGGGAGATCAGCATGCTGGAATCTCTGACATTGCATTTTAAGATGACTGTTTCCCGCTTCTCTGGAAGGGTATACCTCCTGGTGCCTGGAGCCTCCAGGATGAGCCACACAGACACTACTACAATTTGCACCAGTATCAGACCCAGGCAGATGAAAACCTGTGAACTGGGACTGATGAATTTGGGCCTCTGAGCGCCGTTCTTGACCCCATCGAAGATGCGGGCAATGCAGTTTGTCTTGGTCAGCAGGGCCGAATAACAGATAGCAAAGGAGGTCCCTAGCCCTAGCCGGCGCAATGCACAGATGACAGGTGACGGTTTGGCAATGAAGAAAAATGTCATGCAATATGACAGGCCAACCCCAAATAACAAGATATAGCACAGTTCCCGGCCTGATGCTTTGACCAAGGGTGTATTGTTGTGCTTGATAAACACAGTTACAACCATGCATGTACACATAAAACCCAGGCAGGCAATGGAGACTGGGCCAATGGCCCAGGCGTCTTCCCACTTGATGTAGTCCTCAGGAAGATCAAAGCATCCAGATAGGTCTGCAGTGGGCCACTGTCCGGGCCCACAATCCATACAGGTAAACTCATCCACCAGGTATTCATAGGGCTCACAGGGGATGCAAATCCAGCAGCAGACATCCCCTGGTTGCATGTTCTTCATTTCATTGGGGGCACAGGGATCGCTGCACTGGGAAGTGGGGATTGAGTTCCGGGACCAGTGGATAGAGTCAACATCTAGTGATAAGGTTTCTGCCCATTGACCAACCTTCAAGTAGGAATACTTTCCACCCACGAACTGGAAATTGAACACGTTGTATTGTCCCATTCCATCTCCAAAAGTGTCAAACTTGACAATACTATCTGCACCTTGATTTGGGTTGAATGGAGCTGTGATAGGTAGAATAAAAGAGAAAAAAGGAACACTTGTTTAGGATCACTTATATGTGATCAGTCAATTACTATATGTCATGCACTTAGCAAAATTGCAATAACAGAATGGGGACTCCAAAGCTGACATAATTTATCAGTTAACATTGAAAATTACACATCAAAAGCTACTAGAGTACTTATGCATTCATAAATTCACTCAACATTACTGAGTGTCTAGTGGGTGCCAAATGCCAGTACAATACAGTGTTGCCTTCAGAGGAGCTTATTATGTAACACGGGAACTGGCAAACAGGTCATCATCCTCTGTGTGTTGTGTAAATATTCTTTTATTGAAAGATTTCACAATAGGAATTGGGTATAATTTCATGTCTCATTACATATTTATGTATAGCTACCAAAATGTTTCCAATCCTTGTGGGGAATGGTGGTGCATGCCTACAGTCCCAGTGACCAGCGAGGCTGAGGAAAGAGGACCACAAGTTTGAGGCAGCCTCAGCAACTTAGCCAAGACCTTGTTTCAAAATAAAAATAAAAAAGGACTAGTGGCACACTCAAAGGTGGAGTGCCCCTGGGTTCAATCCCTAGTAACCAACACACATGCACACACACACACACACACACACACAATATTTCACATCAAATATTTGCATAAAATTATAAAATTAATAGGATGAATTTCAGAAGAATTTAGGAAAAATTTTCTCATTATAAATGTATAATGTACTTCTTTAAAACAGTTCAAATGAATCATGGAGAAAAACTGAAATCTATTCAGAATCCTTCAACCCAAATGTTTCACTGTTTTAGAGTATAATTGTCCTGACTACATATATGTATGTGTCTATATATATCATATTCCTTTCTACATAAATACCTGAATATCTTACAGGTACCAACAGTATATAGGAACAGCAGTACTCAGAAAATGGTTTGCTCTCAACCCTGTCTCTTTCCTATATCTCCCTGCAACTCCCTCAGGGCAGCAGATCTCTGAACATCTATACTTCTGGCCTAGTTGCAGTTTGTCATGTCTCTCTTGCTGATGTCTACTGCCACTCTGATCACCTTTTGTTTGGTATGGGGATTTTAACCCAGGGACACTTCACCACTGAGCACATCCCCAGTCTGTTTTTTATTTTTATTTTTTTGAGACAGGTCCTTGCTAAGTTGTTGAGGCTGGTTTTGAACACGTGATCCTCCTGCCTCAGGCTCTTAAGTCACTGGGATTACAGGTATGTGCCACTGCATCTGACCCTGATCACCTTTTTGTTTAAGTTTCTCCAGAACAATTTATTCTTATTATACCTTAGTTTGCATGTATTAAGTATCTTAGAAATATTACACTCAAGTAATAGAGCTCTAGAGAAAGAACACTGACTCAGAAGGGAAGTTTTATTTAATATGTCAGTTTCTGAGTTAGCCTGTTCACCTTCCAGCTATGGATGCTGCTCTCTTATGCTCGTTAGGGTGTAATTGTTTTTGCGATGTGACTGAAGCTTTCTATTTGGCATGAGACCAAGTCTGTGAATTGGTGATCACTTATTTTTATGACACCTACTCTGATCCACTGTGCACTTACTATTTCACACTGCTTGTCTTTACTCTTTTCTGGGACTTAGAAGAGGAATCATGCTGCTGTCTCTGTGGTACATAGACACACATAGTTAGGATAGGTTTGCCAATGTGATACTGACTCATGAATACATGAAGAAACCAACAGAGTAAGAATAAGATATTTATAAATCAACCCATGCTAGAATTATGCTTATGATAAAGGTGATATCTCAACCCAGTAAATAAAGGAATTTAATACACAATATTAGGCAACTGCTTGGTGAATTGAAAAAAAAAATTGAATTGGTATCTCCTAACTTATGTCCAAATAAGTTCTGAAAGAATCATGGTTATATATGTGAAAAATAAAACCATTATAAATTTCTAGAAATAAAACAGGCAAATTAACATTGAAGTGGGAGAAATACTTTTTAACTACTACCAAAAGTGCAGAAATGTATCACAAAATCTAACCATATGACTTTTTAAAAATACTCTGAATAACAACAAACAAAACAGAAAAGCACAAATTACTACTAATACTACAAATTACAAGTGATACTGAAGAAAATGGGCAAATTTCTAATAGATAAAGGATTCTAATAAAACAATAAAAAAACGGTCAAAGGGACAATTCAAGATGGCGGACAACAGGAAGCCTGCATTTCTTGTTGCTCCATAACTCAGGTTTCAAGCAGAGGAAAATCTGTTTCTCTGTGAGGCAGTCCTTGCTGCTCATTGATCCCCTGCTGTTTACCCCATTTGTCCACTTCGACCACCTGCAGTCTGCCACCATATCCTCTACTTTTTGAGTACAGTCACTCACTGACTGTTCCCTATCATCTGCCATTTGCCTGTTTGCCTGCCTCTGGCCTGGCCATCGCCTGACTTTCAGCTACCCATTACCCACTGACCAAGGTCCATGTGCCAATTGTCCACCTGCAGCCTGAAGACTGCCCGCAGACTGCCAGTGGATCGCCAGCTGCCTACTGCTGCCTGGAAGTCCACTGTCATAGTAACCGCAGGTTTGGTTATATGTGGCTGCTGCTATTTTGGGAAAATAGCTAGAACCTGCAGGACTCCTGGCCCGACTGACCACACCCCACCTCCAGGGCCCCTGGCCTGACCAATAGCACCCGACATGGACTTGGCGCCCATTCCCCTGCCACTGCAGCTTCCCTTTTGACAACACATTTGGAAGCCAGTTTGGAAACTGCCATCTTTAGGTGGGGCAAATCCCATCCTGAGAGGCCTGCTGGAGACTGGAAGCTCATTGTCAGGTATCTCTCATGCATCACACTACTTAAGACTGGGAAGTTTGAATAGTATATGACTGTTATAGTGTAGATTTTTTTCCCCTCCTTTTTGAAAAATTTTAAGTTTTTATTTCTTTATTTTTCTTGCTCTCTATTTTCCTTTGGTTTACGTCTTTCCTCAGAGTCTCTTTCTCCCTTTTCTCATGCTAACAATCAACTTCTTTTGACTACACTTTCACTCTTCCTATGATCTAGAACTTCTTTATACTCTTTTCTTATACCATTAACAGTTATATCCTACACCCCTCCCCATCCTCTCTGTTTATTATGACAATATTGTTCGTTTCTTCATAGGGGCTATTTTGGTTTAGGCCTGCATGTTGTCTATACTGATGCTGCTAATGTTGATCTCCCCTTTAAAGAAGAGGTTTTGGAAAACTGCAAGGTCACTATAAGCCTATAGGGAGAAATTGCAATATCCCATATCTGCATTGCTAGTGGGGAATATACATGAACAACATGAAAAAACAAGGGAAGAAAGTGTTCCAAACAAACCAAGATTCTATATTAATAGAATCCAATAGCAGCATGGGAGAAGAAATGTCAGAAAAGGAGTTCAGAATATACATAATTAAAATAATTCATGAAGCAAAGGAGAGCAAATGCAGGCAATGAATGATCACTCTAATAAGCAGTTGAAAGTGCAACTTCAGGAAGCAAAAGATCATTTCAACCAAGAGAGATTCTGAAAAAGATCCAAACAGAAATCCTTGAAATGAAGGAAACAATAAAACAAATAAAAAAACTCAATGGAAAGCATCACCAACAGACTAGATCACTTGGAAGACAGAACCTCAGACAATGAAGACAAAATATTTAATCTTGAAAATAAAGTTGCCCAAATAGAGAAGATGGTGAGAAATCATGAACGGAACCTCCAAGAACTATGGGATACCATGAAAAGATCAATTTTAAGAATTATTGGGCTTGAGGAACACACAGAGATACAAACCAAAAGAATGAACAACCTATTCAATTAAATATCAGAAAATTACCCAAACCTGAAGAATGAAATGGAAACTCAACTACAAGAGACTTACAGGACACCAAATGCACAAAAATACAACAGATCCATACCAAGGCACATTATAATGAAAATGCCTAATATACAAAATAAAGATAGGATTTTAAAGGCTGTGAGAGAAAAGCATTAGATTACATATAGGGGGAAACCAATACTGATATCAGCATATTTCTCAGCCCAGACCCTCAAAGCTAGAAGGGCCTGGAACAACATATTTTGAGCTTTGAAAGAACATGGTTGCCAACCAAGAATCTTATACCCAACAAAACTTACCTTCAGATTTGAAGATGAAATAAAGTCCTTCCATGACAGATGAGAGTTAAAAGAATTTACACATAGAAAGACTGTGCTACAGAACATTCTCAGCAAAATATTCCATGAGGAGGAAATGAAAAACAACAATGTAGGTCAGCAAAGGGAGGAAATACCCTAAAGGAAAAGCCAATCAAAGGAGAAACCAAGTCAAGTTAAAAACCAAAACTAAGCCAAAATGACTGGGAATACAAATCATATCTCAATAATAACCCTGAATGTTAATGGACTAAACTCATCAATCAAAAGACATAGTCTGGCAGATTGGATTAAAAAGAAAGACCCAAAAATATGCTGTCTTCAAGAGACTCATCTCATAGAAAAGGATATCCACAGACTAAAGGTGAAAGGATGGGAAAAAACCTATGTTGTGTACAACCATAGAAATGAAAAGTTGTACCCCTTTTGTGTACAATGAATCAAAATGCAGTCTCTAAAAATGAAAAAAAGTGTTATTCAAAAAAAATGGTCAAAGAATATAGATATTTCATCAAAAAGGATAATCAAATGATTCTTAAACATGAGAAAATGCTTAATACTAGTCAAAATATAGACAAAAACAGTTAGAGGCAAAATAATAGTCCTTCAAAGATGCCCATGTTCTCATCTTCCAGATCCTGAGAATGCTATGTTAGCCAACAATAAAGAATTAATGTTGCAGGTGGAATTAAGGTTGCTAATCAGCTGACTCACAGTAGGTAGATCATGTTGTTTTATCTGAATAAACCCAATGTAACGAATCAGGATTCTTAAATGTGGAAGAAGGAGCAGAAGTATCAGTGTCAGAGTGATACTCTCGGCTACTCAGGGCTAGCCTGACCTTGGTGGCTTTGAATACAGAAGGGTCTTTGCATGCGGACAGCTGATAGAAAATGGAAAGGGAGAAAAATGGACTCTCTGCTCAGTCCCTCCGGAAGGAATGCAGGCCCATGGAACTTTACTTTTTAGCTCACTAATATTCATTTTGGATTTCAAACTTCCAGAAATGTTAAGTAATAAACTTATGTTGCTTTAAACCATCAAGTTTGGAGTAAGAACCATCAAGTTTGTCACAGAGGCAGTAGGAAACTACACGCACAGCAGAACTATTTCGCATTTGCAACATGTGTTCTGTTAATGAGACTGTAGTGAAGCAAGAACTCTTACCCTGCTGTTGGGTGCATAAATTAGTACACCCTTACCTGAGGACACTGACAAGATTTTCAAAATGGCAGATGTTTTAATTTTCAACTTAGTAATTTTAATTTGTGTATGTATTTCATAGATTCACCTACATGTGAATGATGTTTTTATAATGGTATTTACTGAAAGACTGTTTGTAATAGAAAAAATTGGAAATGACCCAGTTGTTTATAGATTTCATTAATAATAAATACAGAAGAATATTACATCGGTATGAAAAGAAACAAGGAAGCGTTCTGTGTTGTGCACTATGGACATGATAGAAAACCCAAGTCACATTGCTATGTGTGAAAAAATAAGGTGTTCAATTTGCTATGTATAATGTAAATAGAGAAAACAAAATAATCTATTCTTTCTTCTTTTATGTGTATAAAGGAACTCTGAAAGGCTGCCTAAGATTAGTGGTTACCTATAGGCAAGAGATGGCAAACAGACAGGTGGGTAGCAAAGCAAAGACAGGAAGGAAGTTTTTGGTGAATGTCATCTCATACTTTCTGCATATTGAAGCATTCAAATGTTTTATCTATTCAAAAATTAAATAATTAAAAGGAGAATGTAAGTGAGCAAATATCACCAGACACTTGAATAAACTTCTAACCTAAAAGAGAGAGACCGGGGAAAATATTCAAAGCAAAACAGAGAATTAACTTGGAGAAAATAGAGATGATTCAGGGAGCAAAGACAAAGCCTTTAAAACATTAATATATCCAGAGAGAAAAACAAAGAGATTATATCTATGAGATAGGTGCAGAATCATCTCAAGAAGGAACAGAGAATAAGAATGAGTTTTTGGAAATGACATAGCAGAAACAATTCTATACAAGAATTGAAAGATTAATATGAGCAAACCCTTGAAGTTTGAACAAAATGCTGGAAAGAAAGTAGAAAATATAATAGGAAAAGGATCATGGTGTGGAATTTCATATTCAACCAATAGCTATTCCAGAAAGACAGACAGGGAACATAGAGGACATTTCAAGAGTCAAAAGGCACACTGGTTGGGAGAAGATGTGATATGGGGAAGGGTGAGGCAAACAAATTTTCTTTCTCTTAAATGTGTTGTTCTAGTGTAAAGTTATGTACGTGTATTTTTTTTACAAAAACAAATTGTAAAGTTAAAATAGAGTCATTGAGCAAAGTCAGGAAGAACAGTTTATAAAGTATATAAATTATGAAAATGATATTGCTGCAAATATAACAAATGCTTGAAAATTATAACAATGCTTGAAAAGCATTTGTGATACATTATCACTTTGTGGTGAATAGATAGTCCTTTGGTTGGAATGTTATTGTTTAATAAAAGTTTACCTTTTATGAAATTTGTTTTGTTAAATTGTAAAATATGAAACAAAATGTGGTCCAGTGTCTAAATCCTTTAAATACATAAAGCACATTAAAGTACTTCAAATGAATCCATTACAAATTCCAAACAAAAGTCCACTACCAGAGAAGTGCCTTGATTCTTAGTTTGGAATACAGGATGGTAGTATCCACCCTAGAATGGGAAAGGTGAACCATATCTGTGAAATATTCTACAAGTGAGAATAGTTCTGTTCTTGAGATCACAAACACAACATTGGCCTTGGTTGCTCTTGGCGAACTCTCGGGTGTCGCTGGCGTGACTTCAAGTGGCAAAGCACAGGCCCTGGTGTACTGATCCCATTGCCTTCCTGATACATTTAGAGTTGCCTCTGGGTCAAATGACTCACTAGGGAAATGTCTAAGGCCAGTGAACTGGAACCATGATTCTCTAGCAATCAGTCATATAGCTTTTTCGTGTGAGAAAGCTCTAGAGAGTTTGCTGTTTCTCAACTTGGGTCTCACCAAGAGAATAAGCATCATTCAGTATAGAAAAATAAATCACTTAGCCTTTCACTGGAATTGCAGTGGCATGAGAGAGCCCAAACTAAAAGGAGGAAAGAAAGAACAACCAGAAAGATGGTAGAATTTTTTAAAAAAGAATTTACAACCTTCTCCAACATCAAATTCCAAGTCCCTTATCACTCTAATGCCTCAAAATCAGGTCCTCATTTTCAGAAGGAACCTGTTCTGGCCTCAGGTCAAGAGAATGGTTTCTTGGTGTAGCTCATTATCCAATTAGCTCCAATATCAGCAGTGAATGGATTTATTCGAAAGGTTTAATACCAAGGTGACCAGTCCTCCTAGGACACATTTGGTAGGGATGAGTCAAGTCTACTCCTTAGAAATATCATAAGTCAATAGCAGGGCAAAATTATATCAGTTCTTTCTTTATTTTTTTTCAGACAAAGTCCAATTAAGGTAAGACAATAATGTGACTCATAAGAGGCCTTCGGCAATGGGACTATTGCCTCCACTGCCAGGGGTCATATTTGTAAGTACTAATGAAGATTGCAAAAGCTACTAGCAGCAACATGGTTCCAATTGGACAACTGAGGCCTCACTAAAGTGTCTATGAACTAATCTGATGAAATGTAATAAAGATGTTGGTGAGAAGACAGAAGATGGAATCTCCCTTGAAAGACCATATTAGAAGTCCAGAGGTGAAGAAATCAAAATCCTTTGGCTAGAGCAGCCAAAATGTTTTACAAACAACATGCAGCAAGAAGATAGGAAACAAGAATGGATCCCTGGCCGTAGTAACTACCTACTGATTAGGAACAAAATCCTTGAAGCATTTCTCAGTTATCCACTGAGTACAGTGTCTGGGACAAAGCACCACATAGATGCCCTAGGTGCTTGGTAAGAACTTAATATGCACAGGGAAGATGAGTTTTGAGAAAAGATACAAAAAAGTGTGTCGTGTTTTTTAAGGTGCTATCATTTTTGAAAAGGGCTTTCTTCAGTTTCCCTGAAGAGTTAGCGTGGCTAATATACAACCAGTGCTTAGTACATTAGGGCTGTCATATCAAAGTACCACAAACTGGGTGGCTGGAAAGGGTGGAGATTTCTTGCCTCACAGTTCTGTATGAAATAACGGTGTTGGCAGGGTGAGTCCTCTGAGAGTGTGTGTAGAAATCTGTTCCATGCTTCTCTTCTGGCTTCTGGTGGTTGCCAGCAATCTTTTGTGTCCCTTGGCTTATAGATGCATTATTACAATTTTCCACCTTTATGGGGTGATCTCCCTGTCTCTGTGTCTCAATTTCCCCTTTTTATAAGGATACTAGTGATACTGGATGAGGGCCCACACGAATGAACTCTTTAACTTAGTTACTTCTGTGAAGAATCCATTCCCAAATAGTCACATTCTGCAATGCCCAGGGTCATGACTTCACAAACACAATGTCTTTATGGAAAGGATATAATCCATCTCATACTAACCAGGTACTATTTTACCCGATATTGAAGTTTGTTCTAATGTAACCATAAAGTAGGTCTTGTTTTGTATGTAACATCTTTTGTTCAAAATTAAGTTTTGTGAGATTTATTCATGTAGTGATGAGAAGCTATAGTTGGTTAATTTTTAATGATGCATAGCATTTAGTCATATGATGTGCCAAATTTGTTTTTTCCATTCTTCTGTTGGTGGACATTTCTTTCAAAATTTTTCTGTTAACTTGTATGAATAATGTTATGTCTTTAGCTGAATTATCCCAAAAGCAAGCCCCTAGACTAAATTTGAGCTTAAGCTATTGATTTGGGAGGTAATAGGGGAGTCAAAAATTAAATTATAGGTAAGAAAGAATCCAGATCCAATGAAAGGTGCAATGATGAGTGAGGGCAGGAAGATCTCCGGCTCATTGGGGCCCACTGAAAGGCCGTATAGAATGGAAGTTGGGGCATAATACCCCATCTCATTCACTAGTGTGGATGAGACAACCCTTATTTATCATTGGTTGATGGCTGCTCCAGGAGTGCTAACTTCAGGGGACTTCTAGCATGTTCTAGTTATAGGTAGAGCATACTCCTGTGGCCAAACAAAACTTCCAAGCAGGGAATCCCAGACACTTTTGTTAAGAAACTATTAGCATGCATGAGAATGCATGTATGTGATTGATAAGGACATATAGGCAAGATACTGACATGTGCTCCATGCTGCTGTGATCACTCTTGTATGCATGTACTGGTGTTCACAGGTATGAGTTCCTATTTGTGTGGGTGCATGCATGTGCGTGTGTGTGCGTGTGTGTGTGTAATAGAGTTGTAAAACTGTGAGTTCCAGTTGCTTCATATTCTTAATGTTAGTCATTTTAGACATTCTGACGGAAATGTGGTGGTATTGACCATACCACTGGGAGTGTTTTAGTAATTCATGCTTTCCTGATACTTAATGATACTGAGTACTTTTTCAAATGTTAATTACACACTTGGAAGTATTTTTCAATAAAGTGCCTTTTCAAATCTCACTTACTTTGCATTTTCTGACTTTTAAACTTTGGCAGAATTTTTTTTATGTATTCTGGAAACAAGTCCTTTTCAAATATGTGTTGCAACTATCTCCTCCTACTCTGTGGCTTGTCTTTTCACTTGCTTGGTAGTGTTGTCCTATAAGCATAGATTATTAATTTTAGTACCCACTAAATTATTAATTTTATGTCCAATTTTCGATTTATCAATTTTTTACTTTGTGATTAGTGCTTTTCTCACTCTGTTATTTTTATCTACTCTAAGATTATGAATATATAACTTTAAAATCTGAGGTTTTCAAATTTCAAAAGAACATTGTGTCATTAAGCCATGAACTCTTCCTCTGTGCTGATGGTGTGATGTGCATTTAACTTTAAGGGAATTAATGACAGGGCATTAGAAAAGAATCCATCATGTGCCTATCTCATCAAATCCTAAGCCTAGAACAGGGATGATGACTCATTCATCTTTGTTCTCTCATCGAAAGTAATTCTGGGCACATAGTGGGCTCTCACTAATAGTTTCCTAAACAGATCATTAGACTCATTAGAATCATCTCAGAAACTTAAAAATCATACTAATGCCTGATTCATAAACACAGACCAATCAAATATGAGTCTAAAGAAATGAGTCTTGACACTTACATTTTGACATCCTATTATATAGCCAACATTGAGAATGACTGGCAGGCAGGAGTGTACCAGTGATCCAGCAAGTAGAAGCTAGGTAGGCTGCTAAATATCCCACAAAGCACAAACACACCTCTCAGACCAAATAAATATCTGACCCACAATATCAATAGCGCTGAGGAATGCTTGACTTGAACTTCTAGATATATTTTGAAAATCTCAGTCCCTTTTGTAAATGGAAAATGCCCATGCCAGGTTAATTCTTTATTGTTTTTCCCATCTCAGGGTTACTGTTACCTGCCTTTTGAACTCCCTACAGTCATTTCCAGTTTACACACTTCCTTTGATATTCTCCTCTGCAGGAATCTCTTTTCCCCATTCATCAGCAACCTCACAGGAGTGTCAGTGCCCCTAACTCCTGTCTGGACCACAGACCCCATTTTGCCCAGATCTTCAAGGTTCCCCTTTATCCATCTTTTGTAAAATCATGGACAGCTCCTTCCTGTCAATCACCATCTAGGAAAAAGCACATTCTTATCTGTAGCAGGAATTGGAGGTATTCAGCCTTTTAGAGCCAACTCATAGCAAGAATACCTGTGGTTAGTGAGAGTTAAGTGGGGTCTCTGTGGGAAGTTTCTCTATTTGATTTCTAGCTCCAGCACAAACCTGAGTGCCCAAGAATATTATGTGACTTTGCAACACTCAACAAGGTTTCAGTCTATAAAGAGAAATCATGAATTCTGAAGACAAACTCATCTGTCCTCTTGTTTTTGAATGTGACTAGGTCATGTGGAAAAGCATAAATAAAAATGAACAGGGAAGAAAAGAAGGGTTTCCCCAAGTTAAAATTGGGTAGAAATACATACCCATGACTGTTTTTTTTTTTAATAGAGGCATATGTTTCCCATTGTTCTGCCCTTAAATTGCTTCTCCACTTGCCATACTATAGACCTAAGTACTGCAGAAGAGAGAAATGTGATATGGACAGAAGGTGAAAATGGCTGAGAAAATCCTATTCAGAGAAGCTCCACTAAGCCAGCAGTGCAAACTATGAAGAAAGGATTTGAAAATCGGTGGCACAGCCAATAGTCTGAAGAAAGCAATCACAGTAATGAGAATACTTAATAAAATGAGCTTTCCCACTTTTAAGCAAACAATAGACTTCTTCATAGAAAAAGCAGAACAGCAGAAATTTTATTCAGTCTCTGAAGATGAACGTGCCAGAGATAAGCACAGCAGCTTAGCATGCAGTCACTGAAATTTCTGTGGGTGAAACAAATTAATTTCTATTCTCTTGCCTGATGCATGCACGGACATGTATTTGACTCCCTGTGTAATATCATGTAAAGAGAATACAAGGTAAAATAAATTACTTCTCCTGCCAGCTCGCTGGCCTATTGTTCAGTTGTCATGTGCTTCCTAAGCCACCATAGCATGGTTTAGTCTTCTCTCTTCACAGAGAGGGGCTGTATTATTGAACCATAAGATTTCAAGCAACCTTGACAGGTCATTAAGCATATCCACACATTGCTAAGAAATTCCAAGCCTACATCATCCTCAAAGAGTTTCTGTCCCTTAGGAAATAAAGTGATGAAATAAAGTTATGATTAAAAAAAAATTCTCCTCTTCCCCATGCCACAATTTCTATTTTGAATTATTCTGAAAATAATGGTACTAAGGGGATCATAAATCCGGTTGTCTTGTTCCCTTTTTAGAAAATATTCTTGGAAATTGATCAACCTCAGAAATCCATTCAGACTTTTTGAGTCCTACTTCTGCTCTTCCTCAAATTGTGCTAAATTAATAAAGTAGATTAGTTTGACTTGGTTAGAGCGCCCTACATATCCCATAAGTTTAAAAATTATATATGTATATCTACATGTCTTTCTTGCATGAATTTCCATTTTTCCTGTCCTGTATTTTTGCTGTAAAACAAGGGAAGGGGGTATTGCCAACGTCCAGGTCTTCACCCAGTCTCTTAAACAGATGGAGGAAGTTAGTAGTTGGTAGTGCATGTGAGAATCATGGTACTCACAAGTCAGTGTTCAACCAGGTGTCAGTAGGGAGCTAATGCAATTCTTCTTTAGGTTATTCTCTTTCTTTACCCCCTTCTCCTTTTGTTCTCACCATTCCTTCCTATTTGTAATAACCACTTGTCCTTCCTATTTGTAATAACCACTTGTCCGGTGAAGACTCAAGCAAAGCCAATTCTCATCCAAGTACTGGACACTGTGTTACCTCTTCAGAGATCCCAGTTAAAGACAATATCAAACCCCATATTGGATAAATTAGTGCTGATGGAATCTGATATGTGAGTGGAGAAAGAAATTTGGATAGGAGGTTTGTCCAGCTTTCCTAAAATGATATCCTTTGAGAAAGATAAATTTTTTGTTCTCAGATCATGTTTTAGCTTCAGCCATAGGAAAAATGAACTTTTGCTCCCTAGTTTCCATCCTTTCCCACCATTTTCTTTTCCTCTGCAGAGGAGGAGAACTGCAGATCTGATTGGCAGAGTTTGGCATTCACAGGACCTTCTTCCCCAATAGACAGGATCCTAGCACTTAAAGAGCCATCTGAGCAGGAGTTCTTCTACTCCAGTGGCGGACTGATGGAGGGGCTTACTTTTCAGTACTGCCCCACCCATCTTTATGCCCACCTTTTCCAGTCTCCAGGCTGTACAGCACAGTGGGACTTGCCTCAGAACTTCTCACCCTCCCCAGGGTTCTCCGTTCTACCTGCAGATGGGGAAGGAAGACCTGCCATACACTGATACACATGGGTGTTTAGAGAGGGGCTTGGAATCTGCTCTCAAGATCAAGCCATTGAGATGAGAGTTGTGGGAAACCAAAACTTTTTTTTTTTTTTTTTTGTCTTCTGACCTAGGCCCAGCTCTAATATCAGATAAGTCTTTTTGAAGGAAGATGGTGGGAGAGCAGATCAGGTACTTGCTCAGTTATTAACAGAAGTTGAAATTAGTTTCCTCTTGGCTGTTGATCTTTATGTGTTTGGAAACCAGGAAGGGAAAAGAGAAAAGTAGGATTGGGGCACTAAATCTCATCCGACAGTACATACCTTCTCCAGCCCTATGCAGTTAAGCCATATAATTTCTGTTAGTTCAGAGCGACAGCGATGCAAGATGGCAGCCACCACGGGCTCGGGAGTAAAAGTCCCTCGCAATTTCCGACTGTTGGAAGAACTCGAAGAAGGCCAGAAAGGAGTAGGAGATGGCACAGTTAGCTGGGGTCTAGAAGATGACGAAGACATGACACGAGATGGACAGGGATGATAATTGGGCCTCCAAGAACAATTTATGAAAACCGAATATACAGCCTTAAAATAGAATGTGGACCTAAATACCCAGAAGCGCCCCCCTTTGTAAGATTTGTAACAAAAATTAATATGAATGGAGTTAATAGTTCTAATGGAGTGGTGGACCCAAGAGCCATATCCGTGCTAGCAAAATGGCAGAATTCATATAGCATCAAAGTCGTTCTGCAGGAGCTGCGGCGCTTAATGATGTCTAAAGAAAACATGAAACTCCCCCAGCTGCCGGAAGGACAGTGTTACAGCAATTAATCAAAAGAAACCACACACCCCACTCGATCTAGGCAGTCTTCATTTTCCACCGTAGTCAATTTTCTAGATTCGTCTTGTAGACCTCAAAGTACTGGAAGGAAGCTCCCGTTCAAAGGCAATTTATCTTAAGATACTGTAAATGATACTAATTTTTTGTCCATTTGAAATATATAAGTTGTGCTATAACAAACCCTCCTGTCAAGTGTAACCACTGTCCATGTAGTTGAACTTCTGGGATCAAGAAAGTCTATTTAAATCGATTCCCATCATGACCGGTGGGCACATCTAACTCAACTGTGAAAAGACACATCACAATCACCTTGCTGTGGATGACTCAGCCTGGGGGCTCTGCCTTATACAAA
>JAJEJO010002804.1:0-13700 GCA_020662805.1 Glaucomys volans
TAGATCAGAGGAGGAAATGTTGAGTCAGTGGATGGTTGGCCTGATCTGAAGCACTCTTTAAGGCAGATAACTGCATATTCCCCAACCAGAAAATGTGATATGGTTTTGATAAGAACCTCCCAATTATGACCCAAATAATTTCTATCAAATTCTGTAGGTTGCTTTTGAAAATAATGCAGCCATCATCATTTGTTGCAAGTCTAATCCCAATGTCTAATGAGTAATGAAGAGAGAGATTTATCTCTGTCCCTTTAGAGAACAGGAGTGTGTCACTGCTTAAGAGAAGATAATAATCCAATGGAAGCACGGATGCATGTGGCAGGAGCAGAAGGAGGAATTCATAGGAAATATTATATATTCTGATTCTTGGGACCAAATGAAGCTGAGGGTATATTACACAACTGACACTACATCCTTACAAATTCAAACTGCAAACACCTGTCATTGTTTTCATTCCCCCTCCCACACCATTGTTTGAGAAAATTCTAAGCCCTGGGGCTAAATGCATATCCCAGTGGAGGTGCTGGATCTTGCTTTTCACTTCAAATATGTAAGTCCTTGGAAACGGTGGAATTTCTGGGCATAGTGAGTTTTTGTGTGTAAGGGAATACCTCAAAAACATCACAAACTCAGTGTGTGAGGATATACAGGGAGGGGGAAGAGATGATGGATCACAGGATTTAGGATCCCATGAAAAATATTTGCTCAGAGAAAAAATGATCCCAATTCAGATTTCAAATATCCAGTAGTTTTGTTTGTAGGAATTCCTCTCAATTTGTTTGCAGTAAGATTATTTGGAGAAAGACCTTTCCATTGAAGGGTCAGTCCTTCATTTCTCCCAAAAATGCTGCTCCACTGGTTTTGATCCCAATGAATGAATGGCCAACTTGTTGACCAGTGCTCCTGGAACATGGGAGGAAAACCGTGATGAGACACATTATGTAGAGTGGAAGGGGCTGGTATGTGCACGTTTTCTTGAAGGGTATGGAATTGTCAGGTTCCTTTAGGAGAACACAAGATTTGTCTCACCCTAGGGCAACTTGCTGGGCCTTAAGCAACTTGGGATTTCATGAATGACTTTGCTGTCACCCAAGATGTGCAGCACATACCACTTGCAGTCACAGAAAGGTCATTTGAGAGCAAAATGTCATCACATCATGGTTGAATAGTAACTAGAAACTCTTAAGTTCCTGGCACAAGTAAAGACCTGACCAGCTGTGCTGTAGGATGGACAAGGAAATAGGCAAATCACAGGGATTTATTATCTGCCATAAAAGTGATGCTAATTTCTTAGGACAGGAAAGAGGAGTCAGCATAGTTTGTAGGTGGAGTCCCTTGGCTTTGAGACATTTGACTACATCCAAGATCAGGGACCAAACTCACACCAGACTGGCTGTCATACCTTCCATGCAAGCAAGGAGTTGATATGAACACTTGGCTGCAGAATGCATCATGACTGCCTGGGAATGGGGACCACACTGCAGGCAATTGGTTCCACCAGGTAAAATGGACCATGGAAGATGCAGGGGTGCCCAGAGAACCATGGGTCACCATGTCTGGAAAAGTCTGCAGGGGCATGGTCCTATGAACACAGTCCACCTGGTCTACACAATCCCTGCCAATTGCTGGGTTGTTAAACTGACCTAGGGTCTTGGCAGTCACACATATTATGCTCATGACATTTCACAGCGGAGAAGAAAGTAGGGGAGTTTCATGATTTTGGTGAAGTTTGAACTGGTAAACATCACAGCAACTCTGGTGTGATGCCTAGTCTTTCCATGAGTGTCTGAACAGGAGACAGCGGAACCCTGGGGTATAGGACTTGTAAGTAGAAGTGAGGAGCTGCTGAGCTCCCCAATGTTGAGAGGAGGGACTTAATCACTAATCAATTAGGAAGGATTCTAGCAAGTTCATGGCAGTGGAGGAGAGATTTTTCATACTCACTCCACTCTCCAGGGTCCACCACCTCACCTGTTGCCTTACAAATACCATGCACTCAGAAAATTTGTTGCAATGATTTTCCAAGTGACCCTTCCACTCAACTTTGATGCAGAAACACTTTTATAATTTGTCTTCACTTAAGGTGTAGTTCTCTTGACCAGCCTATCACCTGTCTGAGAAAAGGCCCTCTGGCACATTTCCTTGGAGATCTTAACCAGCAAATGGTACATACAGACTGCAGGTGAATATCACTGAACCTGGCAATGTGATGCTCCACAGATGTGAAATTGAGCATTAATGCAAGAGCCTTCTGAAGACATGATGAATCTAGGCCCTAAAAGACACAGGGAAACCAGGGCATAGATAACCCCTGTGGCTCCTGGATATCAGTGGAAGTTACTTCTTATATTCAGTGCCAATTCATACAAGTCTTTAAGAAACGATGTCTATAAAAATGTAAAGCCCAGAGAACAGTCCATCGAATGCCACATGCAACTGGGTATTGTCTACATCTCTGATTAAAGTTGATATTGGGCTGTGTTGGAAAATGTCGGCATGTAGAAGTCCACTTTTTTTTTTAAGAGAGACTGGAGAATGCACAGGAAAGATTCGCCTTCACAGACCATAGTTCTTTTGATACTTTGAATGTTATTTCTTGCTGAAAGGCAAAAATGAAGTCCCAAAATATTTTAAACATGACCCTCATAATCTGAAAATAGAATACATTCCATTTTAGAACCTGGTGAACATTTTCATCTTGCAAAACTTGCTGATTCAATACACATGCCAGCATAATCATGAGAAGGTGATAACATCTGCCTTCCTGAGAGTGGTGTCATCTGTAGGAATAGTGCCTCTCAAGCAATTCAGGTCTCTGTGGAAGCATTGCTGGCTGGCACCACAGAAGCTTGCTGAATACTCTATTTAGACTTGGCTTGAAATTCAATCTGATACTGTTCCAACCTTTTTTATCACTGGATTGATCACAGGAGGTAATATAGGGACATTGGAGGGTTGGCATGATCTGAAGAGACTCTTTAAGGCATATGACTGCAAGCTCCCTGACCTGACTATGTGATATGCTTTGGATAAAAGTCACCCAAATGAAGAGTCAAAAAATTTGTATCAAATTCTGTAGATTGCTTTTGAGAACAATGCAGCAAACATCATTTGTTGAAGGTCCAATCCCAATGCTTAGGAAATAAAAAAGAGAATGATTTATCCCTGTCCCTTTACGGGACACGAGTGTTGTTGCCACTCGTGATCAGACAGTTACCTGAGGTAAGAAGGGAGACATTGGGCAGTGTTGGAAGTAGGCATTTGTACGAAATATTATATGCTCTGATCATTGGGCCCAAATGAATTTGAGGGATTCTTTCATAACTGAGCATCCAGTCCTTACAATAGCAAACTGCTAACAACGGTGTCATGGTTTTCATTCCTCCCCAGATTTCCTTGAGAAAAGTCTAAGCAACTGGGCCAAATGCATATCTCAGTGGAGGTGCTGAATCTTACATTCCACCTCAGGTATTTGGGTGCTTGGGAATGGTGGATTTCCTGGGCATAGTCTGTTTCTTTGTGTAAGGGAATGTCTCGGCAACTTCATGAGGCATAGTCCGTAAGTATGTATAGGGAATGGAAAGAGTTGATGGATCACAGAACCTAGGAACTCATGAATACTATTCACTCAGAGAGAAAATGATCTCCACTCAATTTTCAAACATCCAGTTAGTATGTTTGTAGGAATTCCTCCACATTCCTTACAGTGAGATTATTTGGAAAGTCCTGTCCACTGAAGTGGCAGTCCTTCATGTCTCTGCAACATGTTGCTACCAATGTTTTCATCCCTATCAACAAATAACTAGCTTGATTGCCAGTGCTCAGGGGACATGAGAATCAAGGAGAGGAGAGCTGCAGTATGTAGAGTGGAAATGTCTGGAAAGCAGGAGACTGATTTGGAAGAGTGTGGAGTTTTCTGGCTTATATAGGAGAATTTAGGGTTTCTCTCTAACCAGGGGTTGTTGCTGGGCCTTGGTCAACTTAGGTTTCCATGAATGACTTAGCTCTCATCCTAGCTGCACAGAGCATACCTCCTACAGTCAAGGAAAGGAAATATGATATCACAATGTGTTCATGGTTGCCATGAACCAGAACCTCTTAAGATCCTGGCTTCTCAGGAGGAATGTTTAAGCAAAGGGCTGGACAATGTGTACCGGTAGGAGGGAAGAGAAAGCATGTAAGACACAGGGGTCGTTGTCTGACAAAGAATGGATCCTAACCCTTTGGAAAGATGAGGAGGAATCAATATGTGTTGCAGGTGGGACCCATCTGCTTTTGAGACATTTGACTCCATCCAAATCACTTGAGCATGCTGAAGCTTGACAGGCTTCCATACAGCCCACTTCTTTTGCAGAGAGACTGAAATGCACTATAGAAAGTGTCTCCTTCACTAACCCTAGTGAAGGTCACATTTTCAGTTATTTGTTGCTGAAAGTCAACAATAAAGTTCCAAACGGTGCTAAAACTGAGCTTCAGAACACAAAAATGCAAAAGAATCAATTTGAGAACCTGGTGAACAATTTCATCTTTCGGAACTTGATGATTCAATACACATGCCAGCATAGTAATGAGATTGTGATAACATCTGCAATCCTGAAAGTTGTCTAATCATATGGAATAGTGCTTCATAAGAAATCCAGGTCTCTATGGAAGTACTTTTGGCTGGCACACAGATGCTTACTGAGTACTCTCTTTAGAATGGGCTTCCAATTAATCTGATACTTACCTAACTCTTTTGTGTTCACTTGAGTGATCAGAGGAGAAAATGTTGAGTCCATGGAGGGTGACCTGATCTAAAATGCTCATTAAGGTAGATAACTGCATGTTCCCCAACAAGACTATATGATATGGTTTGGATAAAAAAACCACCCAAATATGACCCAAATAGTTTCTATCAAATTCTGTGTTTTTCTTTTGAAAAAAATGCAGTCGGCCTTCTTTGTTGCAAGTCAAATCCCATTGTCTAATGAGCAATGAGGAGAGAAAGATTTATCTCTGTCCCTTTAGGGAACAGGAGTGTGTCACCTGTCAAGAGGAGATAGTAATTGGATGGAAGAATGGAGCTTGTGGCAGGAGCAGAAATAGGAGTTCAAAGGAAATATCATATGGTCTGATCTTTGGGACCAAATGAAATTGAGGACCCCTTTCACAACTGAAGACAAAGTCCTCACAATTCCAAGCTGCTCACACCTGTCATTGTTTTCATTCCTCCCCGCCTTTCCTTGAGGAAATTCTAAGCAGTGGGGCCAAATGCATATCCCAGTGGAGGTGCTGAATCTTGCTTTTCACTTCAGGTATGTGAGTGCTTGGAAAAGGTGGGATTCCTGGGCATAGTCATTTTTCATGTGAAAGGGAATGTCTCAAAAACTTCACAAATCTCAATCTGTGAGGATGTACAGGGAAGGGGAAGAGGTGATGGATCACAGGATTTAGGAACTCAGGAATGGCATTTGACAGAGATAAAATGATTCCCATTCAGTTTTCAAATGCCCAGTAGTTCTGTTTGCAGGAATTCCTCTCAAAACATTTGCAGTGAGGTTATTTGGAGAGTCTTGTCCATTGAACTGTTCATCCTTCATTTCTCCCCAAAATGCTGTTACACTGGTTTTGATCCCAATCAAGGAATGGCTAATGTGTTGACCAGTGCTCCTGGAACAAGGGAGGAAAACAAAGGAGAGACACCCTGTGTTGAGTGGAAGGGGCTCGCATGTGGATGTTCATTTTTATCAGTGTGGATTTGTCTTTCTCCTGTAGGAGAAGACAGGGTTTGTCTCCCCCTAGGGCTTCTTGCTGTGACTTGTGCAACTTGGGTTTTCATGAATGATTTTCTGTCACCCAAGCTGTGCAGACATACCGCCTGGAATCACAGAAAGGCCATTTGAGAGCACAATGGCATAATGGATGCCATTGTAACCAGAACCCCTTAGGGTCCTGGCTGATGTGGAGGAACCTACAAGTAAAGAGCTGACCCAGCTGTGCTGTTGGATGGAAAAGGAAACAGGCAAATCACAGGGATCATTGGTTTGCCATGAAAGTAATCCTAACTTCTTAGAATGATAGAAGAGGAGTCAGCAAAGTTGTGAGTGGGGTCCCTTGGCTTTGAGACATCTGACTACATCCACGACCAGGGACCAACCTCACACCAGACAGGCTGCCATACCTTCCATGAAAATGAGGGGTTCATATACACACTTGGCTGGAGAACGCATCATGACTTCCTGGGAATGGGGATCCCACTGCACGCAATTGATTCCACCAGGTAAAATGAACCATGGAAGATGTGGGGGTGCCCAAAGAACTAGAGTCCCAAAGTCTAGAAGGGGATCAAGAGCATGGCCCTATGAATACAGTCCACCTGGTCTACACAATCCCAACATTGCTGGGTTGTGAAACTGACCTAGGGTCTTGGCAGTCACACACAGTGATGGCCCTTGACATTTCACAACAGAGTAGTAAGTAGGGCAGCTTAGTGGTTTAGGTGAACATTGAGTTGGAAAACAATACAGCAAGTGTGTTGTGATGCCTAACCTTCCCATGAATGGTCAAACAGAAGACAGCTTAACCCTGGCATTTAGAACTTGTAAGGAGAAGTGAGGAGCTGCTGAGCTCCCCAAGGGTGAGAGGAGGAACTTAATCACTAATTAGTTAGGAAGGAGTCTAGCAAGTTGATGACAGTCAAGGAGTAACTTTCCATGGTCATTCCACTGTCCCAGCCCCACCAACTCACCTCTTGCCTTACAAATACCCTGCACTCAAAAAATTTCTTGTATTGATTTTCCAAGGGGCCCTTCCACTACACTTTGATGCAGAAACAACTTTACAATGTGTCTTAAATTAAGGTGTAATTCTCTTGACCTGCCAATCACCTGTCTGAGGAAAGGCCCTGTGGCACTTGTCCATGGACCCCTTAATCAGCAGCTAGCAGATGCAGACTACAGGTCAGTGTCACTGATCCTGGTAAATCAATCCTCCAAGAACATGAAATTGCATGATGAAGCAAGAACCTGATGAGAACATGATGACTCTGGACCTCAAAAGACACAGGGAAAACAGGGTGTACATAACCTTGTGGCTACTGAATGGTATCAGTGTCAGTTAATTCTTATATTCAGTGCCAATTCATACAAGTTTTTAAGAATTGATGTCTATAAAAATGTAACACAGAAAACTGAGTACATCAAGGGCCACATGCAACTGGGTATCATCTATCTCTCTGATTGAAGTTTATATTTCGATTTTGCTGGAAAATATAGGGGTGTAGAAGTCCACATCTTTTCAGAAAGACTGGAATATGCATGAGAAAGATTCTCCTTCACAAACCCTAGTGAAGGTGATACTTTGAAAGTTATTTCTTGGTGAAAGGCAAAAGAAAAGCCCTAAAATGTGTTAAATCTGACCCTCAAAATCCAAAACTAGAAAGCATTTCATTTTAGAACCTGGTGAACATTTTCATCCTGTAGAACTTGTTGATTCAATACACATGCCAGCATATGAGATAGTGATAACATCTGCATTCCTATGAGTGGTCACATCTGTGGAAATAGTGCCTATAAAGCTATTAAGGTCTCTATGGAAGAATTGTTGGCTGACACCACAGATGCTTGCTGAATACGCTGTTTAGCATATTTAGCATTGACTTGCAAATATGTCTGATACTATTCCAACCATTTTATGTTCTCTATATTGATAACAGGAGGTAAGATAGAGACACTGGAGGTTTGGCATGATCTGAAGAGGCTCTTTAAGGCAGATGACTGCATGTTCCCTGACCTGACTATGTGACATGCTTTGTATAAAGTCCACCCCAACAAAGAGTCAAAAAATTTGTATCAGATATTATAGATTGCTTTTGGGAACAATTCAGCCAGCATCCTTTGTTGAAGGTCAAATCCCAATGTCTAGGGAGTCATGAGGAGGTAATGATTTATCCCTGTCCCTTTAAGGAGCACAAGTCTTGTGGCGGCTCAAAAACAGAAAATAATCTGAGGGAAGATTGGAGGCATGGGAACAGTATTAGATGTAGGCATTTGCAGGAAATATTATATGCTCTGATCCTTGGGACCAAATGAAATCGAGGACATCTTACTCAACTGATCATCCATTCCTTACAATAGCAAACTTCTCACATCTGTGTCATCCTTTTCATTCCTCCATAGCTTTCCTTGTGGAAAGTCTAAGCTGGTGGGCCAAATGCATATCTCAGTGGAGGTGCTGGATCTTAAACTTCACCTCAGGTATGTGGGTGCTTGGAAAAGTTGGGTTTCCTGGGCATATTCTGTTTCTCTGAGTAAGGGAATGTCTCAGCAACTTCACGTGGCACAGTCTGTAAGTATATTTAGGGAATGGAAAGAGATGACAACCACAGGACCTAGGAAACCATGAAAAGTATTCGCTCTGAAAGAAAATGATCTCCACTCAATTTTCAAATGTCCAATTATTATGATGCAGGAATTCCTCTCCACATCCTTTGCAGTGAGATTATTTGGAGAAAGTCCTGTCTGCTGAACTGACAGTCCTTCATTTCTCTGCAACATGCGCCTACCCATGTTTTCATCCCTTTCAACAAATACCTATCTTCTTTACCAGTGGAACAGAAACATGAGATCCAAGGGAAGGAGAGATACAGAATATAAAGGGGAAGTGTCTGAAATGTGGGAGATTGATTTGGAAGGGTGTGGAGATTTCTGGCTCATTTAGGAGAATGCAGGTTTTCTCTCTAACTAGGCGTTGTTGGTGGGCCTTGGTCAACATAGGTTTCCATAAATGGCATGGCTATTATCCTAGCTGCACAGCACATACCACCTTAAGTCTCAGAAAGGCCATAAGATATCACAAAGTCCTAATGGTTTCCATGAACCAGAACCTCTTCAGATCCTGGTTGCTGTGGAGGAAACTTTATGTAAAGGGCTGGCACATCTGAACTGGTAGGAGGGAAGAGGAAGCATGTATGACCTAGGGGTACGTTTTGCATAAGAATGGATCCTAACCTCTTAGGAAAAGAGAAGAGAAATCAGTATGTGTTGTGGGTCGGACTCCTCTGGCTTTGAGACATCTGACTCCATCCAAGTCAAGTGAGCCTGTTGAAGCCTGACAGGCTGCCTTACAGCCCAGTTCCACAACAGGCCTATGTATTCACTTGGACAAAGGACACAACTTGATTTCCTGGAATGGGGAACCTGCTGCAAGCAATTGGTCCCCACCAGGAACACTTGACCAAGGAGTGATTCAGAGGTGCCTGAGGACACATGAATCACCAAGGCTAGTATAGGCCACAGGGGCATGGCCCTACAAAACCACTTGTCCTGGTTGGACTCTACCTGGAATTTGCTGCTTAGGGCCTGCTTAGGGCCTTAGCAGCAACTCACAATGCTAGCCAATGGATGGCATTTCAGGGGAGAGAAGTATTTGGGGATGCTGGGTGAGTTAGGTGAAGCTTGACCTGGAAAACAACACAACAAACTGGTGTGATGAGAGAACCTTTCCACAAATACCACAAAAGGAAACATTTGGAAACTGTGATTTAGGAGTTTTTAGTGGAAGTAAGGAGATGCTGATCTCCCAAATGTTGAGATAAGGGAGTTAATCACTAATCAATTATAAAAGAGGAGAGCTGGTTTCTGTCAATTTAGGAGAGACCTTCTATGTTCACACCATTGGCCATGCTCCACAACCTCTCCTTTTGATTGCCGGTCAAAATTTGAATTTATCTTGCTATTGTTTTCCAAGTGGCACTTCCACTCACCCATTGAGGCAGAAACACCTTCTGAATGCATCTTCACAGAACATGTAATTGTCTTGAACTGCCTATCTAAAGGCCCTCTAGCCAATTTCCAAGGACCCCTTAACTACCAGCTGGTAGATGCAGACTAGAGGTCAGTGTGATAGACCCTGGCACAATCATCATTGATGATTGAGTAACTGAGGGATGAAACAGTGCCTCATGAGGACAGCATGAACCTGGACCTCAAATGTTATAGCAAAATCAGGCTTTAAATTAAACCTGTTGCTCCTGAAGGACAATAGCAGAAGTTATTTCATGTATTCAGGACAAATTTATACAAGTTGTTAATAAATGACATCTCTAAAAATGTAAAACACATGAAACTGAGTAAATCTGGGGCCAGGTGCCCCTATATTTTGTGAGCAACTCTAGGTTTTCATGTTGATAGTGTGGTTGTTTGGGGAAATGTTGAGGTGTAGAAATCCACATCTTCTCTAGACTAGAGAGCATCCCAGAAAGAGTCTCCTTAAGATACTCTAGTGAAAGTCATATTTTCAATGTCAGTTACTGCTGAAAGTTAGCAAAATAGTTCCAAAACGTGCTATAACTGAATTTCAAGATACAAAAGTGCAAAAGAATCAATTTGATAACCTGGTGAACATTTTCATCTTGTAGAACTTGCTGAAACAACACACATGTCATCAAGGTCTAAGAGATGGTGTTAACATCTACATTCCTGAGAGTTGTCTACTGATAAGGTGTAGTGCCACATAAGATATCCAGGTCTCTGTGGAAGAACTTTTGGCTGGCACACAGATGCTTACTGAGTTCTCTCTTGAGAGTGGGCTTCCAATTCAATCTGATGATTATACAATCATTTTGTGTTCACTTGAGTGATCAGAGGAGGAAATGTTTTGTCCGTGTACAGTTGGCCTGATCAGAAATGCTCTCTAAGGTAGATCACTGCATGTTCCCCAACCAGACTATGTGATATGCTTTGGAGGAAATCCACCCCAATTTTGACCCAAATAGTTTCTATCAAATTCTGTAGATTGCTTTTGACAGCATGCAGCCACCATTCTTTGTTGCAAGGATGTCCAGTGTCTAGGGAGCAATGAGGAGAGAAAGCTTTATCTCTGTCCCTTTAGGGAACAATGTGTGTGTCACTGCTCAAGAGGATATAATTACCCAATGGAACCATGGAGACACGTGGCAGGATCAGAAGTAGGAATTCATATGAAATATTATATGCTCTGATCTTTGGGACTAAATTAAATTGCAGGTGTCTTTCACAACTGAACACCAAGTCCTTACAATTCCAAACTGTTCATACCTGTCATTGTTTTCATTCCTCCCCACATTTCCTTGAGGAAATTCTAAGCAGTGGGGCCAAATGTGTATCCCCAGTGATGGTGATTGATCTTATTTTTCACTTCAGGAATGTGAGTGCTTGGAAAATGTAGATAGCCTAGGCATGGTCTCTTTCTCTGACTAATGGAATATCTTAGCAACTTCATGAAGCTCAGTGTGTGAGGATGTACAGGGAAGAGGAAGAGGTGATGGATCACAGGACTTAGGATACCATGAATAATATTTGCTCAGAGAAGAAATGATCACCATTAATTTTTCAAATGTCTAGTAGTTTTGATTGCATGAATTCCTTTCAAATTTTTCAGTGAGGTTTTTGTAGAAAGTCCTGTCCATTGAACTGTCATTCCTTCATTTCTCCCCAAAATGCTGCTACATTAGTTTTTATTCCAATGAAGGAAGGGTTAACTCATTTACCAGTGCTCCTCAGTATGGGAGGAAAGCAGATGAAAGACACATTATGTAGAGTGGAAAGGACTGGCATGCAGAGGTTTTTTTGGAAGGATGTGGAATTGTCTGGTTCCTGTAGGAGAACACAGAATTTGTCTCACCCTAGGGCACCTTGTTGGGCCTTGAGCAACTTGAGTTTCAATGAATGACTTTGCTGCCACTGAAATTGCCCAGCACATACCACCTGCAGTCACAGAAAGTCTATTGGAGAACACAAATGGCATCATGGTTGTCAAAGAAATAAGAACCTCCTGGGGTCCTGACTGCTGTGGAGGAACCAAAAAGTAGAGATCTGACCCAGTAGTGCTGTAGGAGGGAAGAGAAACAGTCAATCACAGGGATATTTTGTTTGACATAAAAGTGATCCTAAGTTATCAGGACAGGAGAAGAGGAGTCAGCATAGGTTGTGGGTGTGGTCCCTTGGCTTTGGGGCATCTTACTGCATCGAAGATCAGGGACCAAGCTGATGCCAGGCAGGCTGCCATACCTTCCATGTAAGTGAGGGGTTGATTGATTTGCACACTTGTCTGCAGAAAGCATTGTGAGTTCTTGGGAATAGGGACCCTGCCACAGGAAATTGGTTCCACCAGGTAAATTGGACCATGAAGAAATTCTGGGATGCCCAAAGAACCATGGGTCAACAATTCCAAAAAAGGCTGCTGGGGCATGGCCCTACAAAAACAGAAAACCGACACAGTCCCTTCCCATTGCTGGGCTGGGAAAATGACCTAGGGTCTTTGCAATCACACACAGTAATGGCCCATAATGTTTCACAGCAGAGAAGATAGTAGGGCAGCTCCGTGGTTTAGGTGAAGTTTGAACTGGAAAACATCACAGCAACTGTGGTGTGATGCCTAACCATTCCATGAATGTCTGAACAGAAGACAGGTGAACCCTGGGATTTCAATTTTGTAAGTAGAAGGAAGGAGCTACTGAGCTCCCCAATGTCCAGAGGAGGGACTTACTAATAAGTTAGGAATGAGTCTAGCAAGTTGTGCACAGTCGAGGAGGGAATTTCCATGCTTCCTCCACTGGCCAGAACCCCCACCTCACCTCTTGCCCCCAAATACGATGATCTCATAAAATCTCACAATGATTTTCCAAGTGGCCCTTCCACTCAACTTTATTGCAGAAATACCTTTAAAATGTGTCTTCACTTAAGGTGTAATTGTCTACTCCTGCCTATTGCCTGTCTGAAAAAAGGCCCTCTGGCAAATTTCCATGGACCCCTTCACCAGCTGCTGGTACATGCAGACTACAGGTCAGTGTCACTGAAACTGGCAAAACTATTATCCAAGAAAGTGAAATTGAGCAATGAAGCAAGAGCCTGATGAGGACTCAATGAATCTGGACCTTGAAAGACAAAGAGAAACCAGGGTGACATAATCCCTGGGACTCCTGAATATCATTCGCAGTTAATTTGTGTATTCAGTGCGAACTCATACAAGTTTTAAGATATGATGTATATAAAAATGTAAAGCACAGAAAACTGAATTCATCAAGAGTCACATGCAGCTGGGTGTCATCTACCTCTCTGATTAAAGTTGATATTTTAGTTGTGTTTGAAAATGTAGGCATGTCCACTTCTTCTGCAGAGAGACTGGAGTGCATACTAGAAAGATTCTCCTTCACAAACCCTAGTGAATGTGATACTTTGAAAGTTATTTCTTGCTGAAAGGCAAACACAAAGTCCCAAAATGTAGTAAGCCTGAACCTCAAAATCAAAAACTGGGAAACATTTCATTTTATAACCTGGTGAACATTTTCATCTTGTAGAACTTGCTGATTCAATACACATGCTAGCATAGTAATAAGATGGTGATAACATCTGTGTCCCTGAGAGTGGTCTCATCTGTAGGAATAGTGCCTCTCAAGCAATTAAGGTCTCTGTGGAGGAATTGTTGGCTGGCACCACAGATGCTTGCTGAATATGCTGTTTAGAATTGGCTTGCAATTAAGTCTGATAATCTTCCAACCATTTTGTGTTCACCAGATTGATCACAGGAGGTAATGTAGAGACACTGGAGGGTTGGCATGATAATAAGAGGCTCTTTAAGGCAGATGAATGCATGTTTCCTGATCTCACTATATGATACCCCAATGAAGAGTAAAAAAAATTGTATCAAATTCTGTAAATTGCTTTTGAGAACAATGCAGCCAG
>JAJEJO010002804.1:18725-28822 GCA_020662805.1 Glaucomys volans
CTGCAGAGGAACCTTTAAGAAAAGGCCTGACCCATGTATGCAGGTATAATGGAAGAGGAAACAGGTAAGACCCAGTGGTCTTTTTTGCCAAAGAATTGATCCTACCATCTTAGGAGAATAGAGGAGAAACCAGTATGTATTGTGAGTGGGATGCCTCTGGCATTGAGACATCTGACTCCATCCAAGTAAAATGAGCCTGCTTAATCTGGATAGGCTGCCATAAAGCCCACTTCCACAAGAGGCCTATGTGTTCACTTGGACACAGGACACAACATGATTTCCTAGAATGGGGAACCTGCTGCAGGCAATTTGTCCCCACCAGGAACAGTTGACCAGGGAGTGATGCAGGGGTGCCGAAGACATGTGAATCATGAAGCCATGCATAGGCAGCAGGGGCATAAAGTATGAAAACACTTGTCCTGGACTGGACTCTCCCTGTACTTTGCTGAGTTGAAAACCTGTGTAGGGCCTTAGCAGCAACTCACAATAATGGCCAATGATTGATATTTCAGAGCAGAGAAATATGTGGCTCTGCTCAGTGAGTTAGGTAGAGTTGAACTGGAAAACATAACAACCAACTCTGATTTGATGAGAAAATCTTTCCATGAATACCACAACAGGAGACATGTGGGACCTGTGATTTAGGAGTTCTTAGTAGAAGTAAGGAGATGCTGATATCCCCAAAGTTGAGATTAGGGAGTTAATCACTAATCAAATATAAGGAAGGCTAGCTAGCTGGTTTCTGGCAATTGAGGGGACATTCTATGTTCACACCATCAGCCACACCCCACAACCTCTCCTTTTGACCTGCAATTTTGATGCACACAGAATTTGTCCTAATATAATTTTCCAAGTGGTCCTTCCACTCACCCATTGAGGCAGAAACACCTTCTGAATGTGTCTTCACAGAAGGTGCAACTGTCTTGAACTGCCTACTGTTTTTCTGAGTAAAGGCCCTCTGCCCCATTTCCAAGGACCTCTTAACCAGCAGCTGCTAGATGCAGACTAGGGGTCAGTGTCACAGACCCTGGCACAACCATCCTCCAAGATTGGGAACTGAGGGATGAAACAGTACCTGACAAGGACTGCATGAACCTGGACCTCAAATGATGCAGGTAAACCAGGATTTATATTAACACTTTGGCTCCTGAAGGACATTAGCAGAAGTTAATTCATGTATTCAGCACCAATTCATACAAGTTGTTAATAAGTGATGTCTGTAACAATGCAAAGCACAAGAAACCAAGTTAATCAAGGGCAACATGACCCTGCATTTTGTTTTCATCTCCAGGTTTTCATGTTGATAGTGTGGTTCTGTTGGAAAACGTTGAGGTGTAGAAGCCCAATTCTTGTGCAGAGAAACTGGAATGCACCCCAGTTTCTCCTTCACAAACCCTAGTGTAGCTAACATTTTCAATACCATTTTTTCTTGCTGAAAGTCAGCAATAAAGTTTCAAGACATGCTAAAACTGATCTTCAAAATACAAAAATGCAAAAGAACCTATTCGAAAACCTGGTGAACAATTTCATCTCATAAAACTTGCTGATTCAATACACACCACAGCATAGTAATGAGATGGTGCAATCCTGAGAAGTGTCTGATCATCAGGAATGGTGCCTTTCAAGAAATCCAGGTGTCTTTGGAAGAATGTTTTGCTGCCACACAGGTGCTTACTGAGTACTCTCTTTAGAATGGGCTTCCAATATAATCTGATACTTATCTAACCATTTGGTTTTCACTTCATTGTTCAGTGGAGGAAATGTTGAGTCCATGGAGGGTTGGCCTAATCTGAAATGCTCTTTAAAGTAGGTATCTGCATGTTTCCCAACCAGATTATGTGATATTGTTTGGATAAAAATCATCCCAATTTTGACCCAAACTATTTCTCTTAAATTCTGTAGATTGCTGTTGAGAATAATGCAGCCACCATCCTTTGTTGCAAGGAGGTAAAAATCCTATTGAGTATTGAGGAGATAAAAATTTATCTCTGTGCCTTTAGGGAACAGTGTGTCACTGCTCAAGAGGAGACAATTATCCAATGGAAGCATGGAGGCATGTGGCAGGAGCAGAAGTAGGAATTCATAGGAAATATTATATGCTCTGATCTTTGGTATCAAATGAAATTGAGGTATCTTTCACAACTGAACACCAAGTGCTTACAATTCCAAACTGCTCACACCTGTCAGTGGTTTCATTTGTCCCAGCATATCCTTGAGGAAATCTTAAGATGTGGGGCTAAATGCATATCCCAGTGGTGATGCTAGATCTTGCTTTTCACTTCAGGTCTGTGAGTGCTTGGAGGAGGTTCATTTTCTGTGTAGTCTGTTTCTCTAAGTAAGGGAATATCCCAGCAACTTCACAAAGCTCAGTCTGTCAAGATATACAGGGAAGGGAAAGAGGTGATGCAGGAGAGAATTTAAGAACCCATGAATAATTTTTGCTCAGAGAAAAAATGATCCCCATTCAGTTGTCAAAAATCCAGTCGTGTTGTTTTCAGGAATCCTCTAAAAATTGCTGCAGTGATATTATTTGGAGAGTTCTGTCCAATGAACTGTCAGTCCTTCATTTCTCCCCAAAATGCTGCTACACTGGTTTTGATCCCAATCAAGGAATGGCTAACTTGTTAAACAGTACTCCTGGGACATGGGAGAAAAACAGAGGACACATTATGTAGAGTGGTAGGGGCTGGCATGTGGAAGTTTGTTTTTGAAAGTTGTGGAATTGTTTGGCTCCTATAGGAGAACACAGGGTTTGTCACACACTAGGGTTTCTTTCTAGGCCTTGAGCAACTTGGGTTTCCGTGAATGACTTTTCTGTCACCCAAGCTGCACAGCACATATCACCTGCAGTCACATAAAGGCCCTTTGAGAGCACAGTGTCATCGCGGTTGACATGGTAACCAGATCCTCTTAGGTTCCTGGCTGGTGTGGTGGAACCTACAATTAAAGAGGTGACAAAGCTGCGCTGTTGGATGGAAGAGGAAACAGGCAAAACACAGGGAACTTTTGTTGCCATAAAAGCCATCCTAACTTCTTAGGATAGGTGAAGAGGAATCAGCATATGTTGTGCATGGGGTCCCTTGGCCTTGAGACAATGGACTACATCCAAGATCAGGGACCAAGCTGATGCCAGACAGGCTGCCATACTTTCCATGTTACTGAGGGATTGATCAGCATATTTGGCTGCAGAACCCATCATGATTTCCTGGGAATGGGGACCTCACTGCAGCAATTGCTTCCACCAGGTAAATTGGACCATGGAGAAATTCGGAGGTGCTCAAAGAATCATGGGTCACCAAATCTAGAAGAGGTTGCAAGGGCATGTCCCTACAAATATATTCAACCTTGTCTACACAATCCCTGAACATTGCCAATGCACAAGAAACTGTGAAAATTGAGGTCCATGTTCCCCTGTATTTTGTGTGCATCTCTATGTTTTCATACTGATAGTGTGGCTGTTTTGGAAAACATTATTGTGTAGAAGTACACTTCTTTTGTGGAGTTACTGAAATTCACTCCAAAATTATTCTCCTTCACAATCCCATGGGCAGGTGACATTTTCAATGTCATTTTTCAATGAAAGTGAGCCATAAAGTTCCAAAACGTGCTAAAAGTGGATGTCAAAATACAAAAATTCAAAAAATCAATTTGAGATCCTTTTGAACATTTTCATTTTGTAAAACTTGCTGATTCAATACATGTACCAGCCTCGTAGTGACATAGTGATGACATCTGCATTCCTGAGATTTATCTAATCTCAAGGAATAGTTCCTCATAAGAAATTCAGGTCTCTGGGGAAGCACTTTTGGCTGGCACCCAGATGCATACTGGGTACTCTATTTAGAATGAGCTTCAAATTAAATCTGATACTTATCCAACAGTTTGTTCTCACTTGATTGATCAGAGAAGGAAAAGTTGAGTTCGTGGTGGTTTGGGTTGACCAGAAAATGCTCTTTAAGGTAGATGAATGCATGTTCCCCAACCAGACTATGTGATATGCTTTGGATAAAAACCACCCCAATTAAGAGCCTAATATATTCTATCAAATTCTGTAGGTTGCTATTGAGAACAATGCAGTCAGCATTGTTTGTTGCAAGGCATATTCCAATGTCAAAGGAGTAATAAGGTGAGAAATATTTAGGTCTGTTCCTTTAGGGAACACGTGTGTGTCACTGCTCAAGAGGAGACAATTATATGATGAAAATATGGATGCATGGGGCAGTAGCAGAAATATCCCCATTCAGTTTTCAAAGGAATTTGTAGGAAGTAATATATGCTCTGATCTTTGGGACCAATTGAAATTGGGGGAATCAATTACAACTGAACACACACTCCTGAAAATTGCAAACTTCTCAGATGTAAGATTTTTTTCCATTCCTCCCTGGCTTTCCTTGAGGAATGGTGAAGCAATGGGTCCAAATGCCTATCCCAGTGGAGGTGCTGGACCTTGCTTTTCTATTCACGTATGTGAGTGCTTTTAAAAGATGGATTTCCTGGAAACAGTCTACTTCTCTGAGTCAGGGAATGTCTCAGCAACTTCAGGAGACTCAGTCTGTGAGAAAGTACAGGGAATGGGAAGATGTGATGGATCACAGGATCTTGGAACCCATGAATAATATTTGCTCAGAGAGAAAATTATCCCCATTCAGTTTTCAAACGTCCAGTAGTAATGTTTGCAGGAATTCCTCTCAAATATTTTTCAGTGAGATTATTTGGGGAAAGTATTTTCCACTGAACTGTCAGGCATTCATTTCTCCCAATGCTGCTGCTGCTCTGGTTTTGATCCCAATCAAGGAATGGCTAACTTGTTCACCACTGCTCCTGGGACATGGGAGGAAAAGAGAGGCAAAGCACATTGGATAGAGTGGAAGGGGCTGGTATGTGGAAGTTTGTTTTGGAAGGGCATGGAATCATCTGGCTCATGTATGATAACACAGGATTTGTCTCAACCTAGGGCATCTTGCAGGGTCTTGAGCACCTTGGATTTCCATGAATGGCTTGGCTGTTATTTGAGCTGCACAGCACATACTGTCTGAAGTTAATGAAAGGCCATATAAGAGCACAATGGCATCACGGTTGCCATGGCAACAGGAACCTCTTAGGCTCCTGGCCACTGTGGTGGAGGAACCTTCAAGAGAAAGAATTGCCCAACTCTTCGGTAGGAGGGAGGAGGAAGCAAACAAGTCACAGGGATCTTTTGTTTGTCATAAAAGTGATCCTAATTTCTTTGGACAGGAGAAGAGGGCTCGGCATATGTAGTGGGTGTGTTCCCATGTCTTTGAGACATCTGACTACATCCAAGATCAAGGACCTAGTTGATGGAAGGCAAGCTGCCATAGCTTCCATTAAGGAAGGGGTTCATATGCTCACTTGGCTGCTGAACACATCATGACTTCCTGGGAATGGGTACCCAACTGCATTCAATTGCTTTGACCAAGTAAAATGGACCATGAAGAAATGTGGGAGTGACCAAAGACCCATGGGTCACCAAGTCCAGAAGAGTCTGCAGTGGTATGGTCCTAAGAACACAGTCATCCTGGTCTACACAAACCCTGCCCAATGCTGGGTTGGGAAACTGACCTAGGGTCTTAGCAGTCAAACAGTGATGACCCATGACATTTCACAGCAGAGAAGAAAGTTGGGCAGTTTGGTGGTTTAGGTGAAGTTTGAACTGGAAAACATCACAGCAACTCTGGTGTGATACCTAACATTTCCAAGAATGTCTGAACAGGAGACAGTTGAACCCTGGGATTTAGAACTTGCAAGTGGAAGTGAGGAATTGCTGAGCTCCCCAATGTCGAGAGGAGGGAGTTAATCACTAATCAATTAGGAAGGCATCTGGCAAGTTGATGGCAGTTGAGGAATGACTTTTCATGCTCACTCCAATGGTCAGGCCTCCCCCACCTCACCTGCTGCCTTACAAATGTGGTGTACTCAGGAAATTCCTTGCAATGATTTTCCAAGTGGCCCTTCCACTCACATTTTGATGCAGAAACATATTTACAATGTTTCTGAACACAAGGCATAATTCTCTTGACCTGCCTATCATATGTCTTAGAAAAGGCCCTCTGGCACAATTCCATGGAGCCTTATTCAGCAGCTGGTAGATGCAAACTAAAGGTCTGTGTCGCTGAGCCTGGCACAATGATCCTTCAAGAACATGAAATTGAGAGATGAAGCAAGAACCTGATGAGGATGGATATATCTGGACCTTGATGGACACTGGGAAACCAGGGTGCACATATCCCCTGTGGCTCCTGAATGATATCAGTGGAAGTTAATTATTGTATTCGGTGCCAATCCATACAAGTCTTTAATAAATTTTGTTTATAAAAATGTAAAATACAGGAAAACTGAGTACATCGAGGCCCAAATGCAACTGTGTTTTGTTTACATCTTGGTACTGAAGATGATATTGGGGTGTTTTGGAAAATGTAGGGGTATAGAAGTCCACTTCCATTGCAGAGAGCCTGGAGTGCACAAGAGAAAGGTTCTTCACAAAACTTAATGCAGATGATACTTTGAATGTCGTTTCTTTCTGAAAGGCAAAAATGAAATCACAATATGTGTTAAACCTGAGCTTCAAAATTCAAAAATGGAAAAGAATATAATTTAGAACCTGGTGAACATTTTCATCTTGTAGAACTTTCTGATTCAATACATATGCCAGCATAATACTGAGACGGTGATAACATCTACATTCCTGGGTGTTGTCTCATCTTAAGGAATAGTGCCTCCAAAGAATCCAGGTCTCTGTGAAAGCATTGTTGGCTGGCACCAGAGATGCTTGCTGAATACATTGTTTAGAATTGGCTTGCACTTAAATCTGATACTGTTCCAACCGTTTTGTGTCCACTCATTTGTTCAGAGGAGGTAATATAGAGACACTGAAGAGTTCACATGATCTGAAGAAGCATTTTAAGGCAGATGCCTGCATGTTCCCCGATCTGTGTGATAAACTTTGGATGAAAAACACCCCAATGAAGAGTCAAATAATATCTAACAGTGTGTACATTGCTTTTGAGAACAATGCTGCCTGCATCATTTGTTTCACGTCAAATTCCAATGTCTAGTGAGTAATGGGGAGAGAATATTTTTCCCTGTTGCTTTAAGAAACACAAGCGTTGTCGCTGCTCAATAGCAGACAATTATCTAAGGGATGAATGGAGGCATGGACCAGTATTAGAAGTAGGCATTTGTAGGAAATATTATATGTTCTGAACTTTGAGACCAAAGGAAAGTGAGGGAATCTTTCACAGCTAAGTACCCAGTCCTTATAATAGCAAACTGCTCACACCTGAGTCATTGTTTTCATTCTTCTCTGGCTTTCCTTGAAGAAATTCTAAGCAGCTGGGCCACATGCATATCCCAGCGGATGAGCTGGATATTACATTTCACCTCAGGTGTGTGGGTGCTAGGAAAATGTGGATTTTCTGGGCATAGTCTGTTTCTCTGAGTGAGGGAATGTCTGAGAAACTTCACAAGGCACAGTCTGTAAGCATGTATAGGAAATGGGAAGAACTGATGGGTCACAGGACCTAGAAACCCATAAATATTATTCACTCAGAGAAAAAATGATCTCCATTTGGTTTTCAAACATCCAGTAGTACTTTTTGCAGGATTTCCTCTCAACATTCAATATAGTGAGATTATTTGAGTAAGTCCTGGCCACTGAACTGGCAGTCCTTCATTTCTCAACTAAATGCTGCCACTTATATTTTCAACTCTCTCAACAAATAACTAACATGTTTACCAGTACTCCAGGGATATGAGAGCCAAAGCTACAGTATGTACAAAGGAAGTATCTTGAATGGCAGAAATTGATTTGGAATTATGTGGATTTTTCAAGCTCATGCAGGAGAATGCAGATTTTTTCTCTAATCAGGGCTTGTTGGTGGGCCTTGGTCATCTTGGGTTTCAAAGAATGGCTTGGCTCTCATGCTACCTGCATAGCATATACCACCTGCAGTTACAGAAATGCCATATGACATCACAATGGCATCACGGTTACCATGGAAACTGGAAATTCCTCAGGTTCTGGCTTCTGTGGAGTAACATTTAAGAAAAGTCTTTTACATCTGTGCCTAGGAGGGAATAGGAAGCAGGTAAGAGCCAGTGGTCATTTGTTTGCCAAAGAATGGATCCTAACGTTGTTGGACACAAGAACAGGAATCAGTATGTGTTGTGGAGAGGACCACTATGGCTTTGTGACATCTGACTCCATCCAAGTTAAGTGAGCCTGCTGAACCTGACAGGCTGCCATACAGCCCTGTTCCTCACTGGGCTGATGCTTACTTGGCCAAAGGAGGCATCATCATTTCCTGGAATGGGGACCCTGCTGCAGGCAACTGTTCTCCACAAGGAGTAGTGGACCAGGGAGTGATGTGGGGGTCCCTGAGGACACAAGGGTCACCAAACCTAGCACAGGACATAGGGGCATGGCACTACAAAAACAGTCATCCTGGTCTGAACTCATCCGAGACTTTGCTGAGATGGAATCCGGCCTACTGCCTTATCAGCAACTCATAATTATGGCTGATGGATGATAATTCAGAGCAGATAACCATGCAGGGCTGCTCAGTGGGCTAAGTGAAGTTCAAACTGGAAAACCTCACATGTACACTGGTATGATGAGAAACCCTTTCCATGAATCCCACAACAGGAGACAGAATCTGTGATTTAGGAGTTCTAAGTAGAAGTAAGGAGATGCTGATCTCCCTAATGTTGAGAGTAGATACTTAATCATTAATCAATTAGAAAGTAGTCCAGCAGATTTCTGGCAATCAAGGAGAGTTGCTCTATGTTCCCACCATCAGCCAGGCCCCACAATCTCTCCTGTTGACCTACAGTTTCAGTGTACTCAGAAATTGTCTTGCTATGATTTCCCAAGTGGCCCTTTTACTCACCTTTGAGTCAGAATCACCTTCCTAATGTATCTTCACACCAGGTGTAATTGTCTTGAACTGCCTATCAACATTCTGAGTAATGGCCCTCTGGCCCATTTCCAAGGACCCCTTAACCAGCAGCTGGTAGATGCAGACTAGAGGTCAGTGTCACAGACCCTGCCACAACCATCCTCCAATATCAGGAAACTGAAGGATGAAAGAGTGCCTGATGAGGAAAGCAGGAAGCTGGACCTCAAATTCATAGGGAAACCAGGGTTTATATTAAATCTGTGACTCCCAAAAGACATCCAGAAGTTATTTCATCTCTTCATCACCAATTCATACAAATCTTCAAAAATTGATTTCTGTAAAAGTGCAAAGCACAAAAACTAAGTAAATGGAGGGTCACATGCCACTGTACTTTGTGTGCATCTCTAGGACTTCATGTTGAATGTGTGGTTGTGTTAGAAAATGGTGAGGTGTAGAAGTCCACTTCTTTTGCAGAGAGACTGGAATGCACTCCAGTAAGTTCCTCCTTCACAGATCCTAGTGCAGGTAATATTTTCAATGTCATTTTTTTGAAAGTCAGCAATAAAGTTCCAAAACCTGCTAAAACTGGACTTCAAGATACAATAATGCAAAAGAATCTATTTGAGATCCTGGTGAACATTTTTGTCTTGTAGAACTTGCTGATTCAATACACATGCCAGAATAGTACTGAGGCTGTTACAACATCTGCATTCCTGAGAGTTGTCTAATCTTTAGAAATAGTGCCTCATAAGAAATCCAGATCTCTGGGGAAGCACTTTGGCTGGCACACAGATGCATACTTGGTACTCTCTTTAGAATGAGCTTCCAATTAAATCTGATGCTTATCCAACAGTTTTGTTCTCACTTGATTGATCAGAGGAGGAAATGTTGAGTTCATGGAGGTTTGGGTTGACCAGAAAGTGCTCTTTAAGGTAGATGACTGAATGTTCCCCAACCAGTCTATATGATATGTTTTGGATAAAAACCACCCCATTTATGACACAGATAATTTCTATCAAATTACATAGCTTGTTTTTTAGAACAATGCAGCCAGCATCTTTTGTTGGAAGTCAAACCCCAAGTATAGGGAGAAATGAGGATAGAAAAATTTATCTCTGTCCCTTTAGGGAACACAAGTGTGTCACTGCTCAAGAGGAGACAATTATCCAATGGAAGCATGGA
>JAJEJO010002805.1:0-33534 GCA_020662805.1 Glaucomys volans
CCAAGATTAAAATTGCCAGTAACATCATCATCCTAGGAAAGTTGCAGAAATCAAGCAGAAATAAGACAATAGGAGGTTCACAGGGGTAGAGCTACACCCTTCAGAGAGAACATCACAATGCCATGTGCCCCAGATGCCAGACATGGAGCTATAGGACTTGTTTTCCTGATTTTGCTCTTGTTTTGGTCCTATCCCTTCTTTCTATACCCTAATTTTGTTGAATGGAAGTATTTACTCTGTACCATTATATATTAGATACTTGTAAATCACTTTTAATTTTATAGATACTCACAATGCAAGATGGCCTTGGGCCTCAGAGAAGACTTTGGACTTGAACTTTGAACAATCTTGTGACTATCAGAACTTTTGGGGATGGACAAAAATATATTTTGTATTGTCAAATGAGCGTGAGCTTTTGGAGGTCAAGGTCAGAATGTTATAGTTTCAATGTGAGGTATCTCCCAAAAACTCACATATGAGACAATGCAAAACTGTTTGGAGGAGAAATGATTAGGCTATACCTTTAACCTAATCAGTGAACTAATCCCTGATGGGATTAACTGAGTGATACACAGAAGCAAGTGGCTGTAGGAAGTGGTTCATTGGCTTCCTCTTATGGGGTATATATTTTGTATCTGAGAGTAAACCCTCTCTGCTTCCTGATCATGTGAGCAGTTTTCCTCTGCCACACCTTCTGCCATTATGTCCTGCCTCACTTTGAGCCCTGAGGAATGGAGCCTGAAACCTCAAACCCCTAAATAAATCTTTCCTCCTCTACAGTTGTTCTGGTCTGGTGTTTCAGTCACAGCAGTGAAAAAGTTGACTAAAACAGCCAAACTTCCACAAAGGCATGAGGCATGCTTTATGAATCCCTATATTTAATCCTTCAATAAACAAAATGTAGATTAAACAAACACAGAATAAGAGACCAATATAAAAAATGAAATATCTTTTTTCTAAAGGAGTTTACATTCTTAAAGAAGATAGTGATATTCAGACGGCCAAAGATTTTTATTCCCATTGAAAGTAAGTGACTACTAAGTTAAAGGAGGTCTTGATGACTCTCCCCTAGTAAAATGTAGATAAAATCATCTTCACCTCAGAAGTAAGACTTTAAGTGGGTATTTTAACTAAGTTTTAAAGGATAAGTAGGAGTTCACCATCCAAATAAGACCAAGACAATATTTTATTCACAAAAAAATCAGATGAGTGAAGTATGAAAACATGTTATAAGAACTCATATATTATTTAAATATGTGGAATCAGAAAACTGTATTGGTCTGGCCACATCCTGGCAGTTGTCATGTTGCTATTCATTTAGATTTGTCTATGGCTGCTTCCATGATATAGCCATTTTCATAGTTAAGGGGTTCATATAGAGACTATATGTCCTTAAATATTCAAGCAATTACTATCTGGCTCCTCATACAAATAAGAAATTCTGACCCTTAGAGTATATCCATATATAAAGTAAAGCAACAAGAAATTGCCATTGTCTCAATTCCTCACTGAGGGCTTTTAAGACCTATAGTAGTTTGGACATAGTTGCATTTCAAAGAGATCAGTGACAGCCATGCACAGACTTGTTGAAAAAGAAGTGAGACCTGTGTCCTGAAAGCCACCAAAGCAAAACCTGCCACACTTCCAAAGATATTTTGCACTGATCATATGAGGCAAGGGTCAGTCAGATGAACACACAATTCTGTATTTCAACACAGAAAACTTTATATAAAGGGTTCATAACAAAGTGTTGGTGACCTGAAAAGGCAAAGCAAACAAAAAAATAAAGAACACTGACATGATACAGAGTGCTATACTGTGGATCTGAAATGTCCTCCAAGGGGCTGTGCTCAGCTTGGTTTTATTGGAAGGTGGTAGAACCTTTAAGAGGTAGGCCCTAGTAGGAAGTTTTAGATCACTGAGGGCATACCCTTAAAGGAGTACGTGGGATGCTGGTCTCTTCCTCTCTTGCTCTTTTCTTCCTGGCTGCCATCAAGTGAACAGGCTGCTTCTACCACATGCCCCCACCATGATGTACTTTGACAACTCTTTAGTCAGCTTTCTCACTGCTGTGAATAAAAGACCAATCAGAACAATTTTAGAGGAGGAAAAGTTTATTTGAGGGCTCACAGTTTCAGAGGTCTCAGTCCATGTACAGTAGGCTCCATTCCTCAGGGCTCGAGGTGAGGCAAACATCAGGGCACAAGAGAGTGGCAGAGGGAAGCAGCTCACATGATGATCAGAAGACAGAGAGAGAGAGACTCCACTGGCCAGATGCAAAACATATACCCTGAGGGCAAGGCCCCAATGACCCACCTCCTCTAGCCACACCCCACCTACCATCAGTTCTATCTCAGTTAATTCTGTTGGGAGATTAATTCACTGTTGGGAGATTAGGTTAATTTAGTTACAGTTCCAAAAAGATGAGATTCAGAGAGATGGATAGTTGTAGGAATGAGCACAGTGGATTGATGGATGGAAGAAGACTTGAACAACTGAGTACCTACTTGTCTCTAAAGAAGGAATCCTCAGAACAGAGACACCATTCTATGGAGAGGAATTTCATAACTGGTATTGCAACTTAGGAGCTCAGAAGAAGGAACTTGTAGAGCTAAGATGCTGCAGAGTTGTCAATGCCAGATGGAATGCTACTATTAAGGGTCATGTTGAGGCTGGTTCTAGAACTGCCTTAGGAAAACCAGTTTCTTTCTTAGGCCAATGTATATATTTTGCAATATTAAGTGCCAAATTCTATTAGGTGGTAGCACCCAACACTGGTATTTCATTCATCAAAGTTAATTTTCTTTGTTTTGCTAAATTCTCAGTCCTTACCTTATTTTCCCACCTCTTTAGTTACAGAATATGAGTATTGAACAATTAAAGAAAGAAACTGGTCTAGGAACAAATGGTGACTTCTACAAAAAATAATCAATGAACATTTCTCTTATTTACAACATTTTATTCTAATGATAATCTGTGAATCAGATGTTGCCTGTACTTGACTAGATGAAAACTTTGAACACTGAAAGTTTGAACTTTTTTTCTAAACTCTGACAACTTATAAGTAGTTCAAAAGCAGGTCTTAAGGTCTTCAGGGAGCTGGCATTTCTATATTGACCAAACTATCTCTAGCACCAAGCAGTATTTTAAAGCAAACCAGTTCCCCTCCATCCTAGTCTCGTCTAGCTGATCCTATTATAACATTAACTCTTAATTCAAGCTTATTGAAAGGATTACCTTTGCTGACATATCTTCTTAGCCTAGTTTAAGAAAAACAGCCCAAGAAAAGTTTACATGCAGGAATTTTTACTTAGAAAATAATTACAAGGAACAGGAGTGAGATACAGGGTCATGAAAAGAGGAAAAAAGAAAGGCAACTTAAAGTTGTGTTTCCACCGCACATTAAATATTCGTGATGTTGGACTGAACCTGAGCCCTGTGCTCCTGGTGGACAGCAATTGTCAAGAAATCTCCCTTTTGCAGGAAAGGGCTTACTACAACCACCCACCCCGACATGACTCCTCAGGTAAGATCCTACACAACTGACTTCGTTTTCTTATGATGAGGCCAGACACAGACCCTCCAAATACCCACCCTTTGTCTCAAAATGATTAACCGAATTGCTTGTCCCCACTCACCTATCAGAACAAATTTCCACTAATTTGATAAAACTATAGTTAGACTTCCCTTCCTCATTTATGCCCCTGAACTCTGACCCACTTCACGATTCGAAGCCACCAGGGACCTCAGGGAATATAAACTCTCCATCACAGCTCTGGCTCAGCATTCCCCCGGACACCCAGCTCTGAACAGCCTTAGACCTTGTTTTTTTTTCTCTGTACTAGTCTCCTTATTGCATGAGTATCTTTGAATACAATTTGTCATTACTCAAGTCAAATTTATTTTTTAATTTGACTGATAGAATTCAACAAATTATTGCGGCAATATGGTACCTGGGCATTTAGGAAAACATGAGAAGTAGGAAAGTCTCTCTGATCTTCTCCACCAATTTCCCCTCAAGTGGTCCAAAGAAGACATTTCTGACCTTCCTCTAAAATAAGTGATTAAGTGATAGGACCCTCATTCCAGAGGAGTACTCCCTATCCAAAGAGGAAAGGAATGAATACAGAGATGACAAGAAGAGTCTGAACAAACAGGCCCAGTTCATTTCCCTTCTCATTTTATTACCATCAGTCAAGCTGGTTTGTCTTCCAATCATACTGCTGCATAACTGTTCATACAAGTTTTCTCTTTTCATTTGGATCTTTAACTCTGAAAGCTCCCTTGTTATGTAAAACTTTTATTAAATAAATGCATTATGTTTTCCTCTTATTCATTTATCTTTTCTTATAGAGCTCTCAGACATGAACCTAAAGATGGATGAGAAAAATATATTACTTCTTCCCCACATGACTATTCTTTCTTTCAGGGGGTCATTTTTTTTATTTTTGATCCCTCCAATTCCTTCCTCAATACTCTATTAAACCATTTGCACTTCATTTTTAGTAGGCCAGGGTATGTTAAACTTAAATATGAAAATTATCTGGAGTCATGGTAAATTAGAGATTTTGATTAAAGATACCTAATGGAACTTGAAATTCTGTATTCTAAGCTGCTGTGGGGTGAAACTCATGTTACTGGTCTATAAGGACACTTTAGACAGTTGCTGAGTCCATGCTGTGAAAAGATATCCCATCAAAGACAGGTCCCAAATGCTTTTAGGTCAATAGCTCTCCCCTTACACTTGGACCCATTAGAACAGTACTCACAAGACTCACCACATTTTTCTCTTTCAGGCACCTATTGGTGGTCCTATAATTTTTTCAGTGTGTGAATAATTTCCTGTCAGGGAAGAGTCCATATTTTCCTGCTAGACTGTGCTGAACTCTGGCACCTTGAAAGAGGAACGATTGGGGGAAAGACAAATGGAGAAAGAGGAAAAGCCAAGCCAGGCTCAAGCCATGTGACCTCTTGAAGGTGCCTTCTGCAATCAAAGCATCTTGACCTTTTCACTCAAGGAAATCAGTGATTTTTTTTTCCCAGAGGGGTGTTGATGGCCCCACTAGTTTGACCATCTTTAAGCTTCTGAGTTCTGCATATGCAGGCGTTGAAGTCATTTCAGTTGAACTTTCTATGCTATGGCTTCAGAGAAGGTCTGGGAAGGAAAGAAGCATAATTCTTCCAAAGCGACTACTAGTCACTGCAGCCCTGGCCACAGCAGGAGGCAAGGCCAGGCTTGGAAATGACTTGGAATAGTTGTCTTTCATTTATCATCTAAATCCCCCTTCCTCAATGTGTCCTTTTCCTTCCATTCCCTTCCACTCATTACTCAGTGCCATATGACATAAATAGCTAATCAAATACCAAATATCATCCTTCACATCATTTTCTTACATTGGGCCTGTCTTTTACCATCCTCTGCAGTCTGAAAATAAATTCCTACTAGTATTGATGAATCTGAGTTCTAGATATTGGAACCTGCAAACCTGCATTCAGGTCAAGTTTTACTTCTCACTTTCTGGGTTTTCTATTGTGATATGTGCACCGTTAATCAGGAAACTTTCAAACTCTAAACAAATTATCATCTGCTATTTTAATGCCATATGTTTAATATCATATGATTAAGTTAAGACCCATAAGATGCTTAGAAATGTGTATCCCTCCCAGAATTATTTATTTTAAAAGGGTACTAATATTATGCTCCATAACATATGATGTATCAAAGTGCATTCTGCCATGTATAACTAATTACAACAAATTCATAATTTTTGGGGGCAGAATGGTTGTGCATCATGTACATTCATAACCTTCTTTTTAATCATACATGTACATAGGGTAATGAAGTCTGTTTCATTCCACTATTTTTCATTCCCCCCCTCTTATTTCCCTCTACATAATCTAAAATTCCTCCATTCTTCTCTTACCCCCACACCACCCCCACAAGATTCTATATCATCATCCACTTATCAAAAAAGGGCACTAATAACATCCATTCTATCTTCATCATCTGATTTCCTCCCCAATCCTCATCTTGTATCAGGGATTAGAATTCCAACAGAGAACTTAGCAAGGACCTAAAATATTCAGTACATAACGAAAAGTTGGATCGGAAGAACTGCTATCTATATAAACTGATTCATATTGTGTGTTCAATGGAAAAGAGTAGAGAGCAGTGTTATTATAGAAAATGTTTAGTGTTGTTATTCATAAAAGTATTGCTATTAAATTTAGACATTGTCTTTTAAATAATTTATTTCAACAAATTTCACAAGCTCTTCATATGTCTTTCATTATGAATATATTTCAATGGTAATAAATCATCATGAACACTTCATTTCCCAGTGGATAAGGTATAGAAATGGAAGTTATGCATTGGAGCTAGGAAGAACTGAAGGATTCTATGTTCTTAATGATGACCTTTCTAGTCCTAAAACTTAAAATTTCTCCTGTGAAGTTTGCATCAGAAACTGGAATAAATACTGAAATTGATTCTCCATTCTTGGCAAACTTCTATTTTAGAAATACACAAAAGGATATAGGACTTCACAAACTAATGTTCCACTCTTTCCAGATTTTAAGAATAATTTAGCATCTAATTTATACTCCAAAGTCACATTTATTTGAAATCAATCATAACTGTTTGATGATTCATACATCATCAAACTGTACAACCTGTTCATAATTTGTGGTGCAATGATGAATTATCTGTAATATGCTTACAAACCCCATGTTCCTTCTTATGGACAGTGATTATCATGGCAAAATGCAAAATCAAATCAAACTATCGTGAAGCTAGGCCAAGTAATGGTCTCTCAAATATCCGCACTCCTAATCTGCAGAACCTATGCATATTTTGTGTTTGACAGCAAAGAAGAATTAAGAGAGCATACAGAAATTAGTTTTATAATCAGAAGACATTGAAATCAGAAGACTATCTGAGTAGGCACAGGTGATCAGAAGCATTCTTAAATGTGGAGAAGGCAGAAGGGTCAGGGTAAGGGTGGTACAGTGTGATAAAAATTTAACACTGCCAGCCTTAAAGCCATGAGCCAAGTGATGTGCACAGGCCTCCAGAAGCTGGAGAGAGCAAAGACAAGGACTCTGCCCTGGAGCCTTCCCAAAGAATCCATCCTTGACAGCAACTAGACTGCTACCCTGTGATATCCATCCACACTTCTAATCTCTAGAATCATAAGATAATAAATTTGTGCTGTTTTAAGCTGAAAAGTTTGTGATACATTTATTAGGAAACTAATACAGTCATTAACAGGAAATCATAGTAACTTATTCAGCAACTTTTTGATAAATAAGTTGCTATATGCTTAATCACAAAGCAATTTTTTAATTATTTCTTTCAGGTCATAATAATCTCTTAAAATTATAATGTGTCTCTCATAAAATAAATGCTTATGTGATAGAATGATAATCATAAGACTTTAAAAACATTGAAAATTAAACATAAGCATAAAGGGAGCATAAAATAACATACACTATCACTGCAACTATATTCAATGGGAACGCTGACCTGATTGGATATATAACTGGGCTTCAGGTTTTTGTTTTTGAGAGAGTTTGTGCAGTTTGAACTTCCTACCAGCACAAAAAAAGGAAACACTGCAGCTTTCTTATCAGCTTGCCCAGAAGTGAGGCAGAGATGAGGGCATAAAGCTCAAACATCAAAAACAGAGCCACACTGGGCATTGTCGTAGAAGCCTGTAATCACAGGAACTCCTGAGGCCGAGGCAGGAAGACTGCAAGTTTCCAGCATGGGAAACTCAGGGAGGCCCTGTCTCAAAATTTAAAAAAAATAAATAAATAAAACGGATGGTAACTCCATGATAAAGCACCTCTGGATTCAATCCCCAGTATTTAAAAAAATACATTCAGACTCTTCATTACATGATCTTGTGAAGAACATGCTTCCATATTCCCCAGGGACTGGTTCTCTGACATGTCCTCAAACTGCCTTCACCACTTCCACCTACCACCTACTCTGTTTTGCCCACAGTGGCTTGCAGATTTTTTAAACCATTCAGAAAAACTTTCAGCACCTCCCATAGTGCTGAGTAAATATTGTTGATTGAAGGGACACACTTTTTTTTCCCTAATAAAGTATGCAGTTGCTCAGTCTTCTACTCATCCTTCTCTCAAATAGATTGAAGTGCTTATATAATTTAAACTACTTATCAAATTTAGGTGTTATGGTTTAGGGATGAGGTGTCCCCAGAAACTCATGTGTGAAAAAAATGCTAGAAAGTATAGAGGTGAAATGATTGGGTTATGAGAACCTTAATCTAATCAGTAGATTAATCTGCTAATAGGGATTAAATGGGTGGTAAATGTAGGCAGAAAGGGTGTGCCTGGAGGAGGTCATGGGGGTGTGTCTTTGGGGTATATGTTTTGTCCCTGGTGAGCAAGAGGTCTTTCTGCCCTGGTTGTCCTATTCTAGGGACTTTCCTCTTCCTCTATGATGTTCTGCCTCACTTCAGGCCTAAAGCAACTGAGTCAGTCATCTATGAACTGAGATCGCTGAAGCTGGGGACCCCAAAATATACTCTCCCCCCAAAATTGCTCTTGTCAGGTCTTTCAGTCACAATGGGTGAAAAACCTAACTAAAACATTAGGTCTACCACTAATCTTATTAATGGGATCCAAAAACTCAATTTCAAATTTTTTATTAAATAAAAATCAGAGATGCTTCTAGTTTACTTCAATGTTTAAATGAAAGATATAATATGACCCATTTATTTTTTCCTCTGATTTTCTTAGGATTCAGTTCTGTTTTGCTTAAGTAGCCCTCTATTAGCTGTTCAGCAACACTTATCCAGATAGAAAAAAAAATTCTTACTATGTGTGCATAAGGAAAAAAAATGATCTATTATTTCTTTAGTATACTCTTTTGTGACAGCGGTTTTCCATAAACATTTTGAAAAGATGCCCTTTATCTTCTTCTCTGTATTATTCCTGGGGAGAAGAGGGCTTGTCTAATTATTGCTCACTCGTGTTTGATCTTTTCCCTCTGATGTTTCCTTAAGAGAAGAATAGTGTAGATTTGTTTATTTATTTGCTTTTAGTTCAGATATGCTTTCAGTGAGCTGTTCTTGCTAGCTGTAAAGGTCAATTTTGTTTTCTTTGGTCTATCATCTTAGGACTCCCTTCATATTTCCACTTTCTGCCAACTATGGTTCTAAGTACAGACCCAGGTTTATTGCAGGTTAGGGCTTTGCTATTGTATTATTAGAGCAGGGTAGGTTCCATCTATGAGATGTAAACCTGGAGTGCAGGCCCTGGCTATGGGACTTGTCTTTCTCTTCTTGCCTCCCTGGTAAGGAATTTTACATGGACTGTGGATCCAGAGAGAGGGAACAATTTTTAGCCTTTTCTCATCCCAAGTGTCATTCACTAAGCATGGCTCTAGTCACTTTCTGCATTTTCATAGAGCTGTTTTCCATTTCTGACTCCATCTCACTTTAGTTCATGTCCTACTCTGCATGCTGCAATCCTTAGTTTTCCCTGGGCCTGCAAACTCAATCCGGTCCACCATTTTTGTGTTGTTTTCCACTTGGATACATTGTGGGACTCAATACAAAAGTAGTTGACTTTCAGTAAACATTTTAAACAGTATGACAGACATATAAAATCACATATGATCAATTCACAGCTTATAAATCATCAAGAAGTGAAGACACCCACATGACTACAAACCAGATTAAGAAATAGGACATTACCTTCAAACTTTGTGCCTTTACCTAGACAACAACCACACCTTCCTCCCCAAAGACATCTTGACTTCATCTGATTTAGGTGATAAACAGATGTGTGACTTCTCCATTATCTTTTTTAATGTTTTCTCAATTCAATGATCTAACTTTTCAGTAGAGGTGGATGGAGAATTGAGGTTCAAAGAACAATGATGATAATCTCCCTAGGAAATAGATCAACATTTCTTAGACAATGCTTGCCTTTGAGGCCCTCTACTGGAAGGTCCATGACCAAGTCCCTGCCCTCATGCCTGTGAGCTTTCACTGATCTCAGTCATGATAACCTGGAACCAGTCATTGCTAATCATATTCAGTACAATTACTGTTTCTGTGTTTATATGGACTGACAATATCAGGTTTAATAGCCCTTACATGAAGATGATAATAATGACATAACTGATTACTAAGTGTCCACATGTCCTTTTGAGTCCCACCATAAAACTTCCTTTGGCCTCATTCTCAGAGATAACATAGAGTTAGGGAGATTGATTAGTCTTATGTGTATTTCTCAGAATAGGCCTGTCAGTTCAAACTGATGCCATTACTGTCTTCCAGATTACTGTTTAAATAAGTGACTTGGGACATTGCACATGTGTCTGTATGTTTTACAAATGAAATCTAAAACTGGTAAAAATCATTTTGGTTTGACTTTTTTTTTTTCTTCTAGGTAAACCCTAAATGGGACTCATGAGAAGTGTCAGGTAAACTTGGCCTAAGTTCCAGGGAAACTCACTCTCCCTCCCAAAGGATATAAAGGAAAGATTTATGACTCCAGGTGAAAAGCATAAGACAGCTTGTGACTTTAGCTTTGGGTTTCTGGTTCACTGGGAGTCTAAAATGGAACTTTGTGACTACAGGGGGATGCCTCTGTGTATATGGGAAGGAAGGGCTTGCAGAATCTGTACAACTATGGCCCTTAGTGTGTGCCTGTTTATTCACATATACTCTGTCTCCAAAGACCCACAGAGTTAACATGTAGGGAGAAGTGCATTTTCATCTTGAGCTTACGTGTTGTCAGAGATATTTTATTAATAGTTTGGAATTCCCCATTTCCTCAATTAAAACAAATCTTGATAACATTTTGCTTAACTCACTAGTGGGACTGAAACACTATCCCCAAAGTAGACTTGGTCCACGTTCCAATGTGCTCTCCAGTATTCTGAACAGGAAATCAAGTCATGTCTGTCTATATAGCCCTCACCACGAATATAATTCATTAAGGAATTAGAGCATTGAGTTTTTGGAGTATTTTTACCCTGCTATGGAATTTTTAATATGGAAGGCTAAATCAGTGTGTCTGTTTGTGATTTAAAAGCCCCCAAATTGAAGACTTTTGCAGGTGCATGTTGGCATGTGGGTGGGATCTAGACCATAGACTAGCTCGCATTTCAGCACCAAAGTAGAAAATGGGCATGGAATGAATCCTCTCTTGCCCCATTAACCACTGGCTTCATAGGCAACATCTGGAGTTCTCGTAGGTATTTTATGACTAAAATAGCAGTAGTCACTCCACCACGGGCTGTAGTACTCCTGGGCTAAGAACCACAATATAGTCACTGAAAGAACAGCCTTCTCATTGATTAAAAAGGTCCAAGTATGTTTCTTTTCCAATTTATGAGGAATTATGAAAAAAAAAAACTGTAGACCTTTGCTCTACCTTCTGTTTCTAATTTAGTGCATTATAGTGCTTGATTGTCTCCTGTCATGCCAGGAAATAAAAATGAGCAATACTTGTGTGGAACATCCTCCTTCAATGGGCCTCTCATACTGATTTCTCTGCTATGCTTCTGTCCCTGGTGTCAAAGGTCTCCTGACACATAGGCACTTGTACACACTTGAAAAATGACCAAGAGATGAATTTCTGTGCTCCACCACAGTGAAGGCAATTAACATATTACAAAGCTGATTTTAAGACAGTATTAACCATGCATACATATATATATATACATATATATATTTGTATATATATATATAATTTTTTGCATTCATTTCTTTAAAAGAACAAGGATCCCTTTCTTCAGGTCTTCATTCAGATTCATTGATATGAGTGAGATAAAACACCTGAAGAAAATGGAGTAAAAGCTGACATCCACAGGGGGGAAAAAATTGAGTAGAAAGCAGTTCCTGAATGCTTGGGTAATTTCATCTTGCTGAAGAAAGAGTTTCCTTTATTTAAAGGGAGAAATCAGAGGGTGTTTTTCTCATTCTCCTTATACCATGACAGCATAAATACTACTCAGGGCCTCATTATTACCATGATGTTAGAGTTAATGTATAAGAAATGCTTCAATAAGTATTTTCCATCTTTCACAGAAACCCCATGGCTCTGAATCTAGAGCAGATAATGCAGGAGAGAAAGAGCCAAGGAACTCAGATTCCAGTGCAATCAAGTAATGTTTAGTAAATAGAGCTTGCTGTTCTCTTATTCAGAAAAGCCTTCATTTCTTTGAGGATTTTAAATATTTCAGTCAAAATGTTAGGCTTTGGACATATGAAAGTGAGAAGGAAGCCTGTTGTCATTATGTCATTATGAACTTATGGAGTTCATAATCTGATAAAGGGGATGGACCAACAGACATTAGGGTAGCTTAGTGAATTAAGTCACCAGGGTAGTCCAAAGGCGTAAAAATAGAAGTGAGAGTGGTCAGGAGGGGCTCCTCTAAGAGGTGATGTGAGTACAGAAAATGGGAAAATGAGATGTTGGTTTTTCAAAAAGTAGGAATGGGAAATTTTAGGGTAGATCAGTGTGAGAAATCCCTGGGACAGAAATGACTGCAGTTTATTCAGATAATTAGAAAATAAATTAGACAGAAGGTAAAACTGGACAAGAAGGCAGGGGGCAAATGTTCTTTTCTTCTGTCCAGTAGTAAGAATTTGAAACATAAAGGTACATGACATAAAGGGTCTTTGAATTTAGCACGTGCTGGGGGATTCTAAAGACTTTCAAGTCTGAATAACTCTTACCTGAGTATAAAGTGAAAGGATAATGGTTTCTTTGTCACAAAGTGACTTGTGTAATAAGCAGAAGAGCATTTCTAATAGTTCTTTATATTTGAATAGAGGTTTTGAATTTGTCATGTTTTTCACAAAGATTCAAAATGTTCACAAGTGGGGTGGATTCAAATTTATGGTTAATTTCTCAAAAGAGATTAATATAGTACTTGAATCCACAGGAAAATGGTGCCAAAAAATTGAGATTTAAGGTTAGGTGATTTTTATTTTTAAAAAGGTCCCATGATATGTGGACCAACTGCTTCCAAAAGTGGACCCTGTCAAAGAAAGAAAGCAGTGGGTGAGAGAGCAAAAATGGCAACATTCACCCTGTGGATATGGAGAGCTGGGTATGCCTGTGCATCCCCAGGGTTCCTGCCTAGGAGAAAGTCTGGGTCCCATGAAGAGGAGGTGGTGACTCCTCCTGAGTGAAATTGCCCTCCCACCCACTCTCCTGTCCACTGAGGAGAGAGGAGAGAACTAGCAATTATGGAAGGGTGATCTGGATGGCCCAGTTGGCGGATTCCAAATATTCCCAGGCCAAGAAGACAGATCTGCAACCCTGACCTTGTCTCCCAGACTGAAGCCCCCCAAACCCCATGTGTGCTTGTTGCTCTGAGAACAACCTAAGATTGGAACTTTGTGGTCCCTGCTGAGTTGTGGGAGGGGTGGCCATCACACACTTGCTATGTCCTTGGATGACCCAAAGTCCACCCTCCAGCTTATCCCTTTACTTCAGGGACCTTGGAAGATAACGGGAGGGCCATCTTTGCCTCTAAGCCAAGGTCAGGATCAGAATCATGGATGGAAGGTGCCATCAGCTCAACCTGCACCCAAAATCCCTTACGGTCCCCCCTCTCTATATTTTTCTCATTGCAGTCTGGGAGCCAAAATATGGCTTTTTTGGCCACTCTTCATCCCCATGGTTCTTGGGAAGGCTTGTTTTCTGTCTTTGTAGACCAACCCTGCTTAGAGAGGTCAGGATGAAACTACCTTATTTGGCAAATTAGCCCCAAGTCAGAGTATTGAATCATGGTTCCTATTTAAAAAGGCATCATCTCTGAAGTCTCTGGTAATCCCAATCCAATCATTCCTCAGCTGCTTTCTCAAGGCAGTCCCTACCCCCACCCTGCCAACCCTGCCAAGTCTCACTAGTGGGAGGTTTCCAAACTTCTCAGCCAGCAAGACCTCCTTCAGCTGTTTACATGTCCAAAGGCTTTGAGGGATGAAGATAAACTAGCTCACCTCAGAAACCAAATGGGGTCTCTCTACCACAATGTCCTGACCAACACTGGGCTACCCTGATCAACATTCTCCAGAGCTGCCCACCATGGGCTTAATGGGTCTGGGTCAGTTCCACATGGGAGACAGGTTAGGGCAAGCTTTTGGCATCCCCCAGATAGTTCCATCTGCTTATGCATGATGGATGGGATTTAGACTGTTGTCCCTTATATGGGGATTTCAGACTCACATGGCCATAGGAGTTAGTTGCTATCCATCCATGTCCTGCCACCTGGGTCTCCAGCTCTTCTGAGCTTTCCAGAACCCTGCACCAAATTCTCACTTGCTGCCAGCACCTCCTTTCCCTCTGTCCACCTTCTCTGAAGAAGCCTGGGTCAAGTGTAGCTCAGGAAGCTTTTCAAAACTGCCACTGGGTTCATCCTGTTACTTCCTTTCTCTACTACAGGAAACATTATCTCCACCATATTAATCTAGAGAATCAGCCTGAGAGGCTGGGAGAAAAAATTGACATAGTGAGCAATGAGCAGATTCTACCCAGAAACCCATGCTTTGAGAGTTCCTCTTTCTTCATCTTTCCCATTGATGACTTTGGACTTGACTCTTACATCTCCCATGAGGCAGAATTCTACAAACACAACTCACTGATCTTTCCCTCAGTTTTACTTGCTAATAATGGATGACATTAATCTTAAATATTTTGGCATCTCTTCCATTGAATCAGAATTGCTTATATTAGAAAGTTGGCCAATATACTAAAGCAAACCAGAAAAAAAAAGGCCCCATGATAGCTCTTCGCTTGATTTTGACACCCTCTAATAATCTAGGTATGGGCAAAAAATCTTTTATCCCTTGGTAGTCTGCAAACCAATGCAGGGAATGGAATTATATGAAATGCAGAATAGGTAAAACTAATAGTGGTTATCTCTGGTGGAGACTGATTGATTAGAAAAGGAAATACGTAGTATTCTGGAATGATGAAATTTTAATGTATACATACAGAAATGTAAATAAATTTTAAAAATCATTGTTATATTCTCTGGAGATTGTGATACATGATAAGGTGTGAAAATCATAAGTATGAATAGAATGCTTTGGTCAAGCAGGTAACTCAGCATCACAGAAACAAAGAAAGCTAATCAAACAACAAAATCACTAGTTGTACTTGTTCTAGTTCCTGTCTCTTGTAGTACAGATTAACCAAATATGAGGAATGTTAAAGAAGATATGTTGCTCAGAGGCACCATAATGAATGTGATGTTGAAGGCTTCATTATGGCTGAGATTATGTCCCCAAATAAAACTATAAGCCCTAAGAAATATTTGATGTGATGCTCATGTTAAATGCATGGACCATAAGTACATGATGTTTAGAAATAAATATCTGTACTTCCTTTAATAAAATATGTTTGTTTCATCTGAGTATTGATTGATTTACATTTATCATTTATCATGTTTGCAATTGTGTAAAGGGAAAATTCTCCTCGCACAGTGTGCTCACACAGCAGTTGAGAATTTAGGGGTGTCTTAACACAACATGATAATTGCCAAGAATGAAGAATAGTAGATCTCAAATATTCCCTAGAAGTATATTAATATTGGGGATATAAATGTTCATTTAAGAGATTTCATCATATAATCTATTTTCACATAACTGATTAGTGCATTTCCAATTTTTCTTATTTCCTTTTTTAAAACCAACTAACCTTTTAAAAAAAATCACTCCCACTGTTTAACAGCAATATATCTCTCAGATATCCCGCATATTTAAGAGTGATGCAGAGTTTACTCATTAGACTAGAATTACATATAAATCATGAGAAAATAGTCCAATGATCGCAAATCCATATTTGGATGAGAAGTTTTTGAAACTGTCCGTCCGTGGGGACCTCTCTTCTAGGTTCAATTGTCATGTCCTCTCACTGACTTTTCATTCTGAAAGTTTCCTAACATGAATCCTTCATTAATTAGTTCTTTTAGAGCCTACAGTAGTTCTAGTGTTCAATTCTAAACAAGGAACAGAGAAAGAAAAGAAAGAGCTCCTACAAGACCTGTTTAAACTGCTTCTAACTGAAGGTTGCAAAACAAATTTGTTCCTTCAGTGTAAACCTGGTGGTGCTTCATCTATAGGCTTTTGTGGTCTCTGCTTTTCTGAAATAGCAGGAAATGTTTTAACAATTAGAGTGAGCAAATTGTAAAGGGAAATATGGTAGTGTGTTACCAGCCGAGTCCTTAAATAAAACATTCCTTTCTTAATGTAGTCCTGATGCTGCTCCATCTTCTCTTAGTTGGGGCCACTTCGTCGCCATAGGCAAGCATCAAATATACAGTAGTTTGATAATGGTAATACATGGAGCACTAGAACAAAACACAATTACGATAGGCAGAAAAAGACACAAACTGCATTTACCTTTAGGCATCTTTTAGGCTTCCCACAAACAAATTAAACCAGGGTCTAATTTCAGTGATGTGTGTTTGTCTCATTTGCATTCTTTAAAAAGTTCTAACCTTTCTAAAATCAGGCATTAATTTTTTTTTGCTGTACCAAAGTCGGAAAAAGAAAAAAGAAACGTTGGTACATGTGTTTTAATTATTTATTTATATTAATGGGCATGACAAGAGTATGCATGCAAAATTAAAAATACTAAATGAATAGAAAGAAAAGAGATTTAGCAGAATTTGTATATATTATCTTTTAAAATTTCTAATAAAAGATAAATAATTTAAAATGAAAGTCTTCATATTTAATGTTAGCATGAATTACCTTATCAAAGCATCATTTTGTCCAAGACCTTAAGAATTTGTTGTAAATGTATATCCTTCAAAATCAGAAAAATGACAGATGAGCAAAGCAATAAATTTAATAAAAAATTTCAGTCAATGTAGATTCACCAAACTATTAGAAGCAGTTAAGAAAAAAAAGTCAATACTTAAAATTAATTTTGTGGTCTTAGATATTATTTTTTAAAAGTAGTTTCATTCCTTGTCTAAATTTAATGTGTTTTTCAGTAATAATTAGTATCACAAATAATATAAGATTAGATTCCTGCTGAACTGAGTTTTTAGTCATTAGGAAAAGGTAAAATCCAAATCCTTGAATAGACATGAACATATAGAGAGATTCAAAGTTAGTGACAAAGTTGAAATCAGGCAGGCTCTATGTTTAGAATATATCCCATTACAGAGTGTTTGTTAAAAATGCAAACCTTGGAGTTTGACTTCATTGTCTCAGGTGGTTCTTTACCTTACTAACTCTGACCTCCAGCATGTGTTTAACCTTACTAAGGCTCAAATTTATAATTTAAAAGGCTGGGATAATAATGTCATCTCTATTAATGAGTTTAGGAGATTTTCTAATTCATTCCACAGACTATTCACTTTCCTATCATAGTTAACAATGTCCAATTGCTTCAGAGCAAATAGTTAAGTATTTTGTGTTATCTAGTCTCTACCTCACTCTACTCTTGTGTTCATTTTAAATTCTTTCTAATTCAGAACAATTTTGAAAGAAAGGAAATTCAATCATAAACCATTGGCTCCCCTACTGAGCATGAGATTAAGGAAACAGTTGAATAATAGTAAATAGGCTAGACCTCTGAATCCTTGGAATTTTGGTGATATTCTTGTTGACATTCATTTGAGTTTCTCATATTATCTCTAGGTATTCACTGCTCTGTAAAATCTGGTGCATAATATAATCTATGAATTGGTTTTTAACATTCCATGTAGCCTTGTTTACTAAAACTGTAGATATTCTACTTGGACATAGTTCTTTAAATCATTTTTTAATTATAGCCATGCACTCCATAATACCATTTTGGTCCATGATGGTCAGCACATATGATGGCATATACCACATAGCCCAGGTACATGGTAGGCCATACAAGCCAGGTCTGTGTATGAGCCCTGTATATTTAAAACAGCAATGAAATCAACCAATGATGTTAAGTAATAATTATGACAAAAATTTTATGTCAATTTTTTTGTCCCTCAAATGTATTCCTCTTACTAGGCTGTTTTTCTCTATGTTGTCTTTCATTAGAGATAGCATGAATTAGGTGCTTAAAATTATATTTTAGCAATAGTTATAGCATGTTTTCCACTATACTGAAATTTTCACCTCTTAGCTATTTGAATGCATAGTATTTAGCCCTATTTCAGCATATATTTTGCATTAATGTTTGGTATTAATAGTAGATATGTATCCATACGTATATAATTATAATTCTAAATTTTTAGACTATGCATTAAATTTACAGAATACGTCAAATACAATCTTCAGAATGCTAATAAATTCTAAAGATGACAGTTATGTAGCATTTCTGGACATCGAAATGTCCTGATTTGGAGGAGGATATGCTTACATCTTCAGTGTATCAGGAAAGAGAAGCATTTGGGGTCATTTACCTGAGACAAATAGCCACGTTCACTAGAAAACAGTCCTTTTATTCCGAATTAGGGGTACCTTTAAAACAACGCCAGAGTGGAGGAAAAAAAAAAAAAAGAAAAAAGAGTGCATGAGAAGTTTAACAAATCTGACTCAGAGATCTGAACTTACTCTACATGTGGAATCCATCAGGCCAACTTTAGTGGCACTTGCAAACTTCCCTTTTCTGTAACTGTTCCTCATTAAACTCAGAAGGATTGAGGATAACTTTTTTTCAGTAATTTATGACATTTGTGTCTATTTGCAACAGTTGTAAAAATACAGCATAACCAGGAAACATCATAAAACACTCATAAACCCTTCGAAAGGCGGCCAAAGAACTAGACTTTCCACAGCAGTTAATGATACAAATGTGAGCGAATTATCCCCCAGCAGAGGCTGTGTGAAATCTGTGAACTATGTAATGCATTTTAACAAATATTTAAGGCATAAAAATAAAAACAAAATCAGCTTCATATAAAAGAAAACTTACATGATAGAAAATTTCTAATAATTCTGTCAACATCAAGAATAGATTTTTATGAGAAAAGATCTACATTAATCTAAAAATATCTATTCTCTTCACAATATTTTAAATGAGATTTTCTCCTGGAGGTTATAATTTACTTACTCCTATAATAAACCAATGAGCTCAGTTTATTATAGGTGGAAAGTGAGTTGTTTCCCTCGTGGAAAAATGCATATTAATATTCTATGATGGATAATTTCATAAGAAATTGCAAACACAGGAAATGTACATTTATAAAATTACTGATACATGTGTGTATGCATATATCACTTCAGTTTAATTTTATTGTGAATGACATATATTTTACAGCTTTTTAAAGAACATTTGAAAGACTTTGGTGCCTTGAAAGTTCACATTTTATAGTTCCTTCCACTACTCCATATGAAAATGATTCTAAAGTAATGTTGGCCAAAAAAGAAAAAAGAAAAAAATTTGCTACCCAATTGATAGTACTAGCTGAATTCAATTTATTTTCTATTTTCTAGGTTCCTGGTATGTCTTTGTATTTATTGGAAACAGTGAAACCTTTCATCCCCACACAATACAAGAAATGCCTAAGAGTTGGATTACAGTCATCAGACTGATCTTTTCCCCAGAAACTAAGCTGTTGAGAAGATTAAGAAGAGATGGAATTTTCATACTTTTGCTACTAGTTTGAATCATTCCTGTACTGGAAAAAAATAATCAGGTAGCATACTAGGTTAACTTGGCAACTGAATGCCCACTACTCCTTCGGGCTTGTTCTCCTAGAGATGTCTCACACTAGAATTCCAAGATTGGTCAACCATAAAGATAGAACTCTTTTGGCACAGAATGTCTCTCTAGTTCCAGCATGAAAAAAAAAAGCTGGGGATAATAACTTGGAAGAGTCCCTAGCCAAATTGCATTTATTCTGGAAGATTTCCTTCCCAATTAATTTAAAAAAGAGGAACTGAGAGAGAAACAGAAACACAATGTAGTATCAGAAAACAGTAAAATAGTAATAATACTACTAACTAGTAGTATTAAATAGTAGTAATTAAAGAGTAGTAATAAGTAGTATGACCAGCTTCCCAGTGAGAGGATACATCAAGAGAAATAGGCTCAGTAAAGACAGAGGACCTTGTGCACAGTTTTGGAAATAAATAAATAAATTTGGTTAATCCACTTAGTCTTCACAGCTCCCCACACCCAACAATCCCCTTATTTTTAGCACTCATCTCTGATCATCTGTTATTGAAGGCTTTAAGGATGAATCAAAGGGAAACAAAAGGTAGACATTTTGAAATATGAGAAGAGACAGAGGAAAATAATGGATGTTGAAATTTTTCAGAATTTGACAAAGTAGAAGAAAAGGGAAAGAATTAGACAAAGATAATAATGTCAGTTCCCCTTACTTCTCTTAACTGAAAGTACTGAATCTAGGAGACAATATGATTCCATGGTTATTTCATGACAAATATTTACATTCACAGGTACATAGATGGAAACATGCATAAACATATAGGTGTACAAAATAAAATTAGTTAAGTGAATCGAGTCAAAAATATTATTGAAAAAACAAGATTTTGATAAATAGCCAAAGCTAATTGAAAACTAGAATGGACACAGTCCAAATATGCTCAGTACTCTTGATTTCTTTGTCCAGGCACCAGCAGTATAGAGTATTGACATTACCGTATGTAAACACATTCACGACACTTACATCATTGTGTCACATGGTGTTAATCACCGAGCATGCTGTGAGATCTACTAACCTGCTATAAAATGCACACACTTTTTGTATTTGGAAATATTTCAACTTATTGCCTTCCTTTCTAAAAATGACCTGAAATTGATGTTTTCAAGACGTGGCTCAACATTCATGACACTTGTCATAGACGGGCAATGTCATCATGTATATTCTTACTAACATCCATTTAAGAACTTCTTCTTGCACATACTGCATACCTCTAAACTGATTGCAAACTCTGACCCTTATTATAATGAACTGAGAACGTTCTCCACCCTGATTCATAAATGGCAAGCAAAACACTTTCCACACCTTTTTATGAAGAGTATATGTCCTTGGTGAAAATTAAGAGTAATGAGTAGGATACTGCATTAGTCATGAAGGTCTTTTATCATGTTCATTTTCTTAATTCTTCTGGTCAATTTTTAGATGTGCTCTTGTTTTTTACACTTGGAAAAATGAATGTATTTAAGGAAAATATTTGGGTGGATTCTGTGCTATCAAGAGTGTGGTATTCAAAGACAGATCTGATATAACCAAATGCTCTCCTCATTCTCATTGTCTATCTAGATTCCCTAAGCCACTTATGGGAATTGTATAATAATAGTGATATTTCCCATCCCTGATGCATGATATGAATTCTCTCTTGTCTCCTAGATCTCAATCTTACCCTCATTTCCTTTGCAGAAAATTCCTATGTTTATTTTTAAGCCGGCTTGAATACCTTGTCTTCTTTGAAACGTTTCTAAATTTCTTTAGTGTAGTAATTCCTCTCTCCTTGATGTTCCTGACACTTTGTACATAAAAATTCTGGATTTTACCATTTTGTATGATTTCATGTCGATTCTATGAGTAGTCTATGTACCCTCCACTGGGATGGAGTGTCTTATACATGTTCTCTCCTCCTTCCTCTTCTCCTCCTTCTCCCACTTCCTTCTCCTCTTCTTTTCCTCAACTTGTGAAATCTTGCATTAATAGGCACTAAGGAAATGCTTGTTACTTTCCTTCAACTTCAGGGTCTTCTATAAAAAAAACTGCAGAAAGACAAAATGGTAGGTTTAAAATATTATTTTCTGTGTATTGGAATAGTTGAAATAGGTAATTCAAAGATCAGGACTTGGTTTTTCTATTTTATTCTCAGGTCTTTACATGTGAACTTGGGTAACTGTGAAATTGATAAGGATACCAATCGTATTTAATACATTTTCTGAATGTTTCTTCAATAACTACATCTAGCTTCAGAATTGATAATGCAAGAACCAGAAGATGATATAACTATATGCTGGTTGAAAATTGGAAATTGTTTCAAAGGCAGAGGTTTAGGAAGGGAATCTTCAGGGGAGACATTTTTGTGATGCTTTATTTATAGCTGTCTAACTCTGCCCTATGCTGAGGCAAGATTCTCCTCTTAGGATATAAGCCACTCCTCCCATGATGATAATGAATAAAGAAAGAAAACAAACACACTTTCAGTCTGTATTTGGAGATGATCTTTCAATTAAATTGAAAGAGAAACTCCATCATATCCACTTGAAAGGCAATTTATGATGCAACTAAAGACCACCATATTTTAGGTTAATAAAGATATATTGCTTTGTTGGAAGCTACTATTCTTTATACATTGGTACTCAATAAAAAAGTATGGGGAAGCTTACCAAAAAATGCATAGTTTGTTTTGGTAATTCAATACAAAAGTTACATACATGAAATGTCTAAAATGACCTATAATTTTGTTTACATCACTTTTCTTAATTGTGATTCCAAAAGTGTAGAACAGATGTTCCTATAGTCCTTTAAATTGGGCAAAGAGATTTAAGTCATATAAATTTGCAGAAATTTAAGAAGATGAGAATTGTCATAAATTTTTAGTTTAAGTTTGATAAAATTTAGCAACTTCTTAAAGCAAAATACAGGGTCTCTAGTAAATGAACTATAAAAATACTCCACATTGAAGTTAGTATTAATATTTCCAATACTTTAAGTGGGATTCATGACATTTCTATAATCAAATAAAAAATACTGATTGATAAGCAAAGTACAAAGGGTGATGATGGGCTGCAAATGAATTCAGAAACAAAAGCATATTTTAGAAAATTTAACCTTATAGCATAATATGATTGAAAAATCACCAAGGAACTTAGAGGAGGTAAAATTCATACTTTCTTCATTAACAAATTAATGACAAACAACTCTTTAAGTTAAAATAAATCATGCTTAAACAGATTAATATAAAAAGTCCCCTGACTCACAAATACATACAAAATATCCTTTTATCATCCAAGTTAATAAAAGTCATTTTAAGGTTAGTTCTAGTGCTCTAAGTATAGATGAAGCATATCTGTTGGAATCTGCATGCCTAAAGTTGGTAAAATTTAAAAAACGGTGCATTAAATAGCATGCAGGACCAAGTCAGGCATATTTGGTTTCTATGAACAAACTCCTGAAAGACAAATACTTTACATGTGCCATTACTTTTAGCTATAAATGGGAGCAGTATTACTAAAAAATGGCTGGATTAAAGTTATTCAGTAAAATAAGATAAAATGAGATATGCAACATGACACATCTTTGAATCTCATACACGGTTTTTGTTAATTCTATACCTATACCTCACCTTCATATGAAAGTTTCCTCCTGAAGTTTTACTCAGTCGTAAGGGGAATGAAATTATGCCATCTGTTGGTCAATGAATGGAATGAGAGAATATCATGCTAAGTGAAATAAGCCAAACTCAGAAAATCAACGGTTGAATGCTTTCTCTCATTTCTCTAGCAGGAGCTAGAGAAAGAAATGAGGATAAGACTGGGGAGAGGAATTGGATATCGTAAAGATGCAGTCAAGTCAGTGGAGTACAAGACAGTAGAAGGTAGAAATCAAGAAGAAAGGAGAGACAGACAAAAGGGAGGAAATTCAGAATGTAAGAAAACTACATTACAAGCATGTATAAACATACTACAGTGAATTTCACCTTTATGTATATCTATAAAGCACCAATCAAAAATACAGAAATGAACAAGTATAAGGAAGGTGAGTAGAGCAGAGGAAGTAGGAGAGGGAGGAGGGGAAGCACTGGGGACCGAAAGGGAATGAGTCAAATTTCATGCATGTATAAGTTTGTCAAAATGAACCCAACTGCTATGTATAACTATAATGCACTAATAAAAGAAAAATTAAATAAAATTTCTTCATGAGGCATAAAAAATTAAATATATTTCTTTCCCTCTAAAGTGGATTAATTTGGGAAGACTAAAATCCCTCTGGAAATGACTAGAAAAACTAGATAGTGTATACATACATATATATAAAAAACATATATAATATATAATATATATAAAATAGCACTACATAGCAATATACACACAAACACACATACATTATAGGAATGCTGAAGCAGTCAGGGCTTAAAAATCAAGATCATGAAATAAAGTCCATATTTTTTACTCTCTTTTCCTATTGGGGAATTATTGATTCTTATCAAGGGCTAATGGTTGAGAATCCTGGTCAAGTGCATTATAACTCAAAGGTGAGCATTTGTGTAGCACACAAGAGGTACTAGATTTGATTCCCAGGTCTGGAAAAAAAAAAAAGAATGAAACAGGTGAACTCAATAACGGATGAACCCATTGAATAGATAGATTAACAGCAAAACAGTGCTGCATTGCAGCATAAGAAGGTAGACAATATCCCAACTGAATCTAAGCTAATTTAAAGCAAATTAAAACATGAACACACACACACACACACACACAAAAAAAAAAAAAAAATCACAAGCATAAGAGATACATGGGATGCTGAACAAGTGTGAGCTCTGTACATGTTGAGTTCTAAAAGAACCTGAGAAAGAAAATGAAAGAAAAGTAACATTTGAAATGATAACAGTCTTTTATTTCTCAGAACTGATGCAACATCTCAGCGCACAGATTCAAAAACCACTACTGTGTATCCCAGGGGAGAAAAATATAAAATAAACTACATCTAGGCATACATATTCAAATTATGAAAAAGTCAAAAACAAAAATCACAGAGATGACCATAGGTAGAAAGATATATTGATTTTAAAGTCACAAAAACAAAAACAGGTAGTTTAGCTCTCAACAGAAACAATGGAGGTTAGAAGACCCTGGAGCAAATAGATTTAAAACTTGTTATTTAAATATTGAATGATGACTCAACTTGCATCTTGAGTTCATGATTGCAACGGATCATAATTATCACTCTTATGCTTACAAAGTATCAGGTTATATATAGATAATACACCTTTGTTTCTATAACTAACAACTTTCATTAGGATTCTTAGGAAACCATGTCACCATTTGAAGGCTGTCACTGACAGCTGCAATTGTTTTTCTCCTGTTGTGATCCATTGTGCCTTATACCTATAACTGGTTGGCCTTTCAAAGCTTCTGAGTTCAAAATAGTATGTGGAATATTTGCTACTGCTGAAATGCTTTTTCTTTTCTTCATAAAGTTTATGTGTAACTTTGTGTTTTTTTGTGTGTAAATAGAAGGAAGGTTATATATCAATTACTAAGTAAAAATAGACTTCAAATGACAAAACACTAAAAAATAATGAGGTGAAGTATTTTCAATGTTTTAATATGATTATAGATTTGACAGTTTCACATATGGAACAAGGCCAATATTTCCATATTCATCTATGATTCTTAGAATCATTTTGGTTAAATACTCAAAATTAATATTTCAGTTTATGAAACATAAATTAATGAATATAAATATAAACAAAATGTAAGAACATAAAAGGATATATTCCAAAATCATACCACTTTCAGTTGTTGATACTGAAAGCAGACGTAATTTATGAGATTAACAAATATATTCATCTCTGTGAAATTTCTCCCAGCAGTATATTACTTCCTTCGTCTTTGCTTCCCAAATACTCTCCCTTCCACAGGAAGTGGACAGTCTTTGGAGCCTTTGGTTGTTGCACAAGTCCCTCCTGCCTCTCAGATTCAGCACTTTGTTTCCAGAATTCATTATTTTAGTTAGGGCTTAGTAGATAATTATACGTGGATTCCAAAGCTCACTTGGCAATGTTGTCAGATGAAATGTGCTTGAAGTAAATCAAGGCGATCAGGCTATGTGTTTTCCTTCCTCTTATCGCTGTCACTGTGACTTAAGTTTCGAATAAAATGCCCAGCCATTTCTTTAGATTCCCCAGGTCTTGATCTAACCCACAAAAAACTACAATTTTCAGTCTTTTGTTTGGTTTTGGTACTGGAGATTGAACACAGGAATGTTCTAGCTCTGAGTTACTTACCCAGCCTTTTGTCTTATTTTATTTCTGGAACAGGGTCTCACTATACTGAGCAGATTGACATCAAATTGTCATCCTCTTGCCTCAGCCTCACAAGCAGCTGGAATGACAGGTGTGCATCACCACCCTGTCTGGCTTCCCTAGTCTTGTCTTAGACCTAGGCCAGTCTTATTAAAGTGGGATTTTCCTTAGAAGTTTTAATTGAATAATTGCTGATTACAAAGAGAAACTTTCTTCTGTGAAAACAGAACTTAATAAGTAGAATTTAAACTTACATCATGTTTTTTATAAATACCAGCAAATGCTACTGCATTGGAAAGTTGAACTTTTATTTGAACTCTACTAATCACAAAGGATCAAAAATATTTAATTTGGCAAAGAAAATTATCAACATTTTCCATGTGGAAAGACTGTAGTCAGATGTTAATTTTTTGAAAAAAAATAGGGTTCACAAAATTCAGTAAGTTTGAATTTGGCTTCACTATACCTTTTATAGGCAAAAAAAGAGACACAATACACAAGATAAAGCTGTTCCACATGAGGGACAGCTGGTGAGACAGGAAGCCATAACCTCTGTGAAACAGTGAACAATAACACTTTTGAGGTTTAAATGGGAGAAAAAGTTTTGGAAAACAACACATATAATTGAAAAATTTCTTAATGTTTGACCTTGTTGTTTATAATGGAGACATTGGAGTAGACACTATACTGTCACCAGAATGTGTGACTATATTTTCCTGAGGCATGAAAGTATGCACCTTCTCCAAATGGAACATGATCAAGCATTTCCAATCTCTTTTGTGGTTATTTACAATATGTGCTGCAAGTCTTTGATTTAATATGGATGCAAAGATAAGTTGGTTCACAGCACTGTACTAAAAATAAATTAATTTAAAACAATATATAAATTGTCATATTAAGTGGAATATGTTGAGTGAAAGATGAAAGGATACTTTTTCAGAAGAAGAAAACAATTTTTACTCTTTCTTCGCTGATTTATCATTAAAATTTGTGTCTTTTAAAAAATATACATAATCTTCCTCAAATTGAACTTTTCTAGTAATTAATTTATACAGAATAAAAAGCAATGCAAATAGCAAACTATTTGTACTTGTACTATTGTGATTGATATTTTCTATGAAGTTACTTTTTCTACTTCAGTCAATAATTAGGTAAGAATTAGGAAAGTATGAGTCAGCAGAGTTGTGCAAGATGTACCCTATTAACTCTATCAAATTAAATCTAGAGTTATCATTGTTTATAACAGGAAATAATTGCTTTTTGAAGATTAGCCATTTTATATATTTTGTTGTTTTCCTCTGCTAATTCCTGTGCATTTACTACATCAAAATAACCACATACACATATATGTATGAGTGTATATATATATATATATATATTGCATATATATATAGATTTAGCACTTTACCTCATATATATATATATATATATATATATATATATATATATATTTTAACACTTTACCTCATAGGGAAGTAGGCTTGTTAAATATATCATACACTTGGTTTTATAAACTTGTATGTTAGATGTATTGTTAATACCTCTGTGGTGATTAAATGTTCTACTGATCAAATGTAAAGGTTCACAACTATTCCATAGCCCCCAGCTTCCTCCTATGGTCCCAGTCGTTGCTGTCTAATTGTTTGCTCATTATCTTTTAATATAAAACAAGTAGGATCTAATAATAATGGTTGAATTTATCATCCTCAAGAGCCAGGGAGCTCAATGGCAGTCAAAACTATGCAAATGTAAATGCTGGGATGATTATGGGATACACAGCCAGTTGATGGCAAATCTGTACAATGACATTTTATATGTCTGTATTGTTTTACGATTCTCAAAACACTGTTCCACAATTGTATCATCATAGGCCGGAAATAACTCTAGGGAACAAGTAATCTAGACATTTTATCGTCCCTCCTTTGCAGAAGAATAATTTGGGGGATGGAAAGTATGTGTGACTCAATGGATTAGCAAAAGATCTAATCAGTAGAAAATCTTAATTTTCTTGGGAATGGCTACAATTTCTTTCAAATTTCTACTGATTGACACAATGGGCCTAGCATTATTTTAAGGATACAGCAATGAGTAAATGTTCTCTTAGGCATTATATTCTAGTGGGTAAGTTACACAGTAAAATCTAAAGAACAGTGCATATTATATTATCTTAAAATAGTAAATATACTAAAAAAATTAAAGCAGAGGTAAGCATGTACTAACAATATTAACTATTTTTAATAGAATGATCAGGAACCAATTTTCTGATTAGATCATGATGATATAGAGATCTGCATAATGGGATGAAATAGTGAAGGGAAAATCTGTGGGAGGGGCTTTATAGAATGAGGGAATGGCATTCACACAGGGAGAATATGTTTGATGACTATCATATAAAGCGACGTCAGCTGTTCAAAGAGTGGAAGGGCAAACATGGTAGAGGATAGGTTAGCAGATAAATTACCTTAGATTATGATTTCAGCAGAATTTTCATATAATTTTGTAACATCAAAACTAATTATAACATACCTTTTATCAAGGGAAAATACGGTCATTAAAATCATCTTTAATTTCAAAACTTGACACATCATTGCATGCAACGCAATGTTCTGGATTCCATTTATTTTCTCAAAAACAGTGAGATCAAGATGAAGTATGACCATCTTAGAAGACTACCAGAACAGACAAAGATATGTTGTATTCAAGATATCAGCATTTTTAAATGAAATACCTTTTTCAGATTTAAAAAAGAATCTGCTAAAGTTGATTTCATCCTTTAAATATGGGCTTTACCAAAAAATACATTGATTAAATATCCAGAATGTTTAAAGTAGTACTTTGAAATATAGATGGACAAAGAATAAGCTAGATGATTGGTCTTTTATATTGATATTTAAATTTTAAATGAAATAGGAAATCTAGAGATGCAAAAATTCACAATTATACTGGATGACAATACCATACAGTTACATTCCAGGAACATATAGTATATGTTAATAATCCAAATTCTTCAAGTGAAAGTGCTATATTTTTATGTTTAGATTGCCAGGAAAATGGGTAATAAATTTATATATACCTAGATATTTTTGAGATCGTTGATAAATAGCTAATAAGAGATGACTTCAGTAGGAGGTGACATTTATAAAAGGTTTTAGAAAATAATGGTAAAAGTTCTAAACATAAAATTAGGTTTTTCACAATTTTAAAATGTCAATGAGTGTTTTAAACCGCTCACATAAGTCTTTATAAAAAGGTTGATCAACTTTCTAAAGTTTTCCTTTCTTATGCAAAATGTTAAAATAACCTTTTCAAAAAGATTATTCCCAAAATTAGTAGCAACAATGACAAATACTTTGGAAGACATATACCATTCTAATTGGTCCAAAATGTTTATAGAGAAATGTAGATTTATATTAGTAACTGAAGAGAAACAATTTTTATGACTATAAGTATTTATGAGCCCAGATGAGCTAAAGTCCATTGTGAGACTCATTAGTCAAGGGGAAAAAAATCTTGGCTGTATACAAAATAAGATAATTTCATTGTGCGTAACATATTTCACGTAAACTGCTTTCCCAAACATATTTTACACAGTTAAATTATATAAGGCCTTGGAATGCACATGTATATTATGTGATATAAATTATATAAGTCTGTAAATATATTGCACTGTGACTAAATTAAACATTCAATCATAAAGTCAAGAGCTGAAGAAGAAAGAAAATAGGAATTATGGGTATAAAGAGGAAAAATAAAGGAGATTCTTTATGTATTATCAATAGAAGAAAGGATGCTCTAGAATAGAGGTAGGGAAAGGAAAATGTTCAAAGACATCAAAACTGTTAGTAGAGGCTTTAAAAATCAATAAACAAGCAAATAATAATAAGAGATTGAAAATCAACTGAACTGGGCATTTCTGGGTATTTGGCTTATACTTTAGCATAGACGCTGTGCTTCAAACATAACAATGACAAACATCAAAACAGAAAGAAACTCACAAATCAGATCCACAGTTCTATGAATCAGAAATTTTTAAAACAGTAATGGACTAAATCTGAGGGTTGCTGGACTCTGAGTTTCCTGGGAACTCAATTTTCTCAAGTAAAAAGAATATAGATGACAGAGAATAAAAGGTTGGATGCTAAAGTGGTTGAGTCAACCTGAGACTTAGTGCTTGAGGTCAAGGACTAAGGTGGGACCCAAGATCCTAACAAATGAACAGAAGAGGAAAAAAGGAAAAGTTGATGGGTTAGATTTTGAATTTAAGTTGATTCAGAGCTAGAGAAATAAGGGACAAAAACACAGCCAATAACAAAGAACAGAAACAGACCATCAGCTGGTTATGTGACTGGATCAGCGATTCTCTCAGCGTCACCTTCTATGTAGGAAATATTGGTCATAGGAGGGCTTATATTAAGTAAGAGGGAAAATGAGTAGGTGAAGTAGGAAAAGTCGTAGTAGTGAAAGAATTTAAGGTAGCTGGATACAGGAGAAACTCTGTATTCAGCAATCTATTACAACAAAAAGACAAGTGGAAGGAAAAAATAAATTTAAATTTAAAGACACCACCAACTACCACAAATAACAAAGGAGACACCAAGCAGAATTACAAAATAATGTGTGTTTTTATAATTCACAGATAACAGATGAAAAACGGAAAAGGCAGACTCTAAATTTTTTCTCAAACTTTACAAGACAATTTGACTCAATAATATAGTTTATCTTGACTCTATGACTACAACTTTTGCTAATAGAATTATAGAATTTTAAAAAGCCATTGATCAAAAGAAAAAAAAAGAGCAATTAATCTTTCCTGTTCTACCTTGTGGGGAGAATTTTAAATGAATAAAGGAGGGATTTGTGTTTCAGATAAAATAATAAAAAAGGTGAATTATGAAGAGGCCCATTTGAACTTATTCATTAAATAATTATTTCTATTAGTTCTTCTAACTGGTTGAAATCAATGGCAGGAGCCACATCTTAGGACTTCCAGTTTACTCTGGTATCACCATGTAAGAGAAAATCAAGGAATTTGTTAACACACAGAATTTCCCTGCATTCACCATTACCCCAGAGGGTTGGCATTACCTAGATTCAAGGGGACCGAGAGAGATTCGAGGTTATTGTAGAGGATAAGCCACAAATGTCACTGCAGATCTTATTCTGGACTGGGTTCTCAGACATCCACTCTGAGGCAACTGCAGAAGTTAGCTGCAGAAATGAGCAAAAAACAAACAAATCAAACACCCAAACACCACTCAAATTCAGCAGGAAACCAAATTTCCAGGTATTATAAAGGTGATATTTCAATGGTAATATTTACATGTAGCACATGTAGCCTATAAAATCAATGATCATAACATAACATAAATTCACTCCAAGTAAAAAAATAATAATATGACTTTAAAGCAAATATATTCTAATAAACATATGCAGACAAGGTAGGTGGAACACTGACTTGAAACCACAGAACAGAAAAAATGGCAAAATTTCAAAAAGTTCTGCATGTTCTCCATCTCCTAAATGTCCAGAGTGACAAATATATTTTTTAATAAAGATATGATAGACTTTAATTTTCTAACTACTATGAAAAATACAGTAACAAATGATATTTGTTCAGAAAGCAACTGGATATACACAGAGTTTAAGACAGTAATTCATAAAATAATCTGAGAAGATTTGTTTACAACACTTCATTCTGTAGTAAATTTGTAATTCATCACTGATAAACAGAAGCTATTAAAAACTATCAGAAAGACAGAGATAATGTCCAGGCAAATTAAATTAGACTGACCACAGATTTTCCACCTGATGGACACTAAAAAATAAAGTTCCTGGTAAAACCGAGAGAATATAAGTTCAAGATTCTAAACCATTCAAACTTCCACTCAAAATTAAGAGCAGAATATTTAGACACATAAAGATAAAAGGTTTTAATACACTGTGATCTCCTGCACTAAAGAAAATACTTCAGGGAGAAGAGTGAAAACTTGGGAAGGAAACATGACAAAAGAAACATCAAGAAGCACATAGGTATGCTAGTTAACTTCATGAAAGTCACTGAAAATTGTAATTGTTTCATGGAATTATATAAAACTAAAACCTCTTAGACCGATCAGAAAGAAGACAATAGAACATCAGTACCCAAGAAAAATCCCTGAAGTTTCTTTAGTTATGCTAAGTGAGATTTAAAGTTAATTCTATCATGTGAAAACAAAAATTGCATCTTCGAAATGATTGAAATGGCTTCTACATCCTTCAGACCAAAAGAGGGAAAGGGAAGGTATCAAGAACTTTGTTCATCTAATCAAAATTTTAAGCAGGAGTGAGAAGAGAGAAATCAAATCAAATAGAAAGCACGCACAAAAAGAGATGACGTAAAATAATTTTAAAGTACGATCTTTTCATATTAACATGCATTATCAGATTGGATTAAGGACCTTATCAGCAATAAAAGGTCAGCTATATTTTGCTTCTGAGACTCATGTAAAATAAACAAATATAAGGTGATAATGCAGGTATGAAAGTTGAAGTGCCATGTCAATGTTGGCTAATGAAGCAGGCGGTGCAATATTCATAACAGAAATGAAGGACCCACAGTGAAAGTATTAAGGATGATACTGGCATTACATAATATTAAATGAAAATATGCAAATAATTCTAAAGTAATATAAAAATCATGAATATATAATCATTTCATATTATGATGTTCAGCTATATGAAGCATGAGGTAAAAAGAAAATCGTCAAGAAGCAATTAAAATATCAGCAACGGTGGAAAAGTTTTTCATAAACAGAAATTGATAAACCAGCAAGAAAACATTAATTACTACATGTAAAGAAAAATTTAACAGAAATTTAGCACATATGAAATTTCCATAGCATCTGACCTTTCCAATAGAGAAAAATACCAATAACCTTGTGTTAGCTTATTTATATTTACAATAAAGGTGCGAATATAATTCATATAACTGTATCTCAATGAAGTGCCATTAAAATGAGAAAAACAAAATGTATGTTTGAAGATATTAAATGCATGCTAAATATCTCATGCATGGTAAAGTAAAACCCAACGGACTATTGTAGAATATGTATAACGTGGAACAAAACTGAAAATGTCCTCACCAAAATTTGCTAAGAACAATTGAGGGCTGCTGTGGTGAAGCATGGCTGTAATCCCAGCTGCTCAGGAGGCTGAGGCAGAAAGATCATGAGTTCAAAGCCAGCCTCAGCAACTTATCAAGGTACTAAACAATGAAGTGAGACCCTGTCTCTAAATAAAATACAAAAAATGGCTAAGGATGTGCCCCCCAAGTTGGACCCCTGAAACACAAAATGAAACAACAACAACAAAAAAAATTGAGGTACTAAGTACAGATGATAAGTTTTCATATTTAAATGTATTTTATGTATTTTAAATATTTTATTTATTTATTTTAAAATATTAAAGAAACAAAGGAGAAGCTAAGAAGAAAACTAAAGTTTGACCTCTACAATAGAAACCTGAAGGAAAATGATAGCAAAGATATAAATTAATATAAGAAAAATAGGAAAAAATCAAGTATTAATTTAGTAATTCAGATCAG
>JAJEJO010002805.1:33634-89293 GCA_020662805.1 Glaucomys volans
AGATGTAATTTTGAACCATTTTCTATCAATTTAAAAAAATATAAATAAGATTGATTTAATAAGAATTCTCATGAATTAGAATTTTTAAAATGTCCTGAAAATAACAGGCTATGGGAAAATATCCAAAAGTATGCAAATTTAGATTAGATATGTAATAATAAGTTATTAACTTCCTAAAGGCATACTTGAACCAGATGACTTTATCTTAGAAGAATGGATGTTCCTGATTTTGCAAAATTTCTAAAAATAAATTTTACAAAAAGGTAAGTTACCCAATTCAGTTTTTGAGGATCAATAAAATGAGCATGACAGGTAAGGTGTCAACTTAGTACAAGCTTAATAACAAAACCAGACAAGAAGAGCAAGGAAAAGTTGAGGCCAATTTCTCTGAAGAGCTCGTATGCACAAATCTAAAATAAAATATTAGCAAATAGAGTTCAATATTGTAAACACACAAAGAATATAAAATATCAGTACATATATCAGGAAGCAGAAATTCAAGAGATCTATTGCATATCATTCTGCTTATAGTTAATAAACATGTATGGCTCAAAATTCCTTAAAGAATTAAAACCATTCACAAGGACATGTGCAAAATGTCAACTGTATTTTAACAAATTAGTGTCTATTTTCAGAAATGCAAAGAATTATCAATTTCAGAGAAAATGATCACCATACTATGCTTCATAATTTAAAGGTGAGAAGAAGAAGAGAGCTTCCTCAAAGAAGTAGGTGAGATATTTAGTAAATTTCAATCCTTAACTGATGATGAAAATTCCTAGGTGATTGTTTTAGACCACTTTTTTGCTGCCAGACCCAAAAGCAATCAAGAACAATGTAGAAGAGGACAAGCTGATTTGGGGTTTGCTGTTTCAGAGGTCACAGTCCTTAGGCAGCCAACTCCACTGCTCTGGGCATGAAGTAAAACAGAACAATCAGGTGGAAAGGCATGATGAAGCAAAGCAGCTCAAATGTGGAACCAAGAAAAGAGAGAGAGAGAGAGAGAGAGAGAGAGAGAGAGAGAGAGAAATGGCAAGAGTGAGATCTAGTGCTCTGCTTACAAGGGAACAAAATATAAACCAAAATGTAAACCTAAAGGAATACCCCTAGTGACCTCCCTCTCCAGACATTCCTTATCTGCCTACAGTTACCACCCAGTTAATCTATTCAAGTGGATTAATGCACTGATTAGGTGAAGGCTCTCATAACCCAATCACTTCACCTCTAAACTTTCTTCCATTGTCTTACACATGAGCATTTGGGGGATACTTCACAACTAAAGCATAACAGTGGTTTTCAACTGAGATGTTCTACTATCATCTGGGTAAAACCTGTCCACACTGAAACACATATTCTTTTGTCCAAGACAGAAATCAGATTTTATTCACCCTTGTAATGACATTTCCTAGACATTGAATTTGAGAAATTAAATGAAAGAAACCATGCAAAAAGAAATAGAAATGGTTCCTAGTTATGTCATCAACTTCTTAGTAAAATAGTCAGAAGAACCAACAAATTAAGCGATCAAAATTATTTCCTTAAATTTTCAATTCTTCTAGATTCAAGATCCACATAAAAATCATAGTATTCTTACACACCAGTAATAACAAATAGGAAGTGTAGTAGAAATAAAAAGAAGGCATTTGTAAAAATAATAAAAGGAAAAATTACCCATAAGATAATAAAATTAGGAATCTCAAAAATAGGATATGTAAGATCTTAATAGAATAAATTGCCAGCAATTATCAAAAGATATAATAGAAATTTTTTGCAAATAGCAATGCTTTACACAAGGATGGAAAAAGTTAACTTCAATATACTAATTTTTCCTAAATTTATTTATAAGCACAGCAAAAATAGAATTTTAATTAGTTTGATATATTGATACTAATATGCACATAGAAAATTTGGCTCAACAAATAACGCATTTTGAAGGAAATATAGAAGGATATGAAAGAGGGAAACATGTTTTGTACTCTAAACGGAAGATGAAATGCAATAGTTTTTTCAAAATATGTTATTGGTGGAGGAAGGGAAAATCAGATTATGTCCACATGTCCATGTGCCCACATAAAGTTTATGTATATCAGAAGAAATATTACCAATTATGCAGAAGAGATGTGCTCAAAAAAAGTTATATCTCCACTTTATATCAGAAACAAAAATAATTGAAGATTTTACTTTGAGATCTAAATTTTAAAAGTATATTCTAAAACCACAAATAAAAATGTAGAAAAAGTGGTTTTATAGCTCTGAGGTTGAACAAAATTTCTTTAAGCAAATCTCAAAAAGTTTAAAGCAGAAGGAAAATGTAAATAAATTTGGTAAAATTGAAATGGAAACAAATGCACTTCCATAGGGACCATAAACACTTCCTAAAAATGTAGTAAAGCTTTAGGAGAATATATTTGCTACCCAATAACCACTGAAAGATTACTATTCATATTTTACAGTAATCACTTAAAAGTCAGTGAGACCAATACATTCAAAAATGCTCAAAATTTTTTTAATTTAATTTTTTTTTTGATTCATCATACACGAGTGGAGTAGAATTGTTTCGCTGGTTGTACACGAAATAGAATCAAACCATTTGCATAATCGTACATGTACATAGGGTAATGATGTTTGTCTCATGCTCTTATTTTTCTTCCCCCCACACTCTGTTCCCACCCCTGTTTTTCCTCTAGGTAATCCATCCTTCCTCCATTCTTGCCTCTCTCTCACCCCACCTTATGTATCATCATCCACTTATCAGAGAGATCATTCAGCCTTTGGTTTTCTGGGATTGGCTTATCTCACTTAGCATGATATTCTTCAACTGCATCCATTTACCTGCAAATGCCATAATTTTATTCTTCTTTATGGCTGAGTAATATTCCATTGTGTATATATACCACAGTTTCTTTATCCATTCATCTACTGAAGGGCATCTAGGTTGTTTCCACAATCTAGCTATTGTGAATTGAGCAGTTATGAACATTGATGTGGCTGCATCACTGTAGTATGTTGATTTTAAGTCCTTTGGGTTTAGGCCAAGGAGTGGGATAACTGGGTCAAATGTTGGTTCCATTCCAAGTTTTCTAAGGAATCTCCACACCACTTTCCAGAGTGGCTACACTAATTTGCAACCCCACCAGCAATGTATGGGTGTACCTTTTTCCCCACATCCTCACCAACACCTGTTGTTGCTTGTATTCCTGATAATAGACATTTTAATTGGGGTGAGATGAAATCTTAGGGTAGTTTTGATTTGCATTTCTCTTATTACTAGGGATGTTAAACATTTTTTCATATATCTGTTGATTGCTTGTAGATCTTCTTTATGTGACGCTATTAATTTAATAAAAAATTTTAAAGGAGCAAAGGTATTAAGAGATTCTTATATATTAATTATGCAATTTAAAATCATAATTAAATAATGTTTTATATCAATGTAGTAAAATCTGTATATCTCACAATATTATTGAAAATGTGGAGAAAATATACCTTTTCTGCTCTGTTAAACATCTGGAATAAAATCTGAATATATTTATTACACCTTAAAATTAAAATATCCTTCACAATAAAGTAGAAAATACAATCCATTTTTAAATATTTTGGTATTAAGGAAAAGTTGGGAAATTCTCAAAATGTCTGTTAATTGGAGAATGAATAAAAACATATAATAGTATATGCATATGAAAAAGCATTGAAAAGTAATCAACTAGAGTTATGGGTGACATTATAATTAACTCAAACTGAAGATATTTTACTTAAAAAGCAAAATGCATTATGATTTTTGCTATGTATTTGCATTTATACAAAAGTTGACAAATTCAAACTAACATTAAATTTTGAATGTATAAATATATATTAAGCTATGATATATGAATATGCATAGACTAAACTTGAAAGGAAGAATAGCTATAATGTATATACTTACAGAAAAAATTATTTACATCTATAAAGAATTGTTAGAAAAAGAATCACTTGTTTTGAATCTGATTAGCAACATGTATTTCAAGCTATATTTAACAACTCTTGCAATTAAACAGCAAAATGAACAAAATTATGCAGAAAAACTGAAGAGAAGAGACATTTTACAAAATAATTTATTAACTGGTCAATAAATTTATCACAGCATTTCAATATAATTATATTTCAGAAAAAAATTCTAATGTCTTCCTATTTTAAACAAACTTTCAAGATGAGGTCTATGCAAACATTGAAATTGCCAAATGTTGGTAAGATTATAGACAGCTTCAATTCTCATATTTTGGTGGTGGGACTATGAAATTGTTTGATCATTTTCTAAAAATATTTATCAGTTTCTTACAGAATTTGACATGTCCTTATAATCTAAAGTCACAAAGATCTGCTTTTAATTGAATGTGAATTATACCCCAATTAAAAAAAAAAGTAGTAGTACTAAACAGGAAGAAATTTCTCAAAAACACCTTTTTTTTTAAATAATTGAATCCTCTAATTCACATTCTTTTAAAATAAAGCATGAATGGGATAATGTATATAAAATTTATTTTCTTTGTTATTAGTAAGCAGTTGATTAAACATAAGCGGTGAAAATTTGGTTCAAAATACAAAAAGTCCTTTTGAACTTTTTTTTTAATTCACAAAATGCTTGTAGGTTTTACTCAGGGAGCAATCATGACTGCTGATGAACACAGAATGAATAGATTTGAGTCGCAATTTACTTAAAATTCCATTTAAAAAGGACAGTAAAAAATTTCTTTTGGATATGATGTCTAAGTGAAATGCTCATACCAATGTGAAAGAACTAAGATTTTTAGAAACTTTATTTAGATACGTGGTAGTGTCGTCAACCATAGTGATAATACCAAGAGCGTTATTATCAGATTTGAGCATTATAAGTTTTCATTTTTTTATTGTAACAAAATAAACTCACTGATGGATATGTGATGAAAGAACACTACTTCTCGCCTTTCTAAAGTGTTAAATATTTGAACAAAAAGGAAAAAACATTCTAAATACATAAATGGGTTTCCAAATACAAGTGTTTCTTTGTCTCTAAATATTTTATGATCTTATAATCCACAAGAAAAACAAGTATATTGTCTTGTATTTTTTCAGTAACATATATTATGAAATTGAAGATTAACATCCTACAGAGGAAAAAGTCCTGTGACGTGACTTGTGCTTTGTGTATTTATTCAATAGTAAATAATTGAGTGCCTAGTCCTATCAAAAGCTAACTGCAAAAATACAGAGCAGGGCTCTAAAATTTTGACAATTTAAAAGCACTTTATGTAATTGAAAGAAAAAAGAGTCATGTAAAAAATAGTAGAATACCATGTGTTATGGTTAATTTGAATTGTCAACTTGATTGGATTAAGAGAGAAATCTATGATTAAGAGGTTTCAGGGTGTGTCCATAAGGACGTGTCTAGAAATGATTGGCATGTGGGATAGTGAATTGAAGTGGAGACCCTCCTAAGCATGGGCAGCACTGCCCAATAGGATGGAATAAAAGTTGGAAGAACAGGGAAGCAGATGCTGATGCAAGCTCAACTCTCCTTGAACGGGTTCTTGATTGCAACTTCCATCATCTCAGGCTATCAGACTCTGCGAGTGACTCTCCAGGTAGTTTCCAAAAGCCTTGGTCTCGACTAGGGTAGCACTATTGATCCTTCTTGTTCTGGGGATTCCACCTCTAGGACTCCGCAGCTACTGGTTCTTCCACTTCTCCAACCTGCAAATGACCACTGTGGACTATCCAGCTTCTGGTTGTGAAAGCCAATCTAATAAACCCCTTTTAATAATCATACTTCCTGTTGATACTGTTCCTCTAGAGAACCCTAATACACCATTACAGGTAATGAGTAATACATAAGTGTCACTAAAAATTGTCCTTGTCCCCAGTGCTAATCCATAGAAGGACACAATTTTGAGAAAAAGGAAAAAGATGTTTTATTGCTTTGCTTTCCCAGGGGAAGTACAGGGGGCTCCTGTCCTAGAGATTGTGATTCTGCCCATCAGGGGAAATGGTTTTTTTAAGGAGGTGATTGAAAGGCTGCATTCCAGGTGTGCTCAGTCCAGAGTTATAACCCACTTGTTAAATTGGGAGATAGTCATTTCTTAGATCTTCTGGTGCCATCCCCAAGGTCTGAATTACTTCATTCCTGTGGTGGGCGTGTGCTCAGGGGCAGATAACTGCCTAGGATGGAGAAGAAAGGTAATCCTGTTTCCCCTGAGATAATGGAGCAGGAGAGATTAGGAAGGAGGAGGAGGGAGAGAAGAAGAGAAAGAAACATGTCCTTTTAAAAATAAGACATTGTGGCAGAGCAAGGGCTATATTTAAAGCAGAAAGTGGACCACAGTTACACATGGACAACTGTAGGGATGCAGGACAGAAGGACAAGGATGGTGGTTTGGATGGTGGTACTTTGGTCAAAGCCATGTGTTTTACTCACCTTTCTGGATACTGTGACCAAAAGACCTACAAGAATACTTAGAGAAGGAAACATTTATTTAGGGGCTCATGGTTTCAGAGGTCTATTCATAATTGGCCAACTCCATTCCTCAGAGCCTGAGGTGTGTGGCAGGGGAAGGTTCCTCAGGGCATGATGATCAGGAAGCTGAGAGAGTGCTGTGCTCAACAAGGCTAAAATATAAACTCCAAAGAAGGCCCCAGGTACTCACCTCCTCCAGTCACACCCTGCCTGCCTCCAGTTACCACTCAGTTAACCTCTATCAGTGAATTAATGCACTGATCATGTTAAGACTCTCATAACCCAATCATTTCAACTCTAAATCTTCTTGCATTGTCCCACAAATGAGATTTTGGGGAATAACTCACATCTAAATCATAACACCATGGTTTTAAAAAGAAATAACTATGAATTTATTTCTAACTAGGTAATTCAGCCGTCAGTCTTCATGTTGGATAATAAACAGATGAAGAGTCCAATGTTCTTAAAGACTGTGAGGGTGCTGTCTTCACCAAGGAGAACAGGGGTTGGAACATGGGACCTAGATGATGTGTGTTTGTTGAACAAATAGTTCTAATTAATTTATTTGAGTTCATGGACACATTATGAGAGTAATGAAATTTTAGAAGAGACATCAGTAAAATTGTCTCTAATGGCGAAACCAAATGCAAAAATTTCTTTGTGTAATTGCAATACAGCTTAGGTCCTGAGCTTCCTGTTTGCTCTCCACCTGTTTCAAAGGAGGCACAAGCTGGTTTGAGAATGATTGCTATTGATAGAGCTTGGACTGGTGGCACTCTGGTGGTCAGTCCTAGAAAGAGCAGTAATATTTTATTTCATAGACTGGAAGGATATGTAAAGGGTTTGATGATGTACAACCTTCCAGGTTCATAAATGTTGAAGTAAATTCCCAATACTGAAATAGTCACATAGTTTTTTTTCCCATGATTGGCAGATTTGAGACAATTACTGATTAGGCCCTTAACTCTCTCCCCCTTTAAGCATTCCCTTGTCAGCCATTTGGAAATTCAAGGAGGATGTGGCAATAAAATTACAAAATGAGAAAACAGTGAAAGTTTTATTTACACAATTGCAATACCATGTAGATCTTTTGATATTATATCCTTGCAATACTTTTTCAAATATAGACATTAAATTACGTAATGTCACACAAAGAGAGGGTTAAATTTAAATAGAAAATTCAAACCCTCTGGCACTCTGGTCCTGAGACTTACATAGTGGTCCCAGACTTGATTTGGGAGCTAGGTCTCTGTGGAAGTAGTTACAGTTTAAAAACTTATTTTTTGACAAAAGTATGGCTTGTTATTGCTATTATTATATTATTTAAGGACAAACTATATATGTTTATAAAGAAGAATCAAGAACATTTTCTTTTCAAGAAGTGCTTTTGAGATCTTTCTTAGCTTAAAGATAAATGTATTTAATTTCAAATCTCAGTGTTCACATATAGAATAAATTTACCTATTATGTCAGTCAGCACAGAATAGGTAAACTACCCATTTTGTAGTATTTAGTAAATACTTTAGCATAGGACTGAAATCCGGGCCATTTCACATGTGATTTGTATATAGCTGCAAATCACCTTTAGCTAAACAAAAGATGGTGGTGGAATTTCAAGGAAAAGGAGGAAAATCATTGTGACCCTCTTGTAGCGAAGAGTCATCATGAATTTTCCTTTTTCGATCCAACACTATCCATGGCCATTTGCATGTGATCAACTCATTTCCAAAATAAGCAGACATACAAAAGTTCTAAATAGTTGATAAACTTTAAATTTTAATGCTCTTCATAAATATTTTAATCCAAGGATCTTATAAAAACCTTATCTATGATCCAGAAGCTTTCCTCCTTTTGAATTTTAATGATAAATATTTGTCAGCCTTATCATGATTCTAATTTCTCAGAGGATTTATTTCTTCCCTGTTGTATTAACATTTTCCTAGTAATATTAAGGACGACTTTACTGTATGTAATCTTGCACAAATTTTTATTTGTAAAATTTGTCAGAAGCTATATATCAAGGCAAGATATGGGTATATGTGACTTTTTAACTATAAGGAAAAATTTCTTGGGATCATCCATATCAGATTTTTAAGTGAGACATATAATATTTTTGGAACTTTAGAATGACTTAGAAAAATTATCTAGCTTCTATCTTCTCCTGAAAGCATATGCATTGATCTAAAGAGAACTTAAAATATCACTATCTGAAACAACTGAAAAAAGTTGAAGGTAGGTCCTCCTGAGGACTTTCTATGTAGAATCAAGGGTTGTTAGTCATAGGAAGAACACAAATGATTTGATTTTTTAAAAAGTAAAACTCTGTGCCATATTCCTAAATGAAGGTACATGTGATTGAATACATACTGCAATTTATGTTTTATGCTTTTTATTATTAATCTCCTTTTATTTCACAGCAACATTTTAAGGTAGATATTATCTTAGAGTGTACTTAAATTGTGACTCAAAGACATGAAAGTGACTAACGAAAGAGCAAAAAATGCACTACAGAAATGCAAATATAAAACTGTTTATTTCAGTGATGGGTCCACTATGCAACATTTTTGTATTGATAAATGTTCAAAAACTACTGCCAGATATGCAACAAAAAGTAACATTCAAAAAACCATCCTTCAGGTCTCATTTGATACCATATATATAGTAATCCTCCCCAGAATTACTGCAATAACTAGTAAGCTACCAATAATTTGTTTTATTCTCTGTTAACCTACTTCAATTTGGATTTGATACTTACAATACTAGTAAAACTATTCTTGCATAACTTCTTTGTGTCCAAATAAAATGGAAAGATTTCATTTGTAACTTCCTACATCTTTAAATGTTACCTGCTCTCAAATTATATAACAGCACATTTTATCTTGCTGTCTTGCTTACCTTCCTAAGCAGCTTTTTGTTTTTTGGTACCAGAGATTGACCACGGGGAGCTTAACCACTGAGCCACATCTGCAGTCCTTATTCTTTTGATTTCAAAACAGGGTCTCCCTGAGTTGCTTAGGGCCACCCTAAGTAACTGAGGCTAACCTTGATCTCTCAATCCTCCTGTGTCATCCTCTGGGAACTACTTGGATTACAGGTGTGCACCACTGTGCCCGGTACCTTCTTTGTATTCTCATGAAAATTAAGGATCTTTCCATCTCCACCAAACCTTTAGATTTCTGGTGGCTCAGGCCTCTGACTTGGCAACTCCTATTTATTCCATCTCCCTGAGTTATCACATCAAGTTCAGGAAGTTTAAATACTCTTTATCAGTTTATCACCAGAAATCTACATCTCTAGTGAGTTGTCATCTTTGAGTTACAGATGGGAATATCCAATTGACTACTTGATATTGCCATGAATAATGATAGGTATATTAAATTTCACATCCTCCAAAAGCAATGGAAAATCCATCACTGCTCTGTGTTTTCTGTAAAAATGAAAGATGGCATTGTTTTTCCAGTTGTGCTAATCCCAAACTCAGAACTCAGAACTCGATTCCTCCCTTCTCATTCCATAGCTCCAATTTATCAACACACCCATTTAATTTTTGTATCCAGGATACATCCCAGACATTTCCAGTTCATCTTCAGGGTCATTCTTGCATTTCTAGTTCACTAGATTTTGCCACAGCATGACACTGGACAGCAATTACTTTCCCCTCTTGTTTTCTGTTTTGTTTTCTATTGATGCTGCAACAAATTGGCACAAACTTAGTTATTTTAAAACACCCACTTATCTCACAGCTTTATAGGTCATAATATTAAGCAAACTTAGTTTTCTCTGATTAGGGCCTCAGAAAACAGAAACTAAGAAGTTGGTCAAACTGAGCTATTACCTGGAGACTTGGAAATAGACTACACACTTCCAGCCTCACTGACCTGTAGATAGAATTTGGTTCTTGTGGTTGTAGGAATGCAGTAGTTGTTTTCTTTCTTACAATCAACTGGAGAAAGCCACTCTCAACTTCTGGAGACCCATCTGCATAGCTTCTTACATGATCTCCTCCAAATTCAGTCCAGTAAAGACATATTGGCATATTTATATCTTGCCCTTTTGTGAGGCACCAGAAAATTCTGCTTTTCAAAGATTTCATATGAATAGATTAGGCACACTCAGATAATCTACATATTGTAAGGACATTGTATTAGCAGTCTCCATTATATATGGAAAATCCCTTTTACCATCTAACAACATAATCATGGTAATAAAGTAAGAGAGGCAAAAGTCATGGGGACCATGTAGAATTCTGTGAGCCATTCTTCTCCTTTCTTGTCTCTTATACATACTATTTCATATTTACACAGAAGTCAGTATCATAATTTTAAAACTTATACTACTTTAAACTTACCAGGCAAGTATTCAATTTGTTTTCTTTTTCTCTAATGACTAAAATCTTAATCAGATAAATTTAGGTTTGTAGCAAGCATACTTTGTTCAGTTTGTCAGAAGATAACCTATGTGCATTCAAACTGAATCATTTGTCACATTTTATGGTTATTTTAGGGCACAAATGATATTTTATATACAAATATGGTTTACTATTTATTTGTGAAACTATATATATGTATGTGTGTGTATATATTCCCTTCCTTAGATTCAACCAGATTGAAAAACATTTTGAAATTGTTTCTATTCTGAACACGTAAAGACTTTTCTTGTCATTATTACCTAATTAATAGAGTATAACTATAACTACTATTTACATAAGGTTTATACTGTATAAAATTTCTACATCATGTACAACCCCAAGACTGGGATCCTAATTAGAATAAGAATGTACACCATGTTTGTATAATATATCGAATTATACTCTATAGTTATGCATAACTGAAAAGAACAAATAAAAAAAGTATCTGGGAATTTGTATTTAGGTTACATGCAAGTGCTATAACATATTACAAGGGTTTTTTGAGCATCAGTGGATTTTGGTACCCAACAGGGAAGGGGTCCTGGAAGCAATCCCTGCAGATACTGAGGGATGATTGCATACGTGTTTAAAGGAATTCACTATAACCCTGGTTTACTCCGCACATTCAGTGTAAGGTACATCTCAAGCATTCCATCCTCTTCCGACTTTACTTCCTGCTAGGCTCAGTTTGACAATGTTGGCTGTTTTCTTTTCTGTGTATCATTCAAAGAGCTGTCTGCAATGAGTTATCTCACTTGTATACATGATACTGGATAAAAGAAGATACTCATACAAATAAACGCAGAGGAAGTGATCACTTTCTTAATCCCTGTTGTAAGCTGGGGGAAGAGCACAAAGCAACACACACCATAAGTTACTGTGCCCTTCCAAAGCCTGACTCCAGGGATAGAGTGGCAATCAGAAACATCATGAAATAGAACTGACATCACTGCTATAAACAAAACCAAGGTCTAATTTCAGGAGCTGGGTATGTCTGTTTCCAAAGGCGTCTTCTCATATTTAGCCATTTATTTAATTTTGATTCGTGGTGGGAGAGATCGTCTGAAATGAGATTTGTTAGAGATGTAATAGAATAAGCAGAGTAGTATAAATATACCCTACTGTTTAAAAAAGAAAAAAACAATGATACATGAGCTTACACCACCATTCTAGATAATTTTGGGAAAACACTGAGTCTAATTCATTAAATATGTTTTTCATAATTGCTGTTTAGTTAATGACTGCATTTAAATAAGATGCTATCATAAGACATGCTATGTCAGATATTCATCATTTAAAACATATTTTAAGGCTAAGCAATATAGAACCAGCTATTTACCTTTTAAATAAATAGGCCCATAGTAACTCACTTATGCTTAACAACTGATAACTACTTTAGTAAGCTTATATTTCAAAAGTGAATAAATCTAAACAAAGATTGTTGTGGTTTGCTTCCCATTTGTAGTTATAGTTTCTTCTGATTGCCACATTTGAATAGATCTAAACTCATTTATAATAGTAACTACTGAAAAATATGCTAAGTAAGAACATGTGATCCAATGACATAATTTTTTGAATACTTCTTCCTGTTCTATTCACTCTTAATGTGCCCGACCCCTAGTGGTTCTAAACTTTACCACCAAATCTGGTGCAACCTATAAAAGCTTTGTTTTTGTAATGGTTAAAAGCTTTGAAACCTTCAAGAGGCTCATTATAATGTTCTGCAAACTTCTCTTAAGGTAACATGTAGCAACTTGAAAGAACATTTTTCCCTATCTTCTCAAGCTAGGTTCTCTAACTCATGCTTTCCTAGTATCTTAGCCTAGCCCTATATTAAGAATGATCATTATATTATGATGGCATCATTAGTTGTTTACATTGCCTACAAGAAGCATGTCTTATGTATATAATTCCTGTGACTTATAATGTATTTTTTTTTAATTTTAACAGGTGCTAAATGCATTTTTTATTTAATAAATCATTGAATATATCACTGGGTCTTCTGATTTGGAAATAAAGCAGCAAATCATTTAAAGTAGTTTTGTTTCAGCTTCATCATTTATTAAAAACATGTTAAATCAATAAACTTCAGTTTAATGCATGTAAAGTAAGATTATTTAATCAAGTTTTATGATTTTGAGAATTCCCCAACTTTAAATTCTGCATTTCTTCATTTTATATATGCATATTGCTAGTGCCTTTATATTCCAGGTTTATGATACCATTTCACATATTTAAAAAAAGTGAATATATATCCACAATCAGAAGAGCTTGTACTTGAGATCTTAGTTAAGGTAAAATGATCCGGATAGTTTTCAAAAGTGACATATTAGTGTGATTGAAGGTTTCCATGACTTTATAAAACCTTCAGGGTATTTCTAACATTGCTTATCGAGATTGAAAGTTTAGCAGGGATATATCAATTTAGGGGAGAAATCTTTCTAATAATATCAATTTCATTTCATTATAAAAACCATTGTCTTCTGTTGCTTAGAACCTGAACATAACAGGACTCACATGAATCTCACATTGAAATTACTAGTATTACTGTAATTATTGATAAGAAGGTAAAGAATATCAACATGATGCTTTGGTCTACATAATTGTACTCTAAGACCAAAACAGTTCCTTTCCTGGTATGCTTCCAAAATCTTTCCAATCAAATTGATGCTCAATACTACTATGAACAGTTCCCTTCCTAAGAAACCTCACTGACTCCCTATTATCTAAAAGATGGATTCGGATATTTAACACTTTTGTACCTATTTTTTTCAATCAATTCTATATGGTTTTCCACAGTACAAGAGAATTCATCATTTGCTTGAGTTTAAGGGGACCTAATTATAGTTATCTTGCTTGATTCTGCCCTTAAACTGCACTTGGGCTATTTTCTTAATTCTGTGCTTTTTTTTTCCCCCCTTCTATATAGTGAATTCTTATCCAACCAGTAACAGCGGGTTCGATTTCCAATCTTCATTTAAATAATTTCTTCAAGTATGCCAGTCAAATTTGTTCTTCAGTGCAATTACATTCACCATCACATTTTGTTTGTTTATTTGCCTGCTTTTTGTTTGTTTGCTTGTTTGTTTTTGATGGGGAGGGAAGGTGTTGCTGGAGATGAGCTCAGGGCCTCACACGCCCTGGGAAAGCACTTTAGCACTGCTCACAGTCAGATGGTCTGTGCTTAATGTTTCTCAAATTCTGTGTTAGGAAGAATTCCCAGAGTCACGGAATTTGACCTACAATATTTTGTCTCCTATTTCTTCAGTAGACTCTTCTGATGATTTTCTCATGATTGACAATCAGCAGAATTTGTAATAATCCACAATGATAATCACTATCAGTACAGCTATTTGACTAGAAATGAAAAAAAGTATCTTGTGTAGGACTGGAATTTTTTCCAGCTAAAATTCCTATTTATGAGGCATGAAAGAAATGTTTATTTACTCACTTACTACTGTAAATTAGAAGAGAAGAGTTAAAGGAAATTTTATTGAAAAATAAATTTTTATCACTCAATTCCCTCAAGTCTTGGGGCTTTCCTCACAGAACTTTGAAAGGTTTCTTTTCATGTAAGCTTGATTTTTATTAGATTCAGCTAGCAATATTATAGGGCAGGAAAAGTCATCCTTTCCTTAACCATCACAAGGGTCACGCCTGGCATCCCTATAACCAGAGACAGATTAACAAGCGGAAAGCATAAAGAATTTATTTAACCTACATTTTACATGGCACAGTTGCCTTCAATAAGTAAATCTGAAGACCCAGGGAACAGTGTGTTTTATGGTTAGGTTTGATGAAGAATGGACAGTACAGAATTATGATCAAACAAAAAATATATGATCTAATGGTAACAAACTGGAGAGGTGGTGAAGAGCCAGGCGAGGCCTGTCTGTTCAGATTCTTCTTGAACTCCTAGTATAAGGCAAAACACCTATCACAGCTATCACAGGAAGGTCTTGTGACCTCCCTTCTGGGAAAATAGGTCATAGAATTATGATCTGTTCACACAGAAAGAAAGAAGACCATAAAGTGAACTTTCTTCTTTTTTTGTTTTTTTCAAATTCCAAAGTGCCATGTTTTAATTCCTAATGCTTCTATGATTATTCAGACATACATGTTAACACACGAATAATAAGGAAAGAGAGCCCTAAAGATGCTTTGGATTTTAGTTTGTTTTTGTTTCTTCATTTGGGGTAAATGGAAAGGGACAAATCTTCAAGTTCACATAACCATTAAGTGATCCATATGGATTCAACCCCAAAAGTCGTTATCCTCTCCTGTCTAATTCTATAGGATGAAACTTGTGGGCCCATTTTACCTTGGTATTGGAATATGTCAAGACCAGCTACCTGAAGAGATGTGAGAAATCATCTCAAGGAAATATGTACTTTTCAGTTAAGGGTTACATAAGTTCCTTTTTTTTTTTATTGTTTCACTGGTTGTACACAAAGTAGAGTCACACTTTCTGTGCGTTCATGCATGTACACAGGGCAATGGTATCTGTCACACACTCTGTTATTAATTTTACCCCCCACCCACCCCCACCCCTCCCTTCCCTCTATGCTAGCTATCTTTCCTCCTTTCTTGCCATCTTTCCCCCCCACATTATGCATCATCATTCATTTATCAGAGAGACCATACGGCTTTTGGATTTTTGGGATTGGCTGATCTCACTTAGCATAACAGTCTCCAACATCATCCATTTACCTACAAATGCCATAATTTTATTCTTCTTTATGGCTGAGTAATATTCCATTGTGTATATATACCACAGTTTCTTTATCCATTCATCTACTGAAGGGCATCTAGGTTGATTCCATTATCTAGCTATTGTGAATTGAGCAGCTATGAACATTGATGTGGCTGCATCACTGAAGCAATCTGATTTTAAGTCCTTTGGGTATAAGCCAAGGAGTGGGATAGCAGGGTCAAATGGTGGATCCATTCCAAGTTTTCTAAGGAATCTCCACACTGCTTTCCAGAGTGGCTGCACCAACTTGCACTCCCACCAGCAATGTATGAGTGTACCCTTTTCCCCACATCCTCGCCAACACCTGTTGTTGCCTGTGTTCTTGATAAAAGACATTCTAATTGGGGTAAGATGAAATCTTAAGGTGGTTTTGATTTGCATTTCTCTTATAACGAGTGATGTTGAACATTTTTTCGTAAATCTGTTGATTGCTTGTAGATCTTCCTCTGTAAAGTGTCTGTTCATTTCCTTGGCCCATTTATTGATTGAGTTATTGGTGTTCGTGGTGTAAAGATTTTTGAGTACTTGGTAGATTCTGGAGATTAGTGCTCTGTCCGACGTGTGTGTGGCAAAGATTTTCTCCCACTCTGAAGGCTCTCTCTTCACATTGCTGATTGTTTCCTTTGCTGAGAAGAAGCTTTTTAGTTTCACTCTATCCCAATCATTGATTCATGCTTTTATTTCTTGAGCTTTGGGAGTCATGTTAAGGAAATCTGGTCCTAGGCCAACATGATGAAGATTTGGACCTATTTTCTCTTGGGCTGGGGATATAGCTCAGTTGGTAAAGTGCTTGCCTTGCAAGCATAAGGCCCTGGGTTCAATCCCCAGCACCGCAAAAAAATAAAATAAAATAAAAAACTTATTAAAGTTTGTCTTTACCCTCATAAGTTCCTTTTATTAGTGATGGCAATTGAGGTATTTGCTGACCTTCTGGCACTGTTACCCTTGTTGGTATAGAAGCGTAAAAGTGGTAGTTCTCCTTTCCCTTGGGTGGAGCACATTACCTATTTATGTCCTTTTATAAGTATGTGTTCTTCTAAGCTGTTCTCTAAATTTTTAAGTTATCTGGGTGGTCTTACTATTTGCTTTTGAATTTCTCTTATGGGCTCCATTAGTTTTCTTTCAAATTTGCCTTTAATCTTAGACCAAGACGTGTTTTGGGTCAATTGTACTTTCACATACAATTAAATTTGTTATTATCCCATAGCATACTTCTAAGAAATGTGATTTTGGGAAAATAAAATGCATTCATGAGATTTGGGGACAGATCAGTTTTGAATCCCATTTAGAGGTTGAGTGGAGACACTTTGTATTACATGATTGGAAGAACTGAGGATTTGGAATTGATTGATGGGTGGTTTAAATCCCACCTGTATTCTTGGATCATTTGGGTAATTTGTTTTTCTTTTTTGGATTTCATTTAGTTCATCTGTATTGATAATAATATATAACTCTTTAGTTTGCTGACAGAAAAACTGAAATAGTATATATGAAAATTCTGACATGCCTAACACAAAATCAAGTAGCTATTTAATTATTTTTTTACTATTGTTACTAAAATAATTATTATTTCTAAAATTCCTAAATATATCACTTCTTGAAGGCAAACTTATTATACTTTTATATCTCATGAGCTCATCTGGTATGCTGCCAACAGTGAGAACCAATACTTGAAAATCCATAAGATTAATAATTATTCTCTGAACTGAGAAGCATATTGCATAATATTTCTCTAAGAGAAAGCCCTCTTTAGTTGTTGATTTGATTGATTTTGCAATTTCTTTTCAATTGTACCTTAGTTTAGAATATTGCATTTCAGATATATTTTTAGCACGATGGGTAATTTTTTAACTCAAAAATACCTAGTACTTTATACCAACAATAGCTCCATCTGGAAGCTATAGCTCCCTGCCTCTCTACTGTCAAGCAGAGCTACATCTTAGGAGCTCTAGTGTTATTTGATTCACTCCTGGACTTAAATTTCATGGGCACTTGATCACAGATAAACCAATTGATCCCTTCCGTGGGGCACTGAAACTATGCATAAACCTGGTCATGTGTCTACAGAATGCTTTTTTTCCCAGTTGAAGGAGAGAAAACGGTCTTGCACAAAGAAGCAGAAACAATGGAATTCTGAAGACAGCCAGATTTCTCAGCTGTAGTGACATCTTGGCTTTCCTCCACCTCTGCTATTAAACTCTGTTTCAGATTCTGAAATATTTCTCAGTAACCAGGGCTATTTTTTCCCATTTTTAAATTTTATTTTTTAATTGAATCAAATTTAATTTTTCATCTGATTTGAAAAATCATATGCTTAGGTGAAGTAGTACATTTTATACTTAATCAAGTTCTATGTGTTAAGTGTTTAAAGAAATTTATTAAATTGAATTTTATCAAATTGGGTTAAAAGCTATGGGACTGACTAGGATTGAAGGACTGAGGAAGGAGAAGACCTAATAGTTTTCTTTGATTTACAGCTTTCTTTTATTTCCAAAATAACCTTCACAGAAAAGGAAATTACAAGTTTATACAGAAAGACACTTGGCTATTTTCACTGGATTGCATTGCTATAGCTCAGCAGTAAAAAGAAGCCTTTCAATCTATTAGGAAAAAAATAAGTAAAAAATAACTGTTAGAACCTGAGCAGTTATACAAAGCAGAAATTGGCTTGGCCCAGTATGCTGAAATCCTGTTGCTTTTATTGGAAATGGTTTCTTTTTCAGTAAGTGCTTTTTTTTAGTTCTGAGCCTGGAACCTAAGCTACAGACCCTTGTTGAGTAAACGGTCATACAGAGACACCACTAGGGCATTCTGCCTAAAAAGGAATTCTAGGGAGGAAAGCATGGGTATCTTGCAGTGGGATTGTTTGTATAAAAATTCACATTCATTGCTTTACACTGTTCGTGTTGAAAGCTTTTCTCTATAAGAAACTCTGTCTACTCTGAGCCCCAGCATCTTTCTGTCTCTTTTTACAATGTCACTGCTAGAAAAAAAGAAACAAACCCAGAATCTTGGCCTCTTTTCAGATATATTCTGGTGAGCTACTCAGTGAAGGAGTTTCAATGGAAACCCACCCCTGGACCAGGAATGGCAATTCAGGAACTGATCACTTTGAATTATTCATGACACAGTCAACCTTGACATTCTGAACGTTGTGTGTGAGAATAGGAGAACTGAACAAGAGACCATAATGGTCATTATTAAGAAGCAATAACTGCTATTCAGATGATTACTAGCGCCCAGAAGGAATAATCAAGTCTAAAATGGAACTGTTCTACATTTGAAAGCGTTCCCTACAAACGTCTTTGAGAAATATAACTACTTTAGGTAGTATTTATTTTCCATCCTTTTCGATTTATTGGATATTTTACAGTAGATTTTCTTATCATGTTACATTCCAGGCAGACCTTTGGGGTGCAGTCACAGATGTATTTCCGAAGCTGTATGCTGAAAGAGGGATGTGTAAATCAATTAAGTTGTACTTGTCCTTCATGGGGATTTGTGAATGTCTTTTTCTCTGCATCTACTTTATTCATAAGATTTCAAATAAAAGGGAGAAATGAGAGAGGGCTTTTCTAAGAGGGAGAACAGTATTCTTAGCAAGGAATCTTGAAACTGCTGAGTTAGAGAGATTTCAGTAAATGACTAAGGACATCTGGACTCAGCAGTATACACATCTCACTAACATTGGATTGTGCAATATATAATCTTAATGACTGTGGCTTGAATTAAGCACACCCACAATCACAAGATCACAAGATCTCCCAGTAATTTACTCAAATAACTCCTTCAGAAGAAGGTGACTTTTTGTTAGATTTCAGGTTGTATCAAACCTGGACATTGTAGGGGCCAAAGTGCTAAAAATACTGTGTAGGAAGAGGCAGAAATTATCACTAAATTGAGATGCTCCTACAAATCTCCTGCACTTTCCCCTGATGTCTGAAAATCTAAAAGAATTTAATTTCCTGAAACAGCTCTGGTGTTTATTTAATGTGGTTTCAGTATGTAACTTAAAAAGTGGTATGAAAAACATCTCTGCTTTTCATGCAATGGTTTTCACTAGAATGCAAGGGAAACTTGCACAAAATGAGGACATGAACATTGTCAGAAGTATATAATTGCCTTAATGCTCATACTTGTCATGACCCATCATAACATGAATTGATTTCATGCTCACATCAGCCATGACCTGTATTGCCATGGTTACCTTCAAGTATTTGACCACAGAAAAAGACTGAGAAAAGTTTTTGAAGGCCACCATCACTGTATGATTTTCTACCAATAAGAATAATTTCCTTTTAGTTTATATTTTAGGGGTTTATAAAATTATGTGTGTGTGTGTTAAGGTTAGAAACTTCAAATGGTTACCTATCATTAACTTAGAGTTTAGTCGAAATGAATTCCAGATCTTTCTAGAAATATGTTTATATTGGAAAACCATGGAGAAATCTTAATGAGAGGGGAAAAGGAAAATTCAAAGTGATTAGAAAAGTTGAAGGAAAAGATAAGAAAATGACTTAAATTATAATTTTTTCTTCTTAAAAACTATACAGAAGGTATATGAATCTATTAGGTTCAGTTTTCTTTCTATTTAATTTAAAATAATAGGTTAGTAGTGGTGAAAACAGATGAGAAAGAACATCTTGTTGGAAAAAGGAAACACAATCATGCACTCTTCTGAAGATGAGGAGCTGGAAGCAGTCTTACAAAATCTAACTGACTGCACAGGAAGACACTCTTGATGGGCATGCCTCCTTCCTTGACAGAGCTCTCTCCTCAGTCATTGTGTAGATACATTTTCCCTCTTATTGTCCTTCATGTGTTTTAGAATGACTCTTATCTATAGACCTTCCTCTTTGCTGAACTGTTTGCTTAAAAACTTGTGATCCTGGATGGGTGCAGTGGCACACACCTGTAATCCCAGCAGTCAGGGAGACTGAGACAGGAGGATCCCAAGTTCAAAGCCAGCCTCAGCAACTTAGGGAGGCCCTCAGCAATTTATGGACACCCTGTCTCTAAATAAAAATACAAAAAAGGGCTGGGTATGTGGCTCAGTGGTTAAGTGCTCCTAGGTTCAATCCCTGGTAATGAAAAAAATTTGTGACCCTGCCTTTAAGAGTAACTCCTTTTCAACGTTTAACCATCAAAACAAATTCCATGTCCTTGGAGAATATTTCTTTTTCATTAATCTGATTGAAAATAACTCCAACTCTCCGTTTCCAGTGACTTATTTTATATTTTTAGAACTTCTATCAATGCTTATAAATGAATCCTTGATTACATAATTAATGTGAGCGTCACCTGAGCATGAATTTTGCTTTCCTGGTTAGTGTATTTCCAGGAGACACTGTGCCTGAGTAATATCAACTACTCAATAAATACTTGAATAATAGAGAAGTATTGCATTCAGAGCCATGCCTTTATGTGATTAGATTATGTAAATTTTGGACATATTTGTAGGTAGCATTAATTTTTCATCTTTATCTATTGATTTATTTATCATCCATTCTTAAAATGTTTCCTTGAATTAACTTAGTGTCATGATCAGGACTATTTTCTAAGCCATGGAGGCTGTAGAATAATTAAAAATTAAAACAATAAGCAATTGCATATGTATGTGTGTGTTATTTTTCTTTAGTAGATTATTCCAATACCCAAAAAGAGAATGGGTTTGAAGGAGGAAAGTGAAAGTATTGTGGTAATTTCACATTGACATATAATGAAAGTAAAGAAGAGGACAGATCCCAGACATCTTTTATAGGTAAAGCTAATAGGACTTATTTGATTGAATGTCAGGATGAAGGATATTGAATGAATGGCTCCCAGGTTTTGGTGAAGGCATGGTTATTTTTGTCAAAAATCAATTAAACGAATGCAGGAGGTTGGTAAGGAAAAGGTCATATATGAGTTCAGTGTTTGGAGAGTTTCATTGTGGTCCTATGGATTATCCTTGTGAATCTTTCCACCAGGCAGTTGGAAACAGTGGCTGGAAGTTCAGCAGAACTTCATATGAGAAAGTGTATATTTGGGAATAATTGCTTGAAACTGGGCAATTATAACAAAGAATAAAGAAGAAGTAAGAATATACAAAGAAACAGAGAAACAAAGTTAAGAAAAACATTAGGACAATCATATTAGTATAGTTATAAAAGAGGACTTGATAAGTACAGTAAAAGTCAAGTGTAGTTCTGTGTGAAACTTAGTAGAAAGTATATTCATGATATTTCTAGTTGGTTTAGAATCAAGAATTCAGGATTTAACATACTAACATGAGGTATTGTTACAGAATGTTTTTTTCCCAGACTCTTGGAAAATTGTCTTTTCATTTCTTATAATAGGCATAATAACTTAGAATGAGTATTCAATCATTTTTTCTACATTATATTAATGAATTCAAGGTAATTAACAGGTGACTTTGTAACTAATGAGAGAACACAATCTATATTATTTTTGTTCTTTTATGGGGATGAGAGAATATTAGACAGAAACAGAATTTGAATCAATGAAATCCCAAAACACTAATAGATTTCCATCAGTTGCTAGGGATTTTTAGTTACAGGAGACATGTAGTTGAAAAGAACATTATCTATGGACAAGTCAGGTAAAATCTATCTCAAAAATGGAAACATGGGCTGTGAAAAAAAAAATATATATATATATTTATATATATATATCTTTCAAACAGAGTAACTGAATAGCTGCCCAATAAGAGGTGAGTCCCTCTCTTACATGAACCACTGTGTCATATACACAAATCTCATATATGTAGCAATCTTGACAAGAGAAAGATCTTCAGGATTCCAGTTGAGACGTAATTCCTCAGGCCACCATTTATAATTGGCCTCTATTGTCTTATAGTTCCTCTCTTTCCCACACAATTTAAATAATGTTGTTCTAGAAAACTCATCCAATATGAAAAGGTTGAGGCAGAATTGCTTTGAAAGATGAGAAAATGAAACTCGAATAAAGAAGAAGAAGTAAAATAATAGAGATAAAAGCAGAAATCAACAAAATACAAAATGAACGCACTGAATATCAGTAACAGGATATAAATATGACTCTCAAAATTAGTGAATCTCCTGTACACCTGCTTTTCTTGTCTATGGCTCTTTCTGGCATTCCTATTTTTTCTTTTTTAATCAGAGCCAAAAAGTTGTCCATCCTTTTGCTCACCATTGGACATGAAATCAGTCATCAAATTCTGTGACTACTTACTCCTGTTTATTCATGGGTGACTTCTCTCAGTTCCCACTGACAGCATCTTAGACTATCTGGTCCCTTCTGTCGTGAGATTATTACAGTGACTTCTTGCTATGTATTCCCCTTGCTCAAAGCTGTTCTAAAATGATTCCATAATTCATACTTCTCTCAGAATAATCTTTTTAAAATGAAAAATCTGATCCTACATCTTCCCTGCTTAGAATACTGCAATGGCTCTCCAGTGCATTCAGTGTAAATTTCAAACTCCTTTGCTGATTTTACGGTGCCCTTCTTAATCTGAACCTGCAAGTTATCTGACCTCATATCATTCTAGTCTTTACATAAAGGTCTCTCTCCAGAATCTTGGGTCACTGATTTTATATTAAACCTACACAGTTCCTCCAAAGCATCATTTTAGCTGCACCCCACCAAACTAAATATGTTACATCTTATTATTTAGTTAAAAGTAATTTCCAATGCTTTTGTGCTTTCTTCTTTAATATGTACATTATAAATAATTTGTATAACTTTCAAATATTTGTTTTCCTACATTTAAATTAAATTTAATTTTAATTTAATTCCATTGGTGTTAGAGAACATACACTATGTATTTACAATCTTTGGAAAATTTTTGAAAATATTTTTGTGTGCCAGCATGCAGTTTATGTTGATGAATTTACCAATTGTATTTGCAGATAATGCATACTTTATAATTTTTGTCATATAGATTTGTAAATCTCAGTTAGGTCCTCATAATGGGACAATGTTTTTTATATCATCTGTCATTATTGCTTTTTGTTTGTTTAGTTATATCAAGTGCTGAGAGTGAAGTATTAAAATTTTTAAAAAGGTTAATGTAATTGTCTCTTTTTTCCTTTCATTTTGTCAACCTTTGTTTCATGACTTTAAATCTCTGTTATTAGTTGCATGCAGATTTCTGATAGCTTTGTGTTCCTGAGGAACTGACTCTTTTATGAATATTGAATGATCATTTATGTCTGATAATTATTTTGTCCTAAGTTTTATTTATCTAATATCAACTACAGATCTTAAGGATAGCCACTTCAGCTTTCAATGCATACTGTTTGCATGACACATATTTTTTTTTAATTTTTCATAGTTGTAGATGGAGAGAATAACTTTATTTGTTCATTTTTATGTGCTGCTGAGGATTGAACCTAGTACCTCACACATGCTAGGCAGGTGCTTTGCCACTGAGCTTCAGCCCCTGCCCTGACACATATTTTATTCACTTATTTTCAGTCTTATCTATAACATACATCTCTTACGTATACCATAGAGTTAAATTTTTTAATCAGTTCAGGTTTTCTTGATGATTTAATGGAATGTTTGGCTCATTAATATTTAATTTAATTACTAATATAATTAGATTTATGTCTAACTTCTTATTATTTGCTTTCTGTGGATTCCTTTGGCTTTTTTGCTATTCTGGTTCTCATTTCCTGCCTTCTTTTGCATTATTTAGATTTTTTAAGTATTCCATTTTAATGAATGTACTGAATTACTAGTTTTTGCATATTTTCATGTTCTATTCTAGGTATAATACATCCTAAGCTTTTCAGTTGGCAAATAGTTAATATTTTATTATTTCATGCAAAATGCAGAAATCTTGAGTGTTAGTCAGCTTTCTGTCTTTGTGACAAAATACCTCAGAAAAGCACATTAAAAGAGGAAAAGTTTATTTTGGTCCATGGATTCAGAGGTTTCATTCCATGCTTATTGGCTCCTTTAATTCTGAGCCTGAGATGAGGCAGGAAATCGTGATGGGGAGGGTGTGACAGAGCAAGTCTGCTCACTTCCTGGCAGTCAGAAAGCAGCAAGAGACCAAGGATGGGACAAGATATAGCTTTCAAGGACATGTCCCCAGTGACCTACATCCTCCATCTAGGCCCTTCCTTCTAAAGCACCACCTCCCAGTAGCACCACTAATTGGGAAGCAAGCCATCACAACATGGTCACAACAGTGTCCTTTTCTGGACATTTACAGATAAAACCACAACAGTTTACATGTAACTGTGTACAATGATTTATTATTATGCTGTTGTGTCATATTATTACATATATATATGTACATTACAAAAACAATATTATAATATTTTGCTAGAAAGTCATATGCATTTTAAAACTGAAGAATAAAATTAGTTATTCATATTTATTCCAATGTTTATAGTTTGTGACATTCATTCTTTCTCAAGCATATGAATTCCCCTTTATTATGTTCCTGTGCTCTGAAGAATGTCTTTTAATACTTCTCACAAAAGTCTGCAGATGATTCATTCATGTATTTTTCTTTTATCTGAAACTGTCACACCATCATTTTTGAAGGTATTTGTACAAACATGGAATACTAGGTTGGCAGTGTTTTAGATTCAGTGTTTTAAAGATGCTGATTAAATTTTTGATGAAAAGACTTTAGCCATTCAAATCCAGAAAATTTCCCCCTTCTTTATAAAAGGTCATTATTTTTTTTCTGCCTGCTTTCAAGATTTTTCTTTCTCTTTTGTTTTCAGTAATTGACCATGACGTACCTAGTTGTATTCTCCCTCATTTATTCTGATTAAGGTTTACTGAGCTTGTGGAATCTACAATTTATGTCTTTGAGTAAATTTGGGAAAATTTCAGCCCAATATTGCTTTAATATTTTTTCTAGTAAACTATCAATTCTATGGGACAGTAAGCTATCACACATGAAAAAATTTGTTTTTATTTTTGTCATATAACAAGGCCCTGAAGCTCCACTCATTTTCTTTTTCATTCTTTTCTCCTACCTTCTTCAGATTAGACATCTTCTATTTGTATATCTTTTTACTTGGTGACTTTTGGGAATTTAAGTGGTCATCATTCTGCTAAGACCATCTAGTGCACTTTTGATGTCAGAGACTGGCTTTTTAGTTCCAAAGTGTCCATTTGGATCTTTTCATTGTTTCTCTATCTCTTTTTGAAATCTTCTACTTTTTTTGCTCATTATAGGACTATTCTCTTTCTTTCTAATCAGGTATATTTATAGTATCTGTTTAAAGTCCTACTTTTAAAATTCTTGCGTCTGAGTAATCTCGATGTTGGTTTCTGTTTTTTTCTCCTTGAGAGTAGGTTACACTTTCCAAGTTCCTAATATGCTTAACAGACACTCTTGATTTTGTATTATTCCTTGAGAGTCTTGGTATATTTTTTGCAAAAGGCAATTAACAATGTTTGACATAATTTTGAAAACTTCATTTAGCTTCTTCCTGCATTTAGTTATGTTTTCTTTTCATGGTTGTTGGTAACCTACCCCATTCTTTTGTTTCTGACTTCTGTCATAATATCAGAAGAGTTTATACGTATAATTTGGGGTTCACCTTCTCTGATCCTGTTTCTTCCAGTATTAGCCTTTCACTTTCTGACTGTGGTTGCTTTGAGTCTCTGTGTTTGATACTTAAAGAAAGACCATATGTTTTCTTTCTGAACATCCAAAGCCCACTGGGGAGCTGACTCTGTCCTACTCTCTACCTAAAATCCACACAGAATGAGCAACTCATTTTCTAGGGTTCAACTATCTGTCAGAAAATGTCCCTGTTTTTATGTATAAACTAGAGTCCTAGGTAGTTTGTATTGTTGTTTTCTTTTGTGTTAGATACTTTGTTTTGTTTGCTTTTTGGTTTAGCACTTAGAGGAGTGCATTTGAACATATCAGAAGTAGAACACAGAAACTCAATTTGTAAATTGTCATGTAAAAATTGAAAATAAGACCATGTTGGAAACACAGATAAAAAAGTCATTCCAAACATCAGTTGATTTTGAATTAGGTATGAAAACCTTCAGATGCTACCTGGGAACAAAGAAGACTTCACATTCACTTTTGAACCTGTCTTCTTGTTTCTGAACTTCTAGTAAAAATATGATGATTTATATACATAGAAAGTGTTAATGTCTTTTCCCCTAACTCATCACACAATTGCACAATCTTCTTTCACATACTTAAATATAGTTACATAAACACAATTCTTGTTAGATAGTTCTTTTCAACTTCATAGGGTATCCCACAGAGATAATTATTTTTGTTTACCTTAATAAACAGAATTTCCTTATTGTATTTGCCACTTACATTGATGAAATAAGATCCATTTTTCCAGAGGATCAAGCCACGACATATAACATGGATAAAATAACCCAGTAGCTACTCCTAGGCAGGTGGGGGGATGCATTAGACTCTTGACATGAATCCTGTGAATCCCTGACAATGCCTTCTTTAGAGTTTAAGCTTATTAAGTAGAGAAAGGGCATCATCACTATTTTTATATTTATAGCAACAGCAAGGTTCATGAGTGGTGTACATTTGGCAAATTCTGAGAAAGTGACATCAGCCAAAAAAATAATTTTTGTTCATTAAATAACCATTTCTTGATGGATAATGTATGAGAAGGAAAATGACATTCAGAATCTGAAGTGCTTTATTTGATACCAGGGTTTGGAATTCAATAACTAAAGTCGGGTAAATCAATCTTTTTTGACTCTAAGTGACTTATTTTACAAAACGGGGGTAATGTTAGTTAACTGAGTAGTGAAAGTCATATAAGATAATGTACATGAAATTGCTTTTGAAGTATTAAATTGCTAACAAATGTTAGTCATGATATCTGTGTAGGAAACAGTATGCCTGGCAGTGCAGATAATATAAAGCATTTGAGATGAAGTTTTTTACAAAAAAGAAGTTGCAACCAAAGCTTGGTTGAAAAGATGAGCCTGTAAATACTTATTGAACTTCTACTATGTGTGAGATTCATGTGCCCAAATAAATTGTCTGTTACTGAGGACTCAAGTCATAAGGTGATATCTGCAAGGTTTAGGCTATTACCTTTGTGATTTTTTTTCCTGCTGTTTAGAGCTCTTTTTTCTTAAGTTTCTTCTTTGATTCTCAAAAACACTAGGAATCTGACTATACAGAGTATCACCATATATACATGTATGTATGTATTTGGATGGGTGTAGTGTGTATGCCTATAATTCCAGTGACAGGGGAGCCTGAGGCAGAAGGACTTCATGTTCAAGGTCAGTTTCAGTAACTTAGGGAAACCCTAAGGAACTTAGCAAGACCCCTTCTCAGAATGAAAAATAAAAAGGCCTAGGGATGTGGCTCGATGGTTAAGCACCCCTGAATTCAACCCTGGTACAAAAAAAAATCTATACATATATATAATATATAAGCTTATTCATGATTTATATATTTATTTGTCATTTGTATATTAACAAATATCTTTAAGATTGTAAAAATCAATTCATTTGATTAGTGAACATACCAGTAATCTCTCAGGCTGTTATAGATCTGAGATTCTTAGAGAATAAACCAACCATGATGATGAGAGCCAATTCAGTACAGTAAAGGGGTACAGGTGTATACACAAACTTCCTGCTTTGATTATAAGGCAAGGTCTTTGTTTTGGATGTCCTCTCTTTCTTTTTCCAATCTATAGTCAAAGCTAAACTCTTAGTGGGAATCTGTGAAAAGAGATAATTGAGATTCTTGTTTTAAAGTTATAAATTCCATTTTCTTCATCCCAAGTAAGAGGTAAACAATTTAAAGTTTCAAATTTAATTTAAAAAGTACTTTCTCTGTGACTCATGCTTCTTTCCTTTCCTATTTAAAGACTTAACTGAAAAACTTTAAACAAATCAAGCCCTGTAGAGCTAACTACGTGTTTCAGTAGAGCAGTGGAGTTGGCGAACATGTTTGGTTTCAGTGGATTTTGTCCCGAGGATTTTAGCGTGGCTGATGCATTATTACCAGAACATTTGCTTACCTCTTTTTCCTAACTAGGGCTTGAGGCAAAAAATATGGATTCTTTTTTGCTGGCTCCCATGCTAACAGAACATGAAACCAAGATATAGGCTGCTTTCTGAGGGAATCTGGCTTCTTAGGACCTTCTGTTTGGCCTCTGGAAATGCTTTGGATCTCTTTGTGCTGAAGATTAATTCCATTTTTTATGTTGAAGGAAAGGTCCTCCAATTTCACCATGACATTTACATCATCGAGTAGACATCTCATTGCTAAAGTAAATTTATACATAATATATCTCAGCTTTGGGGTCCTTGGATTTTAATTACAGGATAAGACATAAATCAGAATTTCAAGTTAAAGTGGCTGATAGAGCTGCCTTCTCATTTTTTGTTAGGTTAACAGTGTCTATCACAATCTTCAAACATAAATGTTCCAAATTCCTACTTATTCTTGAGAAATGCCTTACAAAATTATACTTCTTTATTTTGTATCAGTTAAAGGAGATATTTTCAGTATTTAAGCATTCTGTGGCAAAATGTACCTGGAAGTGTCCCATCAAGTAGAAGCTGAAAGTCTCTTGTCTTGCTTTTGTCTTTACTCCTTCCATGTTTAATATATATTTATGTGAGCACAGCAAAAAGAAAATGTGGATCACGGTATACGTGTCTTTACCCACTGTACTTTCGTGGACTCAAAAAAAATCATTTGGCTTTGTAACACATTTAACCACTCACAAAGTATGAAAACATGCTTACATGTAGTAATTGCTAAGTTTAATGGGATATTTTTGGAAAACCAGGGAAAATGTGAAACACCTGCTCCTAAAGCAGCCTGTTCACATTTTTGGACATATTTGTAGGCTGCCAAAGAAACAGCGAGTGGAACGGTATACAAAGAACACTGATTCATTTTGAATTAGCCACAAAACAAGTAGGGCATCCACCCAGGCAGCAGAAGACTACAATGAATTATTTATCTCATACCAGATTTGGGTCTATTGTTCTAAAAAAAAAAAAGAAACTTGCTGCAATGCTAAATTCTTAAGCATCGTTAGCATTAATATACCCATGATTTTCTGCTAGTCAAATGAAAAAAGCCCCAAAGTATCTTCTTTCAAATATTACATTGTTACATTTGCTTGAGTAGTTCCTGAAAAGCATCTTAGACAAAATCTCAATGCATTGATAGATTTATAATGTAGGTTAATTTAAAGGAGAAGAGGCAAAGGATGCTTTTCATACATTTCCCTGTTTTTGCATTTTTAAATCTAATGAGAACTTATCCACATATAACCATTATAAAAAGAGAGAAGACATATCAAAGAAAGTCTAATTAATTATTGAAGTTAAATTTTTTTCCTATAGTCCTCTTATATGCCACAGATTGTTTTTGACACCAAAGACAAATTGCTTATTTTTTAAAAGCCCAGTGCAGCCATATTAGGGATGTTGGTAAATGCTCAGGGAGCACAGGAGAGAAAGATGCACAGCAGGGCTGGGATGCTGGGAAGAAGCAGTGACCACAGCAAGGTTACTGAGCACTGTGGCATAAGCACAGCAGAACTAGGTTCAAGACAGCAGAGAAGTAAAACCCACACAGAGAGAGAAGCACATGTGGAGCATCCTTCGGAAACAGTAGAGTGACTTTTCAAGGTAAGTTGCCCCTCCTAGGGAGAACTAGTGGTATGGAATGAAGCTATATACATAAATCAAAGTCTCTGTACACTACCTGAGAACCTTGTACCTGATCCTGGACCAGGGCAGGGTGTGAGGGATGCAACAAAACAGAAAATTTAAGCAGAAGAATAAAATGCCGGATTCACATTTTTAGGGTGACTGAGGATCACAGCAAATTGATCTTCCAGTATTTACCTGTTCCTTATCCTATGCCCAAACTAGTGATAATTGGATTAATTGTGATACCTGGCAGAGGTTACCAGTCTCATCTGCAAAGCATTACCAATGGAATCCTTGAATGTGTGAGCAATTTAATCCTAGCATCTCATTTTAGATGTCTGTTTTCTGTGGTTATTTATGGATCCAGCAGGAAAGAGACTGCTTAGTCAAAAAAAACTATTTACAAAGTATGAAAAGGCTTAATAGACATAGTGGTGAAACATCATGGAACTAAGAATAGTGAACAGCAGTTACTTCTCATGGTCTGAAAGGAGAACAAGAAGGGTTATCATGTACCGCATAGTGAAAGTCCTGCAGGAGAATTCCACCAGGTAGGTGCTTGGGAACACAGTCAGCCTGCAGGAGTCTTGCAGGGAGAGAGTGAGGATAATATATACTGGCTCCTTCTCCCCTTCTCTCAGTTCTTGTGGATACCAACACTTGACTAATCTGAAGTTAGAGGACAAAAGGATAGAAAACTCTCCCATGAAAAGCTGGCCAGCAATCTGGTGTAACTTGTGAAAAGAATGGAGTCAATTTGGAGGGAAGGCACATGCTTTTCCATTGGTAGAAGCCTTCACAAAATAATGGTTCCATAGTGAGTTCATAATCACAGAATGTTCAAATAGTCAATGACATCGTGTCAAATGCCATTTAATATGTATCCACTCAGCTGAGGGACTCAAATGTTTATCATGGTGTTGTGTAATGTCCTTCTGGAGAATAAAGCATACAGTGTTCACAAAAGTATTAGAATATTCAACTCCTCTCCAAGTTTCAGTTGGAGGGTGAATCAGGAGCTGAGCATATTCCTATGATGTATTAAACATTTGAAGAATCTAAGAAAAATAAAGTATTCATATAAATCATTACCTTATATATATTTTCTTGACCAATCCAATGTTTTTACTGACTTGAAAGATCCATGTACCACAACTATCATATTTTTGAAACACATCTTTTTCCTTTAGTTTGCCTCTTTCATCACGGATGCATCTCCATGAGCAAAATTGCTGGTTCTTTGGCAATATTAACATTTTACCCCAAATTTTATATCATCATTTTCAAATCTGATTTAAAATAATTTTAAAAACTTCAAAACTGTAGAATACCTTGTTTTCAAGAACTAAATTCTTTCTGCTCTGGGCTATGGTTACATATGTTTTCTCTTTATTTCTCTACTTTTAATTGTGTATCTTTTAACACACACACAAACATTTCCTTACTCTTTAACTGCAAATGAACTACTTAATAATAACTATCATGGTTTAATTTTCCTGTCATGACTATCCAGTAAATCAGGTGTTTTCTAATGACTAGTTCTTCAAAATCTTTTAATAAAAAATCAGAGACTCTAAGTGTGTCATCTATTTTCCTATTATTCACTTTGATATCTTTCCTTGTATTCTGAATGTTCTTCATGAAGACCATGCATATTCTTTATATTTTATATAAATCAATACTAGTTTGATTCCTTGGAATAGCAGAAGAGAAACAAATAAAAAAAAAGAAGTAGAAAAGTAGGGGCATCAGGAAAGCTGCAATATTAAGTGCAATAAGTTCAACTAATTGACAAATTAATGTGTTATTTCAAATATTTTAGAAATTTGACTAGTACTTTGGCAGTAAGAATTATAAGAAAATGGTGTGTCTGTTTGTCTGTGATGGGACAGACCTACCTTTTACAGCTGATGCTTCATTTGAATTCTTGAGACCCCTTGCAGGTAAGCAAGGGAATTTAAACCTTCTGGTTCCAGTCCTCCTACTTCTGCCCTTCTCTCAGCCACTGCATAATGAGATTTACTTAATTGGAAGTCACACACCCATATATTTAAATTTTGTTGTATATTTTTATTCAACCAGTATTTATATATTTTGAATTTACTTTTTCCTCTTCCTTTCCCTTAATTAACAAATCTAAATAGAAAATGTTTGGAAAGACCATAGATTACTTATGTTGAAACTTCCATCTCATAATAAAGCACTTGTCATATACAAACATTCATTGTTAAAAAAAAAATGTGTTCCCGATTTTATACTCACAAGTTTAAAAAAATAAAGAAAAACAGAAAATAAAATGTTAGGAAATAAAGAAAAACAGTCAGTATCAGTCATCTCTATGTAGGGTGTCAGGATTCACTATATACCTGAAAAGATGTGAACTTCAGCAGTCAGTGGAAAGGAAATATTCGAACTTTTCAATAGATAGGACATTATTGAAAATGTGGCATCTGTGACCTAAAGAGATGAAATCATTTACAAAAATGTGTCACATTTTATAAAGTATGAACAAATTCCCCCGAATTAAACCATTGAGTTGTAAATACTTAGATATGAGTACTTGGAATTCAAGTCACTTATGGGAGGAATCCTGAAGATTTGTCACTATAAATAAAGTGGCATTGGTAAGTCACATACCAGGTGGTTTAACACTAGTCATAGCAGAATGCAATGCTCCTGATAATGACAGAATGATTTCTTCAAAACATGCTTTTTTATTGAAATTTACTTGAGGAATATTTTTGTAATTATTTAATTAGTAAAACATAATAAAATGTTTCATAATTGCATTCCCTATTCTTGCTTTTTTGTCATATTATTCATCATAAATATGTTTGAAGATAATTATGTTAAATTTTTGAAAATTTATGTGTATGTGCCTGCATGTGTGTAAAAATGTAAATTGCTTCTACCCAGCATCAATCAGTCATTTCTTCATGATAAATACTGCTAGTAGGCTTTTTGTGTGAAAATGAATGTGTCATTCTTGATTTGGTGTTATGATGTATTAATCTCCTATGGATAATAGTCTACCCACTATATAAAAGACTGCTTCATAGCACATCAAAAATTGCAAGAATGATCTTTCTCCGGTCATTTTTATTCTCAAAAGAAAAATATAGATCTGAACTGGTCTGTGGGCACCTGTTGTCCATATGATGACCCTCAATTTACAAAATTAAATTTTAATTAGGAAATATCAGATCCTAATGTTTAATTTCAACATCTTCTTTTCTTTGATATATATTGTTATTAATTATGGTAATCTTTAGACTCAGAAAAATGTTCATTTTAATATAGACCCACATAAAATTTTTTTAGCTTAATTATGACATAAGCAGCCATGTATTATGTTTGCCATATACCCAATAATAAATTGAGAGGATTTATGGACATTATCACACATAATTCTCACTTCAAAATTATGAGGAATTTCACAGATCAGAAAAATGAGAAGATAATTTTGTGTATTAGATATATACAAAATTTTAAAAAGAAGAACTTAAATCAGGTCAGTCCAATTACCAAGTTCTTTCTCTAAACCCTTGTTCTCTTCATCCTTCAAGTTATGTAAACTCTCTGTGTTTCTCTCCCCAGTTATTTAGTGGAAATGCTCAGTTCCCTCATGCAAGATTCATGTAAAGATGAGAAACCCTACACATAAAATCCTTAGTATCTGGCACATAATGGCTTCTTTGTAGTCAATGACAACTGTTCTGACTTCAACAGATTTTGAAAGAACATTTCCTTCTAAATGATTAACAAATATGATTATCATTTTGTTTTCATTGTTGTTGAATTGTCCTCCTTCATATCGGATGATGCATTTTTCACAAGTGTAGCAATGGTCTGCTTGGCTCTTTCTCTCTGCAGGCAAAGACAGGCAGTTGAGAGATTTTTCTCAATGACTGGCTTCAGAGAAATGTCATCATAACTAAGTTACATAATTGATTGTGTGAAAATGACACAGAACAAATGGACCATCAAGTTTGCATAAGTTTTGAATAAGTTACAGTTGTAATTTTTTAATTAAAAAATTTTCTTAATTTTGCAATGGGATTCTAGAACTTAACTGGTGTGAATAGTAGTAGAAAATCAGTCAGTAATAATAGTAGCCATTTATCTGGTGTTTATTCAGCACCTGATTTTATCCTAAGCACTTTTCATGTGCAAAACATTTTAATACTCAAAGAACTCATGTTCTATGAGATACATGAGGAAAGTGAGGTGTAAATAAGACAAATAATGTTCACAAGTCTACAAAAAGGAATGAGCAGAGACTATGTCACTTCATAGTCCATTACTAAAAGAAGAAAAACAGAATTGATTGTATATACTTACAATCTTCTTGTGTCCATACATATGCTGCCTCTGTAGTTTCTAAATAGATGAAATAACTTATATGCAAGGCTAACTGACAACCTCTAATATTAAGGAAGAATGCACTGACTGAAATTTTTAAAAACTGGAAAAAAGGTCACCACTCTCTTTAATTAGTCATGTGATTTTATGCTATTCATGGTGTCTCTGACCCTTAGGCTCTTTATTTATAAGTTGGCAAGACATGACTTCTGAGGCTAATGAAAATATTTAGCAATACCTAAAATAAAACAAAGACGGGCATAACTTGATTTACAGAATATCAAATATTCACTGAGTTTGCAATTAGAAGTATCTGAAATTTTGAGTTGTAGAATATTTTTAAACATTTATTGTGATTTAATTCTCATGTGCTAATTGCAAAATTAGTGAACACATCAGAATTTTAAAGTATTATTAGAATCAAATTGAAACAGTTTTATAATATAAAGGGGCATAGCATCACTTTATAAAATATCACAGAGAATATGAATTCAATAAAGCAATGAACAACCTCCTTAATCAGATTTTTCTTTCCTTTAAATATCTCAATACAATCAAATTTTTTTTCACTGTGTCTTAATGTCAAATGCATGTGTAAAAGTCTAGTAATGTTTAAGGAATGAGCACTAATCATAAAGCATACTTTGCTTTGCCATAAAGACGTTTTCAAATATGGGATCATAACCTGTTTTCTTTGAAAATTTGTATATCCCCAATTTACAAGAAAATCAATTAAATTTAAAAGAAATAAAATCACCTGCTTCCAACTAATATATGCTAGCAACCAGGTTTTGAATCCTGGTTTGTCCACTAAAATAAACTTCAGTCCATTGTCTAGAGTTTTCATAACCCCTGGAGAGTCTCACTGATCATCTGCAATGTGGCATCTGATTCATTAGCACCATATGGATCTGGCCTTACAAGTTAAGTAGCCAAATGATTTGTAATCCATCATTAACCAAATCTGACCTTGGTTCTAAAACTTCATGTCAAGTCATCAGTGTGACTTCACAACTACTCAATTACATTCATGTCTAGAAACCAGAAATCAAGAGCTGCCTTCTGATTGGTGTATTTCTTCTGAATCCTCATGTTCAAGACAGTGTGCTGACCTTCAAAAAGGACACAGCAAGCTCAGCCTTCTTCTTTGAAGTTATCATTTTTTTATCGTTATAAAAGTTTGCAATTTACTGAAAAATCTTAAACCATGTTTATGCAATCAAACCAGACAGATGAGACACAAGTGAACATTCACTGTTCCCAGATAGAATATCTAGTTATTACAGTGTTGATTATCTTGTACCACTTACTATATTTGGCAATATCAACAGAAATTTTTTCAGTATATATTATTTTTCTGACCTGGGTATAAACTCAGCTGCATCACTGCCATGGTCAGGAATCATATGCATAGAGCGCATGGTAAGAATGCAAGTTATTTAGGCTGTTCCAGTTTCTGTGAGCTACCTGGCTGATCTATTTGACATTTGGTAAATAGGAATTTGTTGTGAGAATGTATAAGGCAATGTAGAAATATAGGAAAGTCAATATCCAAACATTCCAGTCATGGAAAGTTAGAACTATGTCCAGTATATAAAAATACCCAGCAGGTGTACAAAAACTAGGTCCCCCTAGAGTGACCATTTAGGCCTAAAAATTAAATTGACATAAGATAAATTAACAGGAGAAAAATATATAGATATTACCTGTACATGAGAATCTTTGTAGAAAACTGAAAACCCACAGTGATGAAACCTAAATTCCTACACAGTAAGCTGAACCAAGAGTGGCAATTTATGGAAAAGTAACTAAAATATATTGAGAGTCTAAAGAAAGATAAGAGTTATTTTAACAAGGCCTGTTTAACAGATTTTTCTCCACCATAACTCTTGACAAGAATGTGTCTTTTCTCCTGACACAGAGAGGGCATCTTTCACAGGATGTTTTCTCGAGTGTTTGTTGACAACGATGCTTCTGTTCTCCCAGTACAGGGAGAATAGAGTGCTTGTTTTGTATCTGATATTTTTCAGCCTTTGTATCTGATATTTTTAAGCTTTAGCTTAAAATAATCGTCACACCACAGAGGGACACTTTGGGGAGACATGACGTCACCCTTCACTTACTACAAAATAGACGCCACTGTAGATATTTTTTGAGCATTATATATTAATTCTGTCAACAACTCTAAAAGCAGACATTATCATATTCACACTCAGGGAACCAATTTCTCTTTTGGAGAATTTGAGCTTGGGTTCTGGAAGGAATTTTGAGGGAGAAGCAGAAATAAAGCCAAATACTTTTACATTGATGCTCTTCCTATGAACTTGACCCCCTACCAGAACAGTTATTCTCTTGGCTGCCTTAAGCAAAAGTTGGTGGCATTTCAAAATGACTTAAATGTTCTAACAGTATAGAAAGGGGTTTCCTGCTATATCAACAAGTTTACACTTGTGGAGCCAAGAGCATAGTTAAAAATTACCAACTACATCAGAAAACTCAGAAGCTACTCAACTTTGAGGTATATCTACTCTATTTCTTAGAAATTCCACTTTTAGGTTCAGCATTTGTTATACTTTGGATCCAGAATGTCCCAAAAGTTCATGTGTTGAAAGCATGTTCCCCAGTGTAGCAAAGTTCAGAGGTGGTGCTTCAAGGAAGTGATTAGCTCATGAGGGGTATAACCTCATCACTGGATTAATCCATTTGATGAGCTAATAATTTGAATGGATTACTGGGTGGTAACTGCAGGCGGGTGGATGTGGCAAGAGGAGACAAGTCATTGGGGATGTACCCTGAGAGGTATATCTGTCCCTGGTTATCACTTCTCTCTCTCTCTCTGCCATCTCACTACCATGACCTGAGCCTAGTTTTCCTCCACCATGCCCTTCTGCCATGATTTTTTACCTTGGAGCCAAATGACCTTGGACTCATGAGACCTCTGAAACTGAATCAAAATGCATTTTTCCTTAATTTAATTTTTTTTTTTTTGGCTAGGAATTTTGGTCACAACAACAAAAAGCTATCACAGGAGTATAGTAAAAATACATATCTATGGCAAAACAATAAAGTGTGAATGGTCATTTAATTTAAGCATTATTCCTAATACCAAAAATTCAGAAAGGACCCCAGGAAAATCACTAGGAAAAACATGAAGTGGAGTAATACATAATAAATAAAAAGAATAAGCCAAGAAATTCTTTATCTGTTATAATTGTATCATATCAATTCTCCCATCAGAAATAATCATATGAGCTTGGATAAGATTTTGAAGTTTAAAAGATTGTTCCTATCTATACGAAAAGAAAAAAAGGTGAATAATTTAAAAATCAGTTTTCATGAACCTGTCAGCAAACCAACATGGGTTATTTGCAGAAGGAATTAACCAGCCTGAAACCTAAAGGAAGACATGCTTCCAAGCGTAGAAAGTATGCAAGTAGTGACTCACCCAGGAGAGAGCACAGGATGCAGTCCGACTGCATAAAAGCAGGGAACAAGAATTCAGCTTCTTTTAAAGGAATGGCTAAAGGTCATCATGGGGATGTGAGAACTCCCAGGGAGCTGCTGCTGGCTCAGTGGACTGTCAGAGGTTGTTCAGAACATATCTGGGGGCAGGTGGAGTTGGGAGACTATAAATATTTCCCCCAGGTGTTTCAGGTATAGAAGAGAGGAGAGGATATGGTATGGGAGAGTTTCTGTCTTTTCTAAAACAACAAAGTGGTAAGCCTCTGGGGGCAGATTAAAAAGGGGAGAATACCAAACCTCTGCCCCCAGGGTAAGGGCAGGAAACATTCTTGAGTCTAGACCACACCACTAGAAAATGTGGGTGTAGATGCACTGTTTTTGACTGCGATGGTTATAGCATGACCCTATCCATTTTTCAATATTAGCAAAACTAAAGATGTGTGAATCAGAACGGCTGCTACTTTAGATGAGGCTGCAAAAGGATGCATTGGAGTTCTATTAATACTTTTTTTCTAGATGCAGTAATGATCAGGCGGGTTTAGTCAGAGGTAAAAAGTCATTAGTCTCAGGTTAATGGTTTGCCTCCTTTATAACATTATTATGCATATAAATAAAAATTGGATTAACTAAACCTTTTATAAAGAAAACTTTTATAAATTAGAAAAATTCTTATATAAAAATTTCTTGAAATGCCAAATGTCAGTAATTGAAATTCATAAGATGATGATAAAAATTTAAATAATTTATGTTAAATAGGCACCCAAATAATGTTAATCGGTGATAAATATCAAAATTGTCAGAAAGATCTGAAATAATTTACTGAGGAGACAGTATTATGATGATACTTTATTAATGCTTTAGTTGGCATTGCAAATTATATTCCCATCTCTGTCCTAACTTATGTATAGTTAATTTCATTTTAGTGAAAGAGGAAAACAGATTCAAGTAGATTAAAAACCACAGACTAAGATTATTGGTAATGCCTAAATATTATTGAGAATATACTTAATTGCATATTCAATACTTTAATCCCTTTTGTAATGCATCTTTATCAGTCATTAAGCTAGGTAAGTCTTAACTTAGTGGAGCCACATCCTCCTGAGCAGAGGGAGGATAAAAACAGAGAAACAGGGGAAATAAAATGTTAGATAAATGGCTCTATTAATAAAGGTTTTCAATGTAATATGTATGCTATATTTTGATTTAAAGCTATTAATAGCTAGTGTTAATAACAGAAATGAAAGATGTTAGTGAAGCTAGGGTATTGGCCAAATATATTAGTACAGAATTATAAGCATCTTCAAGAATCTCATTACAGAGCAGCAGTACCTATGAAATGCAGACATCCAGCTTCACTCTATAAGAACTTTGTCCCCATATCAAATAGGAATTACCAAATTGAAATCTGAGACTTATAGCATTTAAGGCTTTAAAACAATTCTCTTCAAGTTCGTGTTATAAACTTCTACTGTTCCTCTCCCTCAGAAGGAAAACTACTAATGCTTAACTAATATTCAAAATCCAAACACAAAAGAAAGTATATATTTCATGATGTTTGAGTTCAATCTATACAACTCCATCACCTCAACACATTCATAAACCTGTAAAACAGCTGCTTTTCACCTCTCAGGGAGCTAGTGATGAAAAACGCCTTCCTATAAAGAATCTATCTTAGGAATTGTCTTAATAAAGAACAGTAAATAACTAAGTTACCTCAGGATGTAGAGGAAAACGTCTAAGATGAATCAGTTCACTTGGGTACGTGCTAAAGGCTATATTGACATTGACTGGTCCATCCATTTTTTAACTAGTTCTCCACCTCATTATAATACCCTATTGTAATGGACCCAAGAGATTAGCTAAATGTTAAAAATCTCTCTCTCCAAATCACACATTGAGGCCAATATTTCCTTCTTTCCTACATATTCAGTTAGTATTGTTTTATAGATATATTTGATAAGGAAATTAAATTAATAAGTCAACACTAGAAAAATGGCAAAAAGATGAAATGCTTCTTATTTTGCTAAATTTTCAATAAAACAATTCATTATACAATATCATACTTTGTTCTATTTAGTGTATTTCCCCTGAGTTGTCTTAATAATCCAGAGAGTAAAATTCCTTATTGCAACTTTTCTTTAAATTTGAGATTCAAAACAATAAGTCTTCATCTATTAAATAGATTCAATATGAACTTCTGCTAATTTTTATATTGGCTTGCCATATATAATTTTGCTTTTTGTTGTGGTTTGTCATTTTAAAATCATCTTTGTTTTGCACTCTACTACTGCCATATCAATGTTGAAAGCTGTGTAATAATTCAAATTAGCGGCAAATTAGAATCCCTTCCTATTTCCACTGATGATGCAAGGTGATATATCTGTATCTATATCTGTGTATATCTACAAAGATCTAGATATTAATGGATAATGCCATTTTAAGTGAACCTATTTTCTGTTCTTCAGGGAGACATTTCATATAAGTGATCAGTTTTGATATCCTAGGATCCATAATAATGAATATTTCTGTCTCTAGATATGCCAAAGGAATTTGTATCAGAGCCAGTTTTTTCCAGGAATAACCTAAACTTATAGCAAAAACAAGTTTTTCCCCAGATTTTTAGAGAATCTGGGTATCTCCAAGGCAGTGTGAGTCTCAAGGCTCCACTTGAAAGCAGGCAGAATGCAACAGAGTGAGATGAACATGATCCTCTCTGTAACTCCTGGAAAACTTCGTGATTCATAGAGATCATCATTTAGGGCTCACCCAAAAGTGGTGGACTTGAACATCTGATAATATCACATGACTGGAGAGACAAAACTTGGAACTCAGGTGCCAGGACACTGGAGAAAAGTCAAATCAGAAATGTTGACCTATAATTCCATAAATTACTCCTCTTGTAATAGTAACTAAATCTTAAGATTCTGTGAGTAGGAAGCTGACAAATCAAGCCTAAAGAAGTTGAAAATTGTTAAAGAACTAAACAGAAAATTGTAGCAGTCTCATGGTGCTGGATATTCAAAAATTGAAACTCAGATCTGGTTAATAGTAAGGGTCTTGGTTAATACCCAGTCTTTTGGTTGAGTCTCCTGAAGGATTATTTCATTTGAATAAGTGTAAACAGAAATATGTTGATCGGCTCCTACTCTACCCTACAGGAAACTCTATACAGAAACAAACATTCAAAAACACTTTAATTGTCCATGCACTATTTACTAAATGATAAACAATATACCAGAAAATAAAATCCAATCAACAAAACTTCAAGAGAAGAAATAATAAACAACAAGCATATAAGTAATCCAGGTATTTGACATTTCAGACACAGATTTTAAAATAGATATGATTAATATTAATCATACAACCGATTTGCTTAATAGGATATTGTGTTTGGAATGAAGAAGGATGTACGAGTTGATGTACATTCACTTATTAGGGTATAAAACTATCCATTTAGTTTTCCTGTGGTAAAAATCTGATCTTCTCATTAACTCTATAGGTGATATTATTATGTGTTTTCCACATAGAACAAAATTGGAATTCAGGTTCCAAAGTTATATATACCATATATACATCTTTTAAAATATGCAGCATATCCAATTTAACCTAAAGCAAGGACAATACTTAGTTTAAGGAGATTGAAGTAAGAAATTGACAGGGTTCCCGGAGGTCTAAAACATGAAATAGTAGATGAGTTAATCATCTGACAAGGTGATGATTCAGATTTAGCATTATCAATGGATCAAATATGTTTTGTCAGCATTTACAAATGGAACCATAATGGATCAATAGAATTTGCCTGGTTTAATTCTACTTGTGGGATAATAAAAGTGTATGTGAAGGAGACTCCTTCATTTTTTATCATCTTCATCCCTGCCATCTACAATGCATCGAGCTAAAGAGAATGACGTGTAACCAAGATCCGAATACAGGAGCCAGTGAACACAGACCAAGCAGAAATGTTAGAGTTGATGGCTCAACACAAGGAACATAGGCTCCCCCCACCAATGGTTCTGATCACATACTGTTTTCACTGCTAAGTTTTTCTTCTATTTTGGAGAAAACACCATTTGGCACATTGAACAGTTCCAATAAGACACCATGTAAATACACTGTGATACTTCTTTATTTGACTTGCTTAGGAGTGAGGACCTGACCTTCAAGAGAAGGGCTATGATTTTGTAAATGGGAAAACATTTTTGTCTTAGTGGACAAAACAGAGGTTATATTAACTTTGGAGATGCCAGCAACCTTTTTCTGCCATATTGCTAAGAAAAAAGTAAATAAGTTTTCTGGGTAATTAAAATTTCTATCTTAGAATAGACAAGAATGCAGCTAGGAACAGAAGAGAGAAAGACTACTCTTTGTTCTCCCACATAATTTTGGTTTTGCTTCTTCAATAAAGTCATGACCTCATTTTCCCCAATAGAGGCTAAGATTTCTTCAATACTTTTCCATTTTAATTTATTTCTAAGCGCATCAACTATTAGTTCATTACTTGAAATGTTCTTAATTATTCCATTAAAAATCTTTGCAGAGTTAAAAAAAACTGAATGTTAACAAAAATTCAAATAATATATATTAAAATTATAACATTTTTACTTATAAGTTTGATAATAGTGATTTTACCAATACAACAAACCTTATTAAATTTAATCTGTACTAATGTATGCATTCCTATTAACGTCATTCCTATGTTCAGTAGCAGGTAGACATGAGCTATGGTGCCTTGGAGTTCAATGGGTGAATTTTACACACTGAGCCTACCTGTGAATTGCATGTCTTTCTTTAAAGCAATTCCCAAGAGGCTATTCTGTGGTTTAAAAGGTAACAGTGCATCAAAACACTTGAGAAGAGAGCTTGGTAATTTCAGGGCTGTTTTTCCTTCTTAGGATTGAGGAATAGGGGTCCAAAACACCTCTGATGAAAAGAACACAGTTACCCTGATCTGACCAGGACTCTGATCAAAGAGGGCCTTTGTCAGACCTTTACAGAAACCAGAATGACCAAGAACTACCCTGAGGTCGTTAGCTAAAGTAGACTGTCAATCCAGAGCCCAGAGGTCACCCTTGAGCAGGACCTTCTAACTTCCTCCCTGCTACCCCAATAAAAGCTGGGACAAAAAGAAGTGAGTTGTCACTTTCCTCTTTGATGGGACCCACTCTCTCCCTTGAAGGTGCTGAGGGAGCCGGCCATCCTTCCTTCATTTCTAACAAACTTTGCTGCACTTTTATTAAGTCTCTATCCTGCTTGAAATTCTCTCATATGAAGACACAAGAGCCAAGAACACAGCACAATCTAAAGTAAGATCTATCTCTAAATATTTAAATGACATTATTATTTCCATCTTGTGACATTCACTTATTAATATTGTGCCCCCAAAGGAAGTTTCCTCCAAGATTATTTTACTTCTATACAATTCTTAAGTGCTAGGCTGCTTCATCTGAGGATATAAAGATATTGAGGAACTGAACTATAGTCATGATATTAAAAAAAAAAGAACTCTTCTTTCATACTACTTAAAAATTACAATGGTTTTAATAAGAATAATACCAAAGAAACACCAACAGTATCAATATAGATGTACAATTTTTAATTAAATACATCTATTAACTGTTCATAAGGGGAGGGGAGGGAAATACCATCGAAATGTTTAGTCCAGGTAATATGGTAGAGCCCCCAGTAACAGGAGTTGATTTAAGCTCATCGAAAAGCAAAATCGTCCTTCTGTATTCTTATACCATCTGCCATGAAATTGCATCGGTCTTTTTCAGGAAAACAGCCAAGACAGATAAATCTAAGTTCACTGGAAAAGAGCTCGTGTTTACGGCAGTGCCCGGCGTGTAGCTATTGCTTAATAAATGTCAAATCTGATGGATAATATTCATTTAGATGTTACATGCCTGCTTTGATATTTCCAATTGCAGAGCTTTGAGTTATAGACAGAGCTGTTAAATGTCCTTATTCTAATCTAATTTCACAATACCTAATTATGGTGGCTCAACATTTTCAGCTGAAACATCTTAGGACTAAGGAACGATTAGTGACATTTTCCGTTCATATGAACATGCATCCAACAAACACTTATTGCTACCTCTTGGGGACCAGATGTGAAGATGTGTGACACACAACACCCATCTTTAATAATACTGTAATCTAATGGAAGTTGATACAGAAATAATCAATTATAAACCAATATATCAAATATTACTTGGGGGCACATGTTCATTTATCTACTTTGATTCATACTGCTTTGAATGCATTGATTTTCTCAATGTTTTTATTTTAGGACTTGGTTGTCATCCTATGTTCTTACCTTTTCTATTCATTTCATTCTCTATACATCACATCAAAATCCTGGTTTGGAAAAAATTTGGATATGTTACATAAAAATTGTAGAAATAGATAAAATAACATATATAGTAATGGTTAATAATGTGCTGTGTGTGAAAAAAGGGAAACCATTTTTTTCCTATATTGTATCTGAAGAGTGCTGCATGAAGGAATGATCTTTGAGATACACTCAGGTAGAGGATTCCAGGTTAAAGTAAATTAATAACTGAAAATAAAAATGCTGGCTCTTTACCTATGAACTTTCAGTGTTCAACAACTTTGATATCTCTTCTCATGTTACCATTTAGCACAGTTTATTTGGGAATAATACATTAACTGATTTAGACTATATTGCTTTTTGGTCTGTTTTTTAATATTTATTTTGGAATAAATATTATTAAATATTGAAATGCCTTAAAAAAGAAGAAAGATGACAAAGAAAAAATGCTTACCAGTGAGCAATGGCAATCAAATTTAGGTACTAAATGCTCACTTTTTCTTCAGGTGGAAAACATTCTATTTAAATCCAGATACATTTTTTAAAAAATCTACACATAATTTTATTTATGTATTTATGTACTTATTTATTTATTTAGTCTTCTATGCTTAAAAAGTCCAAGTCAGTTTTATGGAACTTATTTTTCCTTCTTTGAATTCCTATTCCACCTGACATATAAGTGAAGATTTACACTGTGAAATAACAACATTAGTTCATGGTTTCTTAAAGTTTCAATAGATGTTTTGTTAGAGGTAGAAAAAAGAAGAAAAAGAAATTTTAAAAAGAAGAAAAAAGTCATTAGTATTGTTATCAAAATCTCAGTCTTTGTCCCTGATGCCAATCCAATAGCAAGGACACAAATTTGAGAGAAAGGTAAATGAAATTTTATTGCTGTGCTAGTAAAGGAGAAGCAAAAGGGACTCCTGGCTCACAGACATGATTCTCCCCATTTTGGGAAATGGGAGGTTTTTAAGGAGATGATTCAAAGGCGACATTCCATTCCAAGTTTTGACCCAGCTATCCCACTCCTTGGCCTATACCCAAAGGACTTAAAATCAGATTACTACAGTGATGCAGCCACATCAATGTTCATAGCTGCTCAATTCACAATAGCTAGATTGTGGAACCAACCTAGATGCCCTTCAATAGATGAATGGTTAAAGAAACTATGGTATATATACACAATGGAATATTACTCAGCCATAAAGAAGAATAAAATTATGGCATTCTCAGGTAAATGGATGATGTTGGAGACTGCTATGTTAAGTGAGATTAGCCAATCCCAAAACTCCAAAGGCCAAATGGTCTCTCTGTGAATGATGATGCATAATGTGGGGTGGAAGGGTGGTAAGAATGGAGGAAGGATAGATAGCATAGAGGGAAGGGAGGGGTGGGATCAGGGTTGGGGGTTAAGAATAATAACAGAATGTGTGACAGACATCATTGCCCTGTGTACATGTATGAATGCACAGATGGTGTGACTCTACTTTGTGTACAACCAGAGAAACAATAGGTGTACTCCATTTGTGTTCAATGAATCAAAAATTAAATAAAAAAAAAAAAAAAGAAATGAAAAAAAACAAAGGTGACATTCCAGGTCTTCTCTGTCCAGAGTTCTAATCCACTTGTTAATTTGAGACGTACTCATTTCTTAAATCTTCCACCTCCATCTGCAAAATATGAATTACTTCTTTGCTGTGGTGAGTGGGTGCTCAAGGATCGATATAACTCATCCTAGAATGAAGTTCTACGAGACTTTCAAAGAAGATCTAACATCAATCCTCTCAAATTATTCTATGAAATAGAAAAGGAGGGAACCCTTCCAAATGAGTCCTATGAGGTAGAATCACCTTAGTGCTAAAACCAGACAAAGACACATCAAGGAAAGAAAACTTCAGACCAATATCCCTGATGAACATAGATGTAAAAATTCTTAATAAAATCCTGGCAAATTGCATAAAACATTAAAAAAGATAGTCATCCTGATCAAGTGGGGCTCATCCCAGGGATGCAAGGTTGGTTCAGCACACAGAAATCAATAAGCATAATTCATAACAGCAATAGACTTAAAGACAAGAATCACATGACTATTCCAATACATGAAGAAAAAATATTTGACAAAATATAGCATCTATTCACATTCAAAACACTAGAAAAACTAAGGATAGTAGGAACAAACCTCAACATTTAAAAGCTATATGCTAGAATGATGCCAACATCATTCTAAAAGGAGAAAAATTGAAAGCATTTCATATAAAATCTGTAACTAGACAGGGTTGCCTTCTTTTAGCACTTCTATTTAACATATTACTGGAGACTCTTGCCAGAACAATAAGGTAGAAGAAAGAATTAAATAGATACCAAGAGGAAAAGGAGAACTCAAACTAACCCTATTTGCCCATGACATGATTCTATATTTTGAAAAATCAAAAACTCCACTAGAAAACTTCTAGAACTAATAAATCTATTCAGCAAAGTAGCAGGATATAAAATTAACACTGATAAATTGGTTGTGTTCTTATATATCAGTGATGAATCAACTGAAAGAGAAATTTGGAAAACCATCCCATTCACAAAATAGACTAAAAACACATATTTGGGAATCAATCCAACAAAGAGATGAAAGACCTCGCCCATGAAAACTACAGAACACTGAAGAAAGAAATTAAAAAGATGTTAGAAAAAGGAAAGAAATGTTCTTGGAAAGACAGAATCAATATTGTCAAAATGACCATACTACCAAAAGCAATATGCAGATTTAATGCCATTCATATTAAAATTATAATAATTTTCCTCATAGATATAAAAAAGCAGTCATTAAATTCATCTGGAAAAATATAAAAGGTCCAGAAGAGCCAATGCAATCCTTATTAAGAAGAGTGAAGCAGAAGGTATCACAATACCATAACTTAAAAAATACTACAGAGCTATAGTAACAAAAACAGCATATTATTGGCACCAAAACAGACATGTACACCAATGGAACAGAATAGAAGACACAGAGACAAATCCACATGAATACAGTTGTCTCATACTAGACAAAGGCACCAATAACTTACATTGAAGAAAAGATAGCCTGTTCAACAAATGATGTTGGAAAAACTGGAAATCCATATTCTGCAAAATAAAATTAAACCCTTTCTCTCACCCTGCACAAAATTCAACTGAAAATGGATCAAGGATTTAAGCATTTGACCAGAAACCCTTTGCCTATTAGAAGTAGGCCAAAATCTCCATCATGTTGGCTTAGGAACCAACTTCCTTAAACAAGATTCCTAAAACTCAAAATATACAATCAAGAATCAATAAATGGTCAGCAGCTTGGGAGGCTGAGGCAGGAAGATCACAAGTCCAAATACAGCCTTGGCAACCTAGTGAGGCCCTAAGTAACTCAGTGAGACTCTGTCTCCAAATAAAGAATAAAAAGGACTTGGGATATTGTTCTATGGTTAAGCACCTCTGGGTTCAATCCCTGGTACCTCCCCCCCCCAAAAAAAAGAATCAATAAGTGGAATGGTATCAAACTAAACACTTCTTCACAGTGAAGGAAACTATCAAGAATGTGAAGAGAGAGCTTACAGAATGGGAGAAGATCTTTGCCACCTGCACCTCAGATAGAACATTAATTGCCAGGATTTACAAAGAACTCAAAGTACTTAACACCAAGAAAACAAATAACTCAATCAATAAATGGGCAAAGGAACTGAACAGACACATCACAAAAGGAAAAATAAGATCAGTTAACAAATACATGAAAACTGTTCACACTCCAGCAATTAGAGAAGTGTGAATTAAAACTACACTGAGATCATATCTCACTCCACTCAGAATGGCAATTATCAAGGATAAAAGTAACAATAAATGTTGTCAAGGATGTGGGGAAAAGGGTACACTCATACTCATACATTGCTGGTGGGACTGAAAATTGGTGCAACCACTATGGAAAGCAGTATGGAGAGTCCTCAGAAAACATGGAATAAAGGCACCATTTGACCAGTTTCCCACTCCTCTCATATACCCAAAAGTCTTAAAATCAGCATACTTTAGTGATACAGTTACATCAATATTTATAGTGGCTCAATTCACAATAGAAAAGCTATGAAACCAAACTGGGTGCCCTTTAACAGAAGAATGAATAAAGAAAATGTGGTATATATACACAACGGAATATTGCCCAGTCATAAAGAAGAATGAAATTATGAGATTTGCAGGTAAATAGTTGGAACTGGAGAATATTATGCTAAGTAAAATAAGCCAGTCCCAAAAAACCAAAGGCCAAATGTTCTCTCTGATATGCAGATACCCATATACAATAAGGGTGGGGAGGTACAAGTTCATCAGATTAGACAAAGAGGAATAAAAGAATGGGAGAATGGATGGGAATAGGACAGGAATCTGTAAAAAATTCCATCATTAGGGTTTTGGGGGAAAAAATCTAAAATATTTTCTTTTATTTTAATTTTGTTTATAGTCTATCATAGTAACATTATCTCTTCTTTTTATATATGGTTGAAATCAAGTGGAATATTCCTGCAGGGGAAGGCCTTAATTAAGTGGATGGGAATTAATGTATATAATATAAAGTTAAAGAGACACATTAGGGAAAATAGAGTCAAGATTCTAACATATATTTTGTAGTTTTAATTGGGCATGCATTCTTTTTCAAAATTTTTAAATTTGCTTTAATTAGTTCTACAGGAGAGTAGAATGCACTTTGATACATTACATATAATGTAATATAATCACTCATTCTTCTGATTGTACATGATGAAGAATCCCACTGGTTGTATAGTTATATATGTAAATAGGGTAATAATGCCTGATTCATTCTACTATCTTTCCTACCCCCATACCCTCTTTCCTGCATTCACTTCCCTTTATCTAATCTAAAGGAACTCAATTCTTCCCTAATGTGAATTAGCATCCACATTCTGAGAAAATTTTCTGTCTTATTTTGTTTAGCATAATATTCTCCCGCTCCATCCATTTATCAGCAAATTTCATTCATTTTTAATACTGAGTAATATTCTATCATACATATATCTATCATACATATATATGTGGCATATATATGGTATATAAAATGTGATATATATATATATATAAAAATATATATATATATATAAAAAAACATATTTATCTATTGACGGGCACCTGGGTTGGTTCCATAGTTTGGCTGTTGTGAATTGAACAGCTATAAACATCAATGTGGTTGTGTCACTGTAGTATGCTGATTTTAAGTCCTTTGGGAATAAACCAAGGAGTGGGATAACTAACTGGGTCATATGGTGGATCCATTCCAAGTCTTCTGAGGAATCTACATATTGCTTTCATTGTGTCTGCTCAGTTCCTTAGCCCATTTATTGATTGGGTTATTTGTACTCTTGGTGTAAAGATTTTGAGTTCTTTATGGATTCTGGAAATGAATGCTCTAACTGAAGTGTGTGTGGCAAAGATTTTCTCCCACTCTGTAGGCTCTCTCTTATCAATGCTGTTTCCTTTGCTGATAAAAAACTGTTTAGTTTGAATCTATCCCAATTATTGATTCCTGCCTTTATTTCTTGTGCTTTGGGAATCATGGTAAGGAATAGGTGCAGGGTCTCTGGTCTAATTCCTAGGTCCTTGATCCATTTTGAGTTGAGTTTTTGTGCAGGGTGAGATATAGGGGCTTAGTTTCATTTTCTGCATATGGATTTCCAGTCTTCCCAATACCATTTGTTGAAGAGGCTATCTTTTCTCCATTGCATGTTTTTGGCACCTTTGTCCAGTATGAGAAAACTGTATTTATGTGGGTTTGTCTCTGTGTCCTCTATTCTGTACCATTGGTCTACCTGTCTATTTTGGTGCCAATACCATGCTGTTTTTGTTACTATTGCTCTGTAGTATAGTTGAAGGTCTGGTATTATGATACCCCCTGCTTTGCTCTTCTTGCCAAGGATTGCTTTAGCTATCCTGGGTCTCTTATTCCTCCAAATGAATTTCATGATTGCTTGCTCTATTTCTATGAGGTCCATCATTGGAATTTTAATTGGAATTGCATTCAATTTGCATGGTGTTTTTGGTAGTATGGCCATTTTGATAGTATTAATTCTGCCTATCCAAGAACATGGGAGATCTTTCCATCTTCTAAGATTTTCTTTGATTTCTTTCTTTAGTGTTCTGTAGTTCTCCTTGTAGAGGTCTTTCACCTCTTTTGTTAGATTGATTCCCAAGTATTTTTTTTGAGGCTATTGTGAATGGGGTAGTTTTCCTAATTTCCCTTTCAGAGGAGTCATCACTTATGAATAAAAATTCATTAGATTTATGAGCTTTGATTTTATATCCTGCTACTTTACTGAATTCATTTATGAGTTCCAGAAGTTTTCTGGTGGAATTTTTCAGCTCCTCTAAATGTTGGATCATGTCATCAACAAATAGGGATAGTTTGAGCTCTTCTTTTCCTATTCATATCCCTTTGATTTCTTTAGTCTGTCTAATTGCTTTGGCTAGTGTTTCAAGGACAATGTTTAATAGAAGTGGTAAAAGAAGGCATCCCTGCCTTGTTCCAGTTTTCAGGGGAAATGCTTTCAATTTTTCTCCATTTAGAATGATGTTGACTGTGGGCTTAGCATAGATAGCCTATACAATGTTGTTTTTTTAATATTCTGTTTTAGTTGTAGGTGGACAGAATACCTTTATTTTATTTTTATGTGGTGCTGAGGATCAAACCCATGGCCTCCTACATGCTAGACAAGCATGCTACCACTGAGCCACAACACCAGCCCAGTCTTTACAGTGTTAAGGAACTACTATCCCTATTTTTTCTAGTGTTTTGAGAATGAAGGGGTGCTGTATTTTATCAAATTCTTTTTCTGCATCTATTGAAATAATCAAGTGGTTCTTAACTTTAAGTCTTTAACTTCAAGTCATTTATTGATTTCCAGATGTTGAACCAATCTTGCATCCCTGGGATGCAACCCACTTGATTATGATGCACTATCTTTTTATTATGATCTTGCATGCGATTTGCTAAAAATTTTTTTAAGAATTTTTGCATATATGTTCATTAGGGATATTGGTCTGAAATTTTCTTTCCTTGATGTGTCTTTGTCTGGTTTTGGTATCAGGGTGATATTAGCTTCATAGAATGAGTTTGGAAGGGTTCCCTCCTCCTCTATTTCCTGGAATACTTTGAGGAGTATTGGAATGACCTCTTCTTTGAATGTCTTATGGAACTCAGCTGAGAATCCATCTGATCCTGGATTTTTCTTTGTTGGTAGACTTTTGATGATTTCTTCTATTTCATTGCTTAAAATTGATCTATTTAAATTGTTGATGTCCTCTAGATTAGGAACCTGTTGACATCTTGGAGATTTTCTATTTTGTTGAAGTATAGATTTTCAAAATTGCTTATGTCTTGTATTTCAATAGTGTCTGTTGTGATATTTTCTTGCTTATGTAATTATGTTTTGTATTTCCATAGTGTCTGTTGTGACATTTCATTTTTCATCATGAATTTTAGGAATTTGAATTTTCTCTCTCCTCTTTATTAGTTGGCTAAGGGTTTATCATTTTTTAATTTTTTTTCAAAGAACCAACTTTTTGTTTTCTCAAGTTTTGAATTGTTTCTTTTGCTTCAATTTCATTGATTTCTACTCTAATTTTAATTATTTCCCGTCTTCTACTACTTTTGGTGATGATCTGTTCTTCTTTCTCTAGGGTTTTGAGCTGTAATATAATGTTGTTTATTTGTTCACTTTTCATTCTTTTATTGGATGCACTCCATGCAATGAATTTTCCTCTTAGTACTCTTTTCATCATGTCCCAGAGATTTTGATATGTTGTATCTTTGTTCTTGTTGACCTCTATGAATTTTTTTTATTTCCCCCCTGATGTCTTCTGTTATCCATGCATCATTCAATAGCATACTATTACTCTCCATGTGTTGGAGTAGTTTCTGTTTTTTATTTTATCATCAATTTCTAATTTCATTCCCTTATGATCTGATAGATAGAATACAAGGTAGTATCTCTATTTTTTTGCATTTCCTAAGAGTAGCTTTGTGGCACAACATATGGTCTATTTTAGAGAAGGATCCATGAGCTGCTGAGAAGTAAGTATATTCACTTATTGATGGATGGAATATTCTATATATGTCTCATAAATCTAAATTAGTGATTGTGTCATTGAGTTCTATGGTTTCTTTGTTCAATTTTTGTTTGGAAGATCTGTCCAATGGTGAGAGAAGTTTATTAAAATCACCCAGTATTATTGTGTTGTGGTCTATTTGGTTCCTGGAATTGAGAAGGATTTGTTTGAAGTTCATGGATGTGCCATTGTTTGGGCCATAAATATTTATTATTATTATGTCTTGCTGATTTGTGCTTCCCTGAATCAGTATGAAATTTCCTTCTTTATCCCTTCTAACTAATTTTGATTTGAAGTCCACTTTATCTGATATGAGGATGGAAACCCCTACTTTTTTACTGAGTCAGCGTGTGTGGTATATTTTTTCCCTTCCTTTCTCCTTTAGTCTGTAGGTATATTTTTCTATGAGATGAGTCTCTTGGAAGCAGCATATTGTTGGATCTTTCGTTTTGATCCAATCTGCCAGTCTATGTCTTTTGATTGGTGAGTTCAGGCCATTAACATTCAGGGTTATTATTGAGATATTATTTGTATTCCCTGTCATTTTGGCTTATTTTTTGTTTTTAACTTGACTTGTTTTCTCATTTATTTGGCTATTCCTTTAGGGTAATTCATCCCTGTAAAACAGTGCTGACTTACACTGCTGTTTTTCATTTCTTCCACATGGAATATTTTGCTGAGAATGTTCTGTAGTGCTGGTTTTCTATTTGTAAATTCTTTTAGCTTTTGTTTATCAAGGAAGGATTTTATTTCATCTTAAAATCTGAAGGAAAGTTTTGCTGGGTATAAGATTCTTGGTTGGCATTCCTTTTCTTTCAGAGCTTGAAATCTGTTGTTCCAGGCCCTTCTTGCTTTTAGGGTCTGTGTTGAGAAATTTGCTGATAACTGTATTGGTTCCCCCCCTGAATGTAATCTGATTTTTTTTCTGCAGCCTTTAAAATTCTGTCTTTATTTTTTGTGTTAGGTACTTTCATTATAATGTACCTTGGTGTTGATGTAATTTTGTACATTTGGTGCCCTGGAAGTCTTTGTATTTGGTTTTCCATTTCATTCTTCAAATGTGGAAATAGTTCTGATATTATTTCATTGAATAGTTTGTTCATTCCTTTGGTTTATATCTCTGTGCCTTCCACAATCCCAATAACTCCTAAATTTGGTGTTTTCATGTTATTCCATAAATCTTGGAAATTCTGTTCATGTTTTTTTACCATCTTCTCTGCATGGTCAAGTCTATTTTCAAGATTTTATATTTTGGCCTCATTGTCTGATGTAATGTCTTCCATGTAATCTCGTCTATTGGTGATGTTATTGAATTTTTATTTTGGTTTATTGGTTCCTTCATATCAAGAATTTCTGTTTTTTTTCCCCAATTTCTAACTCTTTTTTTAAATGATCTTTTACTTCCTGTGTTTTGTCTTTTATTTCACTTCTTATAATATCCTTTTCTTCACAGGTCAGTTTAACTATGTACATGCTACAGTCCTTCTCTGATATCTCTTCTACTGTGTTATCAGTGGATTTTCTTATTTGAGCATCATTGTTTGTTTGGGTGCTCTATTCCTTTGATTTTTCATGTTGTTCATGTGTTTTCCCATCTAGCAGTAGGGATCTGAGATAGCAGAGACTCTACCCTACAGACATATACTGTCCCCGAATGTCTCCAGTAACTTGCCTTTAAGGGGGGGAGTCCAACATCAACATCACCCAATGCAAAGAACAGACATCCCCACTACCACTAAATTCTATTAAGACTTCCACAGTTTTTCTGCAATAAACAGAAAAGATGAGTTCAATTATCTTCTACACTATATACTGTTCATTTGCAAAAAGTGTTCAAAATTTCAAATGTTGGACAAAAAGAGAACATGATGTCCACAAGGGAGGAGGAGAGAAAGCAGAAGTAAAAATTTATAGGAAGAACAAAAGAGGAATTAATAGAGATTGGCCATTAGTGGGAGAAAAGATAGATAATCCAGGAAAACAGAAAAATGAGAGGAAAAATGTATACAATAAAAATTACAAATATAAGAATACACAAACTGTAAAATATTATATATCACAATCTTCAATAAACTGATATGTGATAAATACCTGGTTTCAAATATGATAGAGTTGCTAGACAAAAATGGAAAGGAAAAGGAAAAGGAAAGGAAAAGAATAACCAAAACAACTCAGTGGAAAGTTCAACAACCATTTGTGTCCACATTCAAAGGTCTCTCAGTCCTATATCTGGCTTTTCATGAGATTGCCAGGCTGAAACTGGCCCATGCAGACCCAGTCATCATCCCCCAGATCTGGGTCTCAGATACCCCAGCCTTGGCCACTTTGTAGTCCCAAGATCTCAATGCTGTTCCAATTTGCAGAGAGACCACCAGGAATGTGCTCACACAGAGGAGCCACCCTGCGAAGAAGCTTCAAGATGGCGGTCACCTGCACTCCCAACAGGAAGAGTCCAGGCACAGCTAACCCTGTGGGTACCCTGACACTGGACATCCAGTTCCCACCTGGTGTCCCCAGAGGCAGCTGCACCCCTAGATGTCATAGGTGGTAAACTGTCTGGCACCCTGGCCCCCCAGGTGCTGGCTGGCATTCCAAGATGGAGGAGGCTGAGTGGAAACAAACCTGCAGGTCCCCTGGCACCAAACCTCTGGGCAGTGGTTGCAGTTCAGCAGCAGTGGGTGGCAGTTGTTGGCAGTAGCACCCGGAGAAAAGACCTCTGGACATCCGTGGCAGGGGTTTCTGTGACAGTGGTGTCTGAGGTATCTGTCCAGGAATGTATTCTTTATACAGGATTTCAGAGTGTTAAGATGAGATTGCAAATATAGGTTAAAAAGTATCTTAAATAATCCAATCAATAAATGGGCTAAAGAAATGAACAGGCACTTTACAGAGGACGATCTTCAAACAATCAACAGATTTATGAAAAAATGTTCAACATCCCTAGTTATAAGAGAAATGCAAATCAAAACTACCTTAAGATTTCATCTTACTCCAATTAGAATGTCTTTTATTAAGAATACAGGCAGATAAATGAATGATGATGCATAATGTGGGGGGAAAGATGGCAAGAATGGAGGAAAGATAGCTAGCATAGAGGG
>JAJEJO010002805.1:89693-107318 GCA_020662805.1 Glaucomys volans
TGCAAGTTGGTGCAGCCACTCTGGAAAGCAGTGTGGAGATTCCTTAGAAAACTTGGAATGGATCCACCATTTGACCCAGCTATCCTACTCCTGGGCCTATACCCAAAGGACTTAAAATCAGATTACTACAGTGATGCAGCCACATCAATGTTCATAGCTGCCCAATTCACAATAGCTGGATTGTGGAACCAACCTAGATGCCCTTCAATAGATGAATGGATAAAGAAACTATAGCATACATACTCAATGGAATATTTCTCAGCCATAAAGAAGAATAAAATTATGGCATTTGCAGGTAAATGGATGATGTTGGAGACTGTTATGCTAAGTGAGATTAGCCAATCCCAAAAATCCATGGGCTGAATGATCTCTCTGATAAGTGAATGATGATGCATAATGTGAAGTGGAAAGGTGGCAAGAATGGAGGAAGGATAGATAGCATAGAGGAAAGGGAGAGGTGGGGTCAGGGTGGGGGGGTAATAATAACAGAATGTGTGACAGACATCATTGCTCTGTGTGTATGAATACACAGGTGGTGTGACTCTACTTTGTGTACAACCAGAGAAAGAATAGCTGTACTCCATTTGTGTTCAATGAATCAAAATTAAATAAAAAAAAGGAAAAGCTGAAATAGCTGGATTGTGACAATGAATGTTGATTTTTTTCAAATGTTAGTTTTCCTGACTAAATAATACTAGAATGTGACTATAGGTTTATAGGGGTAGATGCAAAACTTTTGGAGAAGAGATAAGCTTGCATGACATTAAACAAAACGGCAAAAAGAGTGCATTCAATTTAAGATGTTTCACGATGAGAAAATTGGAACCAGGGCACAAATACAGAAGTTGGGTGTATTCCATCACTTCTAAAAATTATATATAGTTTAAAATGAGAGAATAACAGGGACTATGTTTAAACTATGTATAATTTTGGAAACAGTTGGATGATGAGTACGTAGCAAATGATGGAACCAGTGTTCTTAGTCTCAAGGATCCGCATTGATGGAACTTGGCAAATGGCTTCTGTTGAAAGTGATATACATCAAAGGTGCCAGCAGCTAGTGACGCTAAATGAGAATCCCTCAATACTCCACTTCTCTCAGCCTTACCTGTCTACTACCTTGAACAGTATGAGAACATGCTTATTGCATAATCACTGAGCAGTTTCCTCTGCATTTTTGAATTACTTAACAACACTGACTTTATTCACGTTGCCTCTTTTTTCAAACTATTTTGAAATGGATCCAATACACAGTATAAGTTGTTTTTTCTTATTTTTCACAATTGCATGCTTTAAAATAAACCGATGTTAATACACCAACAGGAAATTTTTGAGTGGAAATTGCAAAGTTAAAGCACAAAAGCAATAAACAAAAAGCAATGATCAAATGTCCTTTGTAGCCTTGAAGTCCAGGAGAAAAAAGGTGAAGGTATCAGGAAGGCAGTTGTTTTTATTTCAACTGTTATACACTGACAAAAATTTGAAGCAAAGTGATGCTTTTCAGAATAGAAAGCTAAGATAATTTTTAAATAATATAAACACTCATTTGGTAAACAAAAAGTCTTATCTTAAGTCTTTTCAAGGTAAAAGGGGAACATATGAGTTCATAGGAAATTGCAATTTATAAAAGTCACAATTACATTTGCCAATATTATCCACAGATATTAAAATTTGTATAAAGGAAGCATCGAAATAAATAAGAATGTATTAATATTTATTGAAGAGAATCTTAAGGCAAGATAAGTACGTAGCAAATGATGTATGTTATATGTATGTTATGTTATTTAGTACAGAGGATGAAAAGGGTTAATTTATTTATACTCTCAAATCTTTATCATTATCCCACACATCTGCCTTGAACCTTCTTGAGCATGTGCTGATAACTCACTTCCTGGCATACTCTGATGCCCTTCAGTTGCCACTAAGCTGCCCTATGTAGTGATATGCTCAAACTTCATTATTTTGTTAATATCTATCTTTATATGATAAAATAAAGGTCATCAGAAGAAATAATTCCCAGATAAGAATTCAAAGCATAACATAATGTCCTTTGAAAAGAACAAAATGCCTGATCTTAAATGTACTGCAACTTTCCAAAAACTGTGGGGCATACATAATGCCAACCTGGTATCAGTTAAACAATATTTATTGAACATACAGGAAGCCAAAGATGAGAAGACATGGTCTTAAGACATGGTCTTAATATTAATGGAGAATACAATTTATTTCTGTCTTTAAAAATGGGTGGAAGATGTGTTAAGTTTGGTGACTTATCCTGAGTTCTCACATGCTATTTCAGCCACATTTATTCTGTTCAAGCAGTTTTAGAGGATTGCCCATCTCAAGCAGAATGAGTAGAGTCCCTCTCGATAATAGTAGTAGCTAGGCTCTGGAAAGAGAAGATAGGAGGTATTCTTGAGCCAATTTTTGTGGTTATTATCTGGCAAGCAAATCAATGTCATAATTTCTATTTTTAAGTAAAGAAACAAGAGTCTTATAAAGAAACAGGATGATAATTCGTTGATAAACCCAAGGCTGCAAAGCAAACAATAGAAAGGAATCTTATTAAATGAAGTTTCTTTACTCCAAGGAGGGGATTATTCCTTTTGTATCAAAGACACCTGACTTGCAGTAGCATTTAGGTCTGGATAAACGTCAAAGGAGAAACATTTCTGGTGAATTGGTGGTATGAAACATTAGCTCAAAACTTAAACTAAATATTAATGCATAAAATAAAACCAGTGAGGAAGTAAGCAAATAATTGCATGTGCAGTAAGAGCATAGTTATTCTGTAAACATATTTTAGGCATTATTTTGCAGAAATTTTTTGGTGTAGTCAACTGTACAACTGAATTTACATTAGAGTAAGAGCAATGTTTTTAATATGCAGTTCCTAATGAAGACTAAAGTTTTGGATTTTCAGCTTTCCCCCCTAATCGATGGAGCATGGGCACTCACATTTAAGACATTCCAAATTAAACTTTGTAACAGGATCCCACCAATGACCTTCTCCTCCAGAGCAGACTGCTCATAACCATTGATCTGTTCTCCTGACCATTCCTATCCCTCTGCCTACACATACTTCATTAGTTAGAGATTATTTATCCCACTTTCTGTTATTTAATTTTCATCATTTTTCTATTCCTCCTGCAGTTATTGAAAATCAATTTGTTTACACTGACTACCTGGAACATTTCCCCTGCTTCCTTCTTGTGTCCTACCTCTGCCATCCTTTCATTGCCTTCTCCAAAATACTGCCCAGGTGTTACTAATCTTCCTAGTACACAAAGACAGTCCATGAACTATGCACACCCTGTCACATAATCACCTTTCTTATTGAGGTGAATATTATTCCAGTTTTAAAGCAACTGATTACTAATTTGCCTGAACAAATATAGACTCAAACAACTAGCCTGCACTTCCAAGTTCATATTTTGCCACTCCCACAAAATCGATACATAGTGTAACCATGATTAATCTTTTTGTATTCTAAAAAATACTTTAAGGATACTTTAATGAGTCCTTGTTTGGAGCACCATATACATTTTCAGTGACAAATTTTCATTGATTTTTCAATAAGTAGATGGAACATAGACTTGTTACATGAGATTTTCAAAACACAAAATTGCATAAACATTATTTTTGATAGTGGCGATATTTATTGATGACTTATTTAGTATCCAGAAATCTACTAAGTTTTGTATCTAAGACACTATGACATAAATGAGATGATTATACTGTTTACAGATGGGAGACTGAGTGGTAGAGGTTGACTTGTCCAAAGTGACAAAGTTGGATCATTCAATATTGGCTAAGAATCCAACCTGGTTTTCTCAACCTGCCCAAATTGTGTTAGGGTTTTTGAGATCATCTTTGTGATAGAAGCTATGAGCACCTGACAAAAAATAGACATCTATAAATGTTTATTTTTTACTATTATGTGATATGGAAAAATAGATGTATTTCCACTAATCTGCCAGTTTTACAGCACCTACAGAAGTTTTTGATTTTCATTTCTGTATATATAACACTATATATATTTCTGTATATATAACACCCATATATAATACTTTATTACAACATCTAGAACATAGAATTTGCTCTTCTGGAAATGTTTGTTGAAGTTCAATCTTTTTTTGTCACTACAAAAATTTTTCCAAAATTTGAAAAAGTGTAGAATACTTTCTTGACACTTACATATTTTATTCAAGTGTTGAGTTTGAATTGGAGATGTTTTGCACATATTTCCATTAATTGGGCACTGATTACTAAAATATTTTATTAAACAATCATGAAAGAAATGAATCTGATGAATTTAAAGCACTGACCATAATGTTTTATCCATATTTCTATAAAATAAAATTCCCTTGAGTCAACAGTGCAAATACAAATTTCCTGGCATAAGCAGTCTATCACTGAAATAAAAGCAATCTTCACTACACATACTGCATGCCAGATAGCTCGGTGGATCCAATTACTGAAATTCCCAGGGTCAGGAACAATTGGTTTTCAAATTCAGGATGGGAATGTGCAAGGCACTGTGTATTCATGCAGCGTTTGATAGATAGAAGCAGGTATCAAGACATCCTTATGTGAGAGATTTATATTACAAAATCCTCAAATAATATTTAGAGCTGTTTTGAGACTGCTCTTCTTTTTTTCCTAGTCTCACTTCTAAGGTTGGAAAAAAAAAAATACTGAACTACGTCAGTCTCACAAAATAAATACATTTAAAAGAGTTTTTATCATTTTAAATTATTCAAGACACCTTTTACTTTTTTCCCCCAATTTTGCCTACAAGGGAATGCAGCAATAATTTTCTGCAGTGTTTCCTTTTATATAATTTCAAAGCTTTAAAGTCTCGAAGAAAAGGGAGCAGAAACTGCCAGCTAAATTTCAATTCCCAACAACTTATATTGGAGTAAAACCCCTGGTGCTGAGTCTATATATAAATCTTTAAGATGTTGAGATTTAATTTATGCACCAAGTGCCCCTGCATTTAGATTACACCTGGGTGACTATTTCTTGATTGCAGTGTTGAGCCTGCCTACAAACCAAAGCACAGGGTCGAGAGTCTTCTGCTAAAATTCCATAGAGCTTTGCTCTCACCTTATAATCATGTGTATCACGTTGTACCTAAGTGATTTACTTTTGCTTCTCCTATCAGACTGTAAAATTCATGAAGAGAAAGACATTTGGAATCAACTTATTAGTAGACTGCCAACATTCCGCATACTACTTTGAAAATACTTGATTTAAATTTTGTAGAAAAAAATGTTTTCATGAATGGATGAATGAATCGTGGATGCAGCATTTTTTCTAGTTGTATACATGGGAAAATACTGTGCTTCTAAGTAAGCAACATTTGCATATTTATATTAAAATTTACATATATGCATTTTGTAAGTATAAAGTGAGTTAAGAATATCTACAGTATAAGAGTATCTTGCAAGTAAAATGTGATGGATTCATATCTCCTGATTTTATGAAGATTTTTGCAGGCCCATTAACAAAGCAAATTCTTTCAGGAAGAAATATAAATTAAAGTTTATCCTAGAAACAATGATATTGTAGAAAATAGTAAAATTCACTAGATTTTGTAACAAATTTCAATGGCATCCAGAAGAGATCTTTACATTCATGTTATAATTTGAATTTTACAAATGTAAACAAAAGATAAACTAGTCACCTTAAAAAAATAACAGTTAATATGTCTTTACTGAGTCACCTTTCCTAATGCAAAAAATCTGACAAAAATTTTGAAATATTGACACAAGTGGCAATGACAAGAAATACAAATTTTTACGTTCTTGACTGAATAACCACCTGTTAGGAGTTCTTGTTTATGTTAAAGATGAACAAACACTGGCTTCTGTGTTTGGATGTGGTTTGTTCTCTAGGTTTCCTATACTGAAAAATTATTGTCAATGTGGCTAATTAAGGGGTTCTGGAACTTTAAGAGGTGGGCCTAGAGGAAGGTGTTTAGGTTACTGGGATAATCAACTTTAGAAAAGTTTAATGCTGAGCTCCTGGAGTAAGTTGGTTCTCATGAGACTTAGCTTTACTGAAAGGCAAGGTTGACCTCTGAACCCCTCATTAGCCTGAAATGAAGATGCACTATTGAATATTTCCTTCATAACCCCAAAGTCTGAACCACCTGTCCCCCGCTGCTCGCAATATGCCCTCCAATCAGTAGGAAGGAATTCCCACCAGCTAGGGTGTGCCAGCAATTGGACATGCAACTCTGACTGGTCTTCAGCCCAACTTCCTCCCGGAGTGCATAATTATTCAACATGCAAATCACATCCTATCATGGGATTCAGAACTCACTCAACCTCTTGTTACTATAAAGATTCATAAAACCTCTGCTTATCTGTTCTGCTCCTGACTGCAACCATTTTTGGCCCTACCAGGTGCATTTGTGGTATTCTACCCAAGGTACATTTTATGCATATAATAAACTGCTACTCTAGTTACCAGTCCAGTGTCTGGTGCTATGCGTTCAGCTATTCTAAAATCCTAGGACCGGACTCAATGCCTCAACTATGAGGATCAAAGGGGCCAGGGTGAATAAAACTGGAAGATGTTTTGAATTTGTTTCATAAATTTAATAATGTTGTTGTTTTTATGATAAAAATTAGAAATCTTTCATATTCCATAATCTTCATTAGTCAGTGAGATATTTCTTCACATGATCACTATTTACCAGGTAATAAAGAAATGGACATCCTTACGCATCGTATCTTTTGTCTTTTGCTTCATAACACAGTATCACAAACTCAGTGACTTGAAACAACTTACACTTAACAAGCAACGTTCTGTAGGACAGAGTCCATGTTTGGGTTCTCTGCCCAAGAGTCTCACCAGGCTGAGATCACCATTATGTTAGCTAGGTGATGTTCTCATGTGAAGTTTAGGTTCCTCTTTTAAGATGTTTTAGTTAGCTTTTTACTGCTGTCATTAAAAGATCTGACCAGAACAATTATAGGGGAAGAAAAATTCCTTTGAGGGCTCATGGTTTTAGAGGTCTCAATGCATAGATATCATTTCTCAGGGCTCCACGTGAGGCAGAACATCATGGTGGAGGGAAGTGGCAGAGGGAAGCGGCTCACATCATGATCAGGAAGCAGAGAGAGAGTCCACTGGCCAGATACAAATATATACAGAAAGCCACAACGCAATTCCCACCTCCTCTGGTCACACCCTAACACTTCAGTTACCACTCAATTACTCCCTATCAGGGAATTAAATCACTGATTAAGACTCTCACAACCCTAACATTTCTCCACTGAACCTTCCTGCATTGTCTCACCTGTGAGCTTTTGGGGGATACCTCTATCCAAACCATAACACAGGTTACTGCAAGGTTGGCAGAGTTCATTTCCTTCAGATAGAAATCCCATTTATCTGCCAGCTATTGACTAAAGAACACTCCTAAAAGCTACCTGAAGCTCCTTGTCATGTGGTCCACACAGCAGTTCACAGGCAGAATCTGCTTTCTTCCAGGTCAGCAAGAGCTCATCTCTTTGAATTCCTTTTCTGCTCTTATCAGAAATAATCTTTCTGTTTTTAAAGGGCTTGTGTAATTAAGTGAAGCGTACCCTGATAATCTCTTTACCTTAAGGTCAACTAAATTATAATTTTAATTATATCTGCAATAGCCTTTAAGACATTGCCTGCATTAGTGTTTCATTCAGTAACTAGAAAAGGTGTGAACATCAGGGGTCAGGGGTCTGTGGGACCATTTGAGGATTCTGTGACATAGATGTACCCTTTCAAACTTGTATTTTTTCTTTAATTTTGAGAAAGAGAACCTATTTTGTCAAAATGTTTCTACTCTACTCTTGACAGCTACAGCTAAATTCATTTTTTTCAGAAAGGTTATCTCAGTTTTTGATTATGCATGCTATTTTCCCTATACTCATATATTCTGGGCATCATGAAACTTTATAATATATGGTAATCTTTTGTGCGAACTTGCAATTGAAAGCTTAGTGTAACTCATTCTATTTTATGTTAAATTAATGAGATTTTTTTAACATAGTCTTGACTATTTCTTTTATTGTGAATTGCTGTTGCCTATTTTTAGCTCATTGAATTACTTAAGAGCTTTTATAAGGAAATTCTTCCTTTATATGTCTTACTTATCTATATGTCTATATGGCTACAGATGCACATGAATATGTATTTAATCATTGCATAGTTATATTAGACTTTTACCTTCATGCCTTATAATTTAACATTTTATTTTAAAATATTTAAAAATGTTTGATGCCATAAACACTGTGACAACTGTTTATTTTAAATATATGGGCTTATTTTTCTAAAAATATTTGTTATTAATTTCTACAAAAGCTAATACATTTGCAATTGGATCCCCACTCTAAACTATCAATCCTCCTTTCTGCTGATCTACCATTAGCTCTCATCACCAGCTAACATATCAATTATTTATTAAAATGTTTATTAATATTGTCAATATCCTCCACCTGAATTATATATATTTCATTAAAAACATGGGTTTCTGTTTCATTTATGATGTAATTCAAACACCTAAAATGTGTGCCTAATACATATAAATTCTCAATAATCATTAACAAGTAGATCTATAAATAAATATACAATGGTGTATTCAAATCATTTTTACATATTCATGTTTCAATGTTTTGTAGTTTGATTTGGACAAATGGCCACTAATTGCTCTTCCCCAATCAGCAGCAACAGGACAGATAGTTGTTTTATCTTTGATCATTTCATGCTGACAAAAATAAAATACTCCATATACTAAACTAGAAAATAAGAAACCTGAGTTTAAACTCTAGTTCTGCCATGAAGTTGTTCTGTGAACATGCGCACCCTGCATAACTTCTTGAGCTTTCCTCCAAATGAATGGAGGAAAAACTATATTAACATCTGCCCTTTCTCAGGGAGGTCTTGAGGTTCAAATGTGCTGAACTTTTTGAAAATTGTTTATAATGTGTCAAGCACATTTTAAATATAATACTACTAATGATACATCTTACTAATTTGTAGTTATTTTAAATTACATTCTACTGCAAGCATTTCCAAAGACTTATTGCATTTCATCTCCACACTCTACTTTGCCCATTTTACACATTGGAAAACTAAGGCACAGAAATAGCCAAAATTTAAAATCAATCTTGCTGAATCTAGGAAACTGATAAAAAAAAAAATGTTTGGTAAATTGAAGTCAGCTTTTTATTTGAAAGAATTCATTGGTTGCTAGTTCAAACAATGGTTCAAAGTGCTGGATGCTATAATTTCCTGCATTTACACCCAGGAAAAGGCTTCACAAAGAAGCAATGTGTAGCCAGCAGTGGTGGCACATGCCTTTAATTCCAGCGAGTTCAAAACCAGCCTCAGCGGCTTAGCAACAACCTGTCTCAAAATAAAATGTAAACTGGGTTAGGCTATGGCTCTATGGCTCAGTGGTTAAGCAAGCCAGGGTTCAGTTCTCAATTCATCGGTACAATAGATAAATAAATAAATAAATAAATAAATAAATAAATAAATAAAAGAAGCAGCAGCAGCAATGTGATCAGCTGTAGTTCACACTTGCCTTATATGGTCATGTTTTGATGGCTGTCAGCCTTGGGTTGGCTGGAGGTTTAGCTGATAGGAGTGGTTGAGATTTAGCTATTGCAAGAATCTACACCCATTTGGGCTGCAGTCTGTTAACATATCAGGTTAGGTTGCAGTCACTGTGTAACAAGGAAATTTAAAAGAGAAACTTAAAATATGCATGGGAACAGCTTGAGGACAAATGTGATTCTTCTGGCCACGTGGCTAGCAACTTTATGGTGCCCCATGTATAAAAATTTTATTTTCTTTAATTTTTATCCTAGTTTTTTCATGTCTTCCTTCCTTTTCATCCACAGTTCATTGAATAAAAAAATCACACACCAAAACCCTGCTTCTTGTCTTTCATCCCTTTAAAATCAGCCACCTCTTCTTTTGTATTTGGTGTTTTGCTGCAGTTAGCATTAAACCTTGTTTTCCCTTGATTATCTCTTCTTTTTAGCATGATTCTTTCTGCTCTCTTATGTTTATCTTCAGGAAAAAAAATGCGATCAAAACTGTGCTTTCTGTTTATGCACATGTTATCTTTCTCAGTAAAATTACCCTGTGGAAATTGTCATCAGAGTCATGCTGTGGTAAGGAAATAAAACTGAAACACATTTACTGTTTAAAATGACTGACTCTCAACGTGCACCAACAAAGACTTTAACAGAATAAGATATCCTTAGACGATGAGCAAGTAGATTTATTCAGACACACTAAGTCCTTGTCCTCAGTGAATTAAAGATGTGTACAACTGTTCTTTAGTTGTGCTTAGGCGCTATTTAATTTGCATTCAATATCTTTATCAAAGGGAGAAGGGAATTCCTTGAATGTGTTAGTTACCCAACTGGAGTCGTATCTTGGAATTTGTTCTTTATTTCATCTTTAATTGGGAACTTACAATTATCTGCCCACTCTCATGGAGCAACTATTGTTGTTTTGTGAAATGTAACACAATTAAGGGTACCAGAAGACCTTTTAAAATTTCTTATGGGTTTGCATTGTCGAGGTACACCTGAGAAAAGAAAAGTGTTCATAACTTCCTTGAACTCCTTTAATTGCTGTTTTAGAATTGAAATGCCTTAAGAAAGTATCTAGTTGTTAATTTCAGTACCACTGAACAAAATTTTAAAAAGGAAATGGAATTTCAATTGGGTGTTAACCTTTTTTTTCGGCCATGTTGTAGAAGAAAGTTTGAGTACAGAGGACATTGAATGTATTTTGTGTTGTTTTATTTTAATCCTCTTCAAGTGATTGTGAAATTGGGCAAACAGTTGTGCTAAGTACAATCATTTTGTACAATCCACTGTGTACAGTAGGAAACACCCAACAAACTTTACACCCCGAGATCAATATAAAAATAGAATCACAGGGGTTTATTTGGGTTTCTTTTTTGATTTTGTTTGTTTTTGTTTACAAGGATTATGAGACTGGGAACAAAACATAAAGCTAGAATTTTTTTATTTGCTCTAATTGTCTACATGACAATAGAATGCATTTTAACACATCATACATAAATGGAGTGTGACTTTCTTTCTTCTGACTGTGCATGATGTAGAATCACACCAATCGTGTAATCATATAATGTACATAAAGTAATGATGTCAGATTCCACTCTCCTTCCTACCCCCAAACCCATTTCCTTCTCCTCACTCTCCTCTGCCTAATGCAAAGTACTACCTCTATTTTTCCCAAGCTCCCCCACTTACTGTGAGTTAGCATCCACATATCAGAGGAAACATTTAGCCTTTGGTTTTTTGTGATTACCTTACTTGGCTTATGATGATTTTTTGTTTGTTTGTTTGCTTTATTTTTGTTTGTTGGTTTTGTTTTTTGTTGTTTTTTTTTTTTGGTACTGGGGATTGAACCCAGGGCATTCCACCACTGAGCCACATCCCCAACCCTGTTTTGTATTCTTTTTTTTTTTTTTTTGGTACTGGGGATTAAACCCAGGGGCACTCCACCACTGAGCCACATCCCCAGCCCTATTTTGTATTTTATTTAGAGACAGGGTCTCACTGAGTTGCTTAGGGCCTCACTAAGTTGCTGAGGCTTGCTTTGAACTGGTGATCCTCCTGCCTCAGCCTCCCCAAGTACTGGGATTACAAGCGTGTGCCATCGCTCCTGGCTTAGGATGATATTTTAAGTGAATTCTTACCTCTTTTAAATAAATATGATCATTCCAAAAACTCTTGATATGGAAAACTTGATTTTCTCTCTCTCTCCCACAATTTTCTAGTCCCTTTTCTATGACTGCTCCGTCATAAACAAAAGACACAAAATATATTATTTTCCTTGATACTCCCTAGGTCATAAATGAATTAGTGACTTATAATCAAGAATGTATAGTGCCCTGTTTTGAAAAAATTATGCTTTAAGCAATTATAGTAAAATAGAGAGATTTCTGATAAAATATAAGACCTTGTGACTTTGTTTACTATGGCATAATTATGTAAGTGCATTTAAAAAACTCAGAATACCTTAGAATAAAAAGCTTCATATCATTATATATTAAAAAAAGAGAATGTAGATCATGAGTTGCAACCAAGCAGTTGCTTTCTTCTTATGGTAAACAATACAAAGAAGAAACAAATTGCAAGTGCTAAGAATTGTAAGATAATATTCCAAGAGGTAGCAGCTATTAGTAATTAAAAGTCCTTGGATGTTTAATTTCATTTAAATTTTGGAGTATATCACCACAGTTTTTCTCATTGTTTCATTATTATTGTCAAACCATGCATCATTTATCAAAGCAGTATATTCTTAACTAATTATATCTAGTACATATAAATTATGTACTACAATTGGTAATGTTGAATAAAACTGTATAAAGTTATGATTTGTATGACTAGCAATAAAAAGATTTTCAAGCAATGATATTTTGAGGCAATTCATTTTTTCACGCTTTAATTTAATAGACTCAACAAACATTAGCACCAACTGTGAGCCAGGTGTTAACCTGCTATGGGGTTTACAGATAAAACCCCTGGTCTCTGAAAATATTCAGTTCATCAGTTTGATGGGAAGTAGATATTTACATTGTTCTTTTGACATTTGTAAATTATATGCCCTAGAACTTCTCTTACCATTTAAAAATTCACAAAAATAATTTCCATGATAAAACGATGCACATTTTAAAGAAAATATTTTAGTTACTTTTATGAAAAAGGTAATTTATAAATACTACTCTAAGCTCAATTTTCAGCTTAAGGAAAAATAGATTTCATGTTTTCTTTATTGTCTTTAGTTTCAACCACCAAGTTTCACTTAGATACATCTTTGAAAACTTTCTTATATTGTAGGTAGAAAGAAAATGCATGAAATGAAGCTATTCACAGCACTCTAAGCTGACCTGCTTTCTTTCTCAGCAGTCACTCACGATGACCGCTGAGAAATGTTTTTCTATTCGAATAAAATTGATATGCTTCTTTTTTTCTGGGTATAATGGGCTCATGTTTAAACTCATTATTTTGGGAAGTGATGCATACTTGTCAACATTGTTTTTAAAATATCTGCATCACAAAGGAGAGAACCCTGAGAGATGACAGACTGGGAGAATAAGAGAAGACTTCATAAAAGTACTATTTGAATATTGCACTATTTTGTTAATTTTAAAGTTATTATTGTCAATGTTTTTTTCATTATTGCTAACTGCTAGACTTTTCTTTCTTCACTTTCTTTCTCTGTCTCTTTTTTTTTCTCTCTCTCTCTCTGACCTTCTCTTTATCTTTTTCTCCTCTATTTTCCATTTCCTTTTCCATCTTTTGTCCAACTTCTTTTGTATTGTGCACTGGATAAGACCTCCAGTGTAATGCTAAATCAAAGCAGTGATAGTGGGCACACTGTATTTTTTTTTTTTTAACATTAGAGGGGAAAACACTTTATAGTTGTGTGTGTGTGTGTGTGTGTGTGTGTGTGTTTGGTGTTGGAGACTGAATGCAGAACCTCATGCATGCTGGATAAGAACTCTACCACTGAGCTGTACCCCCAGCCCTATTTGTACATTTTTGATTGAGATTGCTCATGTGGGGAAGGGAATTTTGTACTAGATACCTAAAAGTGAATGTAAAATTAATGGACTTTACATTAAACTCCTTCCACAAACCACTGAGATTACAGTGTAAGTTTTAATCTTTTATTTAAAAGAATTTTTTTGATGTTCTAATTTTTTGTATGTGACAGTAGAATGCATTTAGACATTTTGATAGATCATACATAAATGGAATGTAATCTCTCATTTTTCTGATTGACATTGGTCATGCAGTCATATACGTACATGAGGTAATAATGTCTTTCTCACTCTACTGTCATGCCTATCTGCACACCTCTTCCTCTTCCTTCATTCCCTCCACCTAATATAAAATTCCTCTTTTCTTCCCTATCCCATTGCTCATCCCTGGTTGTCTCTCTTGAAATTCCGGTGCCATTGAGATCTCTTTTATTCTTTTAACTAGTAAGTTTGATTGAGAAGGATTTTGAATTCTAAAGCTTCCTCTGATTTCTGACAGAAACTTCCTAATTATGATTTGTTTTCACTATATTTATAAATGAGATAGTAATTGCAACACTGATTAAAATGAGAGCACAGCTGCCTTAGAAATTACAAATAAAAACATTAAAAACTATTAAAAACTGAAATTAAAAATATCACACTTGTTGAATACAAGCGAGTGGGTACATGTGGTTGTAACATCTGATCTTTCTGTCTGTGCTGCTTTCTTCATTTTAGTTAGCCACGAGGATGTGAGAGGAAGGTCTTGGAAATAGCTTGTAAGTGGGTTTCTTCCTATATGTTTCTATCGTGTAAGCCCTATTGATGAAAACTTACCAGAATGAAACATCTGACCAGCATTTCTTTGCTCTGGGTCCACCCGACCTCCTCCCTTTTACCAATGGGGTGAACCATCAGCTATAGTAGCTTTTCTTACCTGGTTCAAGTTTCCACTTTTCTGAAGTTGGTTTAGTAGGATTAACAATTCATATGCATTAAGTTTTAGAGTGTGAACCTACCGTCCATAGCAATGGCTCAATATATACTTGTTAATTTGTTAATATTAAAGGTGGTATGACCTCTATAAAAAGGGACAGCAATATGATGAAAAGAGAGATGATTTTAAGTATAACATTAGCTCCTAATTAAAAAATGAATAAAGGTACTGCTCTGGTTCTTGTGTGCAGAACGAATTATTTTAGAGAAATATTTAAAGCATGAAATATCATTCGAGAGTACAGCACAAAGATATTGGTGGCTTGGAGTACAAAAACAAAGTTAGAACAAACATATAGAAAACAATAGATATGGAATTTTTGGGGTGAGTGGTTCAGGGATTGAACTCAGGAGCACTTGACCACTGAGCCACATCTCCAGCCCTATTTTGTATTTTATTGAGAGACAGGGTCTCACTGAGTTGCTCAGCAACTCTCTGTTGCTGAGCCTGGCTTTGAAATTGTGATCCTCCTGCTTCAGCCTCCGAGACTGCTGGGATCACTGGTGTGCACCTCTGTGCCCAGAAATTTGGAATATTTTTGAGATAAAAAAATTTAGAGCCAGAAGATTTATACTATTCCTAGATTTAAAACTTGAATAGGGAAACATATTTTCTTTTCTTTCTTTCTTTCTTTCTTTCTTTCTTTCTTTCTTTCTTTTTTTTTATTTGGTGGAAGGAGCACGGAAATCAATATTTGTGTTTTAATAAGTTTAGATTTGTAATATTTCTTAGATGTTAGTAAAAGTTTTAAAAGAGCAATTAAATACCATGATGAAAGAATTACTTTTGTAATATCTCTAGAGAGAGTGTTTAAGTCATGGGAATTTTAATAAGTTAGAAAAATGTGGATAAAATTTGAGTTTTGACACTCCGACATTGAGAGTTCAAACAAAAAGAAAAGAGAAAATTCAGGAAAGAAGGCTGAAGAAATCCAGTCATCCAATCCACATTTTGAAAAGTTGAAGCCACTGTAATTCTTGGAAGAAACCATGTTCAAGTGCATAATGTTGTACTGAAGATGAGAACAAAGAAGGAGGAAGGTGGACATGGCCACTGGAAGGCGGACAGACCACTGAGGAAGTAAGGCACAGCAAGGCAGAGGATGACCAGCAGAGCCGAACCTCAAAACACTCTGAGTAAGAAAAACTGGTCACAGAAGATTGTACATTGTATGGCTACAGATATTCTGAACATTCTAGAAAAAATTAACCTATAAAAGGCAAAATCATAGAAAGAGAAAATAGTAGCTGGAGGCTGGCTGTGTGGCAGGGATCAACTGCAAAGAGGCTGAAGATCACATTTTTCACGGAATTATTCTAGCATCCAGTTACGCTGAGGCATGCATTACTACATAAATTTACTAAAGATTGTGGTGTTCTACATTTTCAGTGACTTTCTTATAGTATGAAAATAAAATCATCTCCCATGAAATAGTTAAATGTATGTGAACAAACAGGAGAATGGCTGACTGGAATTTTATTGTACGGATATATTAAATTTTGTTAGTGCATTCATTGGTTGGTAAACGTTTGGATTTCCTCCAGGTTTTGGAATCACAGACAAAACTGCTATACACATTCATGCACACATCTTTGTGTGAAATATGCATTATATGATGTGAAAATATATAATGTTCTAAGAAAATGTCAAGCATTTTCAAAGCATTTGCAATTTTGCATTGTAAACGGATGCTACTAGCTTGCTGTCCACTATGTCAATTCTTTTAAGTGTGGAATAGCATCTCATTGGGATTTTAACTTAAATGATTATTTTATTTATCAATGATGACAAACATCTTTTCTTGAGCTTATTTGCCATTTGCATGTCTCCTCTGAAGTGTCTGTTCAAATTATTATTTTATGTTTGGGAATTTTTTGTTAATTTTTACTTTTGAGAGATTTCAAGTACACTTTGAACAGAATTCATTTATCTAATAAATGATCCGCAAATGTTTTCTGCAGTCTGTGCCTTGTAATGTTTTCATTAGTATCTTTTGAAGTTAAAAACTTTATATTTTGGACAGATTTAATTACATTGTGTTCATTACCTAGAACCTTTTGGATTTAGTGAGATTGGCTTTATGGCCAGCAAATGTTTCCTTCTTTGAGTACTTGAAAACAATGTGTATCCTGCTGCTCTGGGGTCATGATGTTCTATAAATGTGAGTTATGCCAAGTTGATTGATGGTGGTTTTCAGATTTTTTATTTCTTTGCTGATTTTCTGTCTACTTATTATGTCAATTATATAGAGAGAAGTATTTATATTTCTGATAATAAGTTGAGATTTTCAAGACTTCAGTTCTATTAACTTTTTAGTGGCTCTATTATTAGGCTAGTTGATAAATCAACTTTTTATTTCATAATAATTTTTCTCTTAAATCTACTTTGTATTAATATTATAGTTCAACTTTTATTAACATAGTAGTTCATATTTCTTTGGAATAGTCACATGAACTTTCTATATTTGTACCTTTACCTATTTATGTCGTTATGCTTAAATACATTTCTTTGGGGAATCTATTATGGTTTGAATTGCATCTTCAAAAAATATAAAGTCCAGACCCAGCACTGTGGTGCACTCCTGTAACCTCAGTGGCTTAGGAGGCTGAAGCAGGAGGATGGTGAGCTCAAAAGCCAGCCTCAGCAGCAGCAAGGTGCTAAACAACTCAGGGAGACCCTGTCTCTAAATAAAATACAAATTAGGGCTGGGGATGTGGCTCAGTGGTCGAGTGCCCCTGAGTTCAATACCTGGTATCCCCCAAAAAAATATTTATATATATGATCCCAAACACTGGTACCTATGAGTATAAACTAATTGCAGATAAAGTTTTTGCTAATATAAGAGGTTAAGATGAGGTCATAGTAGAATAGGAAGAGCCCTAATCTCATAATTTATGACTTTATAAGAAAAACAAATTTGAACAAGGGGCCCAGAACATAAAGGGAAAATTAACCTAGGTACATAAAAGGCAGAAATTGGAGGGATGTCTCTAGAAGTTCAGGAACAATAAACTTTACTAGAAGACATCAGAAACTTAAGAAGTCATGGGCATGT
>JAJEJO010002805.1:107718-140342 GCA_020662805.1 Glaucomys volans
TACATCAGTTAACAGGACTTAAATATTTATCAATCTGCAAGTGGTAAATTATTTTCTAGCTATTTTTATGTATATTGAATTATTGTTGTTTAGGATTTTTTATATTTTTCATCATTTTCTAAGGATATTTTGCTGTATATATAATTCAAGATTTTTTTCCCTTTCAGTACTTTAAAAATGTTGTTCCATGAACTTCTTGCTTGAATTTTTTCTAATGTAAAACTGTTGCTTTCCTTGCATATGTTCCTTTGAATATAATGCATCCTTTTTCTAGGTATTTTATAGATTTCCTTTTTATCATGTGTTATGAGCCATGGCTTCCAGTGGGAATATGTCTTGGCATGGTTTGCTTCATATTTCTTTGTCTCAGTATTTATTGAGCTTCATGGATACATTACTTGATATTTTGGTAAGAAGACAAAGAGTTCACTTATCATAGTCTGCAGCATCTTCTCATAAAAGAACATAAGAGAAAGATGAAGAAAAGATGTTTTATTACAGTTTGTCTGTGAAGAAGATGATATCATCTCAAAAAGTGAGGAAACAAGAACAGTTATCAATTGCAAGAGGTTTGTTCACTTTACACTTCTTTATCCTTTGTTCACCAAACTTCAGGAATCCTGGATTTCTTCTTCCTCCAAATTATCTTGAATGTTCGTTCATCTTGTCTTAAATTTACTTCTTCAAATAAAGTTTAACTCTACTTCTCATCTAAATGTGAACTATTTTTAATTTTCATATTTCTCTAATATTCATTTATAGCATAGATAAATATTTATATAAATATCTATTTTATGTCTGTCTTTTCAACTAAACTATTAACTCTATTAGTCCAGGACTCTGACAATTTCAGTCACTGTATCTACCAAAGCATCTAGTACAAAGAAAGAATCATACACAGGTATATAAAGTTTTGAGGAACAAATATGAATTTTCTAACCTTCTCTCTGTATTGCAAAGCAAAAAAGATAGTTGCAGTAAAAAGTTTTTTAAAATAAAAAACCACATACAAATATATGAAATTATGATTATGAAATAAAATATATTTAGAAAGTTAGTAGTTACAGAGATTGTCCTTTCAGTGAAAATGGAAATAACATCATTTGAAAATATGAAATGGTATTCCCACTTTGCTTATTAAGAGACTCAATTTTGGTTAGTGCTTTTCAGAATTCTGTGTCCTGAAAAATGTCAGTATGTTTTCTAGTGCAACAAATCATTTTCTTATCAAATGCTTTCATGAAACTACAGTTAAACACTCTTTCTTATTGAAGGGTTTCTACAGATAGTTAATGTGTGTTGCGAGTCATCAAATAGGATGATTCACATGCAATATACTCTCTTCTTGTTTAACTGCTAAACTTGTTTCATTGAACATGTGTGATCTGTTTAGTAAACATTATTGGTTCTGGTATTCTATAAAACAAAAACAGCATAGTAATTATCAGAGTGTTATTTAAAATTACTCCAATTGTTAGTCATTACCTTTGTAAATTTCCTTCTACTTCCTCTTCTCCTGTATCTCTGGTTCGTTTTAAAATGTCATTTCACTTATAACCCAACCACCATCCCTGAAAGCCTTTTCCGGCTTAATTGGACCATGTAAATAAATGTTTTTTTGGACATTAAATTTCTATTCTCAAATCAGTTTAGAAAGGTTTATTTTTTAGTATCTGAACTAAATTAAAAGTGTGGCTCTAATTATTGCAATTAATCAACATGTTGATTCAAAATATCCAAAAATCAAACATACTTTTCCCCCCACTCTGGCCTGGGATGCCAGATATATGCCACCATGCCCCACTCTACCAAGTGACTTCGTTCATTTATCTTTACCCAGTGTTATTTGGCACTTCAAATTCCAGAACTCAAATTCATATTTAAGAAAATAAACAGCTTAGGGAAAGCATGCTATTGTTCCATTTCAACTTACAAACTGGTGAGCAAGCTTGATGTGTATTCAAGAAAATTCACTGAAGTTTCTGTTAAAAATGTTAATTTTATAGGTTCCTCACAGTGATGATTAGAGTAAATGTTGTTGAAGTTCTGTTTTGTTTTTATTTTTCGTTTTTTAAGACTCCATCCTCCTTGGTTATTGAAGCTACTGTAAACATGCTTTGGTTTCTTATTAAGCTCATATACTGTGTAATCCACTCTCCTAACAAAACTTGAACGTAATCACTGTGATAAAAGAAATGAAGAAATGAGTCAGACATTACCCAGGATCTTAGTCTAAGAATCTGCAAGAGTGCTGAGGTCCAATTATAGACTCTACAGCTTTACGTATTTGATCATGTAGGTAGTTAATGTTTCTAATCCCTGTATCTCTCACTTTTAACCACACAAGGATTCCTTTGTCATTATATGTGTGGATTTTGGAATGAATGTAGACATATTTTGTTGGAATCTGGTGCAGTAATAATATTGAAACATTCAAGGTCATTTGAATAAGACCTTAGTCTGATATCTCTTGGCAAATATGCTCACTAATAAGCAGAAAAGAAGCAATCTCTGGAGAAATTTCCATTTGATGGTTTAAAATGGTGTCTCTATCTATGGCATTGGAAAAAATTTGAGAGCTAAAGAGTAAGGGATTAGATAAGCACTGGACTGGATGAAAAAAACTGCATTTTCTGCAATGGATGATCTAGTGTTTAGAGTTCTTGTCTACTTATTTTTTAAGTCTATTAAATGTATAAATATGTATTATGTAAAGTCATTTTATTTATATATTTATTCTTTATGTATTTATCTTGAGGCTGTATTCTTGGATATCAAAACAATTTAGAATTTCTCATGATAGGATTTTTTTTACCTCTTCTGAATGTAAGTGTATGATGGATAGTTTTGGCCAATAAATGTGAGTGGAAGAATGTGTGACTTCAGATCAGAAGTTCTAAAAGGCAGCATATGATTTTTGATGCTTTTCCAACTCTAGTGATAATAGAAACAAGTCGTGAGATACGCCCTCCCTCAATCTGGCTCATTTAGTGATTATCTGGACCTGACTGAACTATTAGAACATAGAGCATCAATAGAAAATCAGATTCTTCTTTGATGTCATTGGCCTCTTGGAATACATAGTAATCTAGGTTGTCCAGCTAGTCCATTTTTACTAGGTTGCTATGACTAAATTTCCACCTTTCAATTATTTTGTTATTTTAGGCATGTCATCAGCAAAGTATATTAAGGTAAGACAAAAAAGAAGGTCAGCTTCACAAATTTTATGCCAACTTGTTCTCAGGGTGTAATGGATAGGTAATGCATAACGCACCTTACATTATGCTTATTAAATTATCCTTTGCCTATTCTTTGATTCTTTATCTCTACTTCACTGACTTCTTTAGACTAATTACATGGATTTATCAATCTATTTTCTCTTCTAACATTTAGGAATTTAATTATTCTGTTAAAGATATTTCATTGCTGTAATTACTTATAAATATGCAATATCAAATCTTCAATGGATAATCCTGTTGATAATTCTATCTTATTTCCAGATCTCACAGACATTAAAAATGTAAGCTCCATTGTTTCCTCTTCTTTAATATTCTATTGTGTTTCTCATGTTATATGTACTCACAGAGAGCCAGACATTCTGATTTTATTAAGTTTATTTTGATTATGGACATTATTATTTTTTTGCTTCTAATTTTCCTTATTTTCTCTTTTCTTTCACTTCCTATATGAAGACGTTTTTCTTCTGTTTTAAGAATTCCCTTTAGTGTTTAATCTGCCATGAGTTTACTTTAGCAACTTTTCAAGAATATGTGTGTTTATGTATGTGTGCATGTACTTATGTGTGTGTATCCTATGTGTATACATGAAAATAACTTTGTTTCCACTTCATTTGGAAGAGTCATTTTCTGCTGCTGGCAATGACTTTCCTTCAAATAATTGATAATGTCCACTGAGTGGATTCTGGCCCTCAATTTGTTAAGAAATCACTTTCCAGTCTAAACATGGCATCATTGAAGATAATCTCGATCTCCTTCTGATTCCTTTTAAGAATTTCTTTTGGAGTTTGGTTTCACTATGATGGATCTATATTGCTTTTGCTTTAATTTATCTCCTTGGAATTATTTTAATTTCTTCAATCTACAGGTTGATTTCTTCCATTCATGTGTTCTCTGTTGGGAACACTCTCTCATCTCATATTATCTCTGCTTCATTTGCTGTACTAAAATTACACTAATATTTGATCTCATTATTATATTCTATATGACACTTGTATTCTATTCCTTTTATTGCATGACTTTTTATATTTGTGCCACATTCTATATGATTATTTTGGACATATTTTCTACTCCTCTAATTCTCTTTTTCAATATATTTAATGCTTAAATTCACTTCTTACAGTTTTATTCTCATTATGGAATTTCATTTTTCATATCTGCTATTCTACTGTAGTAGACTCTAATTATCTGACAATTTCTTTGCTCAGCTTTAATTTCATTGAACTAATAATCACAATTGTTCTATAAGCTAATTCTAATAATCCACAAATATCCAGACACAATATTGCTATTTTATATCCTGATTCTTAATCATTGTATCTCATATGCCACTGCCTCCTTCTCATTACATAATGGAAGAATTAATTGAACATATTATAGAAAGCCTGGGTTCTCAATATTACATCCATAGAGAATATGTATTTACTATTCTGAGGAATTCAATTCCAATCAGTGAAATTTGTACCTTCTGTATCTAAATCCAGGCTCTTCATTCTCTACATCCCCAAGATTATCCGAAACCAGATTTCAAGTTCATTTAAACCCTGTTTTATTTACCTTTGACTCTTTCATTTGGGTTTTGCCCTTGAGAGTCACAGCTTTATTGGAAGTTATTTAATAGGTGCTTGACTTTGAATTGTCCTTTTGTTCTGTGATGCCATCAAAGTCAGTTTAGCTTTAAATCTTTTATTTTTTTAAACATAAATGTCTTGAGGACAAAAGGGAATCTTGGTGGCAGTGTTATTTCTCTGAGTTCTGGTCAGTTTTATGAACACTCCTTGACTTATGAAGGAGTTTTTTTATTCCTGATAAGGCCATCATAAGGTGAAACTATCATAAGCTGAAAGTACACTTAACGCCCTTAACTTGCCAACATCTTAGCTCAGCCTTGCAACACAGTGCACCACAGAGTGCCCTCTGTTTCCCTCATGGTCCTGTGTCTGAAGCGCATGTGACTGGCTGCTACAGCCCAGCTCCCCCGGAGAGTTTCCTACTGCATGCTGCTGACAGGGAAGGACAAGACTCAGACTTCCAACTACAATTTTTTTGGAATGTTCCTCAGTTTCTCCCCATTGTAAAGTCGATCAACTTGAAACATTAGAACTAAGGGACCACCTCTACTAGGTTTGTCCTCCCTGAGCCTCAGAATCTTGTTAGTATGTTCATACTTTAAGATTATTATATATATATATATATATGTTTATATATATATGTTATATATAACATATATGTTACATATATGTTATATATATGTTTAGATGCTTTATAATATATATATGTTTTATACATATATATATATATGTTTAGATGCTTTGTCTATTGTTAGTGGGACAATTTTATGAATTCCTTGTCCCCTAATTATTATTAGCAAATATTCCTCTTTTTATTTACTTATTTTAATCTAGTGAACTTTATTTCAATCGCATTGGATTTATTGGAGGAGACAGAAATGAAAAGAACATTTATTTATCACATTGAAATTTTTATGCAGTGAGGAAAGTGGAAATTATTTAAGTTTTCAGGAAAATGTCAAAAGATAAAGACACTGCTTCAGGATTATTCAGGATCTTTTTCTAGGCATGAACAGTACATTAGGTTTTGTATTCAACAGTTTCTTCTCTTACTTACTATAATGAAATGCCCAAGGCTGTGTACCTTCAAGGCAAAGAGATTTATTTTCATTTTGAACCTGGAGGTTCAAAGGTTTGGAACCAGCACAGGTTTGACTGGTGATAATCTCATGGCAGATGGCTTCATGGCTGGAACCTGTGTGAGAGGGCATTGGGACACAAGAAGCCAGACACTAGGGAAGGGTCAGTCTCACTCTTTTGTAATGACCCCTAGGGAGAACTCACCAGGGTCCTATGAAAACTACATTAATACATTAAGTTCAAGGGAAATCATGCTCTATTGCATAATTACATAATTATGTCTTTCAGTTTATCAGGTGCAACATTTTCTTTCCTTCTCTCTTTCCTTTCTTTTCCTTCCTTTCTTCCTCCCTCCCTCCCTTCCTTCCTTTTTTTCTTTTTTTCTTTCTTTCTTCCTTCCTTCCTTCCTCCCTCCCTCCCTTCCTTCCTTTTTTTCTTTCTTTCTTCTTTCTTTTCTTTCTTTCTTTCTTTCTTTCTTTCTTTCTTTCTTTCTTTCTTTCTTTCTTCCTTTCTCCCTTTTTTCTTTCTTTCTCTCTCTCTCTCTCTCTCTCTCTCTCTTTCCTGGGGATTGAGCCCACATGCATTCTACCACTAACCTACATCCCCAGCCCTTTATATTTGATATTGAGATACAGCCTTGCTAAGTTTTTAAGACCAACCTCAAGCTCATGATTCCTCCTGCCCCAGTCTCCCAAGTAGTTGAGATCACAGGCGTGCACCATCACACCCTGGTTCAGATGACACATCTTAAGGGTTTCACACCACTTCTCCACTGCATGAGGAACAAGCTCCCAACACAGGGTCTCTTGGGGGATCTGCTCAAACCTTATCCAGATCATAGCAGGTGATTTGAAAGGTCATGATTCTTAGTGTTCAGGAAGAGGTAGTTTTAAGTTTCTGGAGATTGCACAGCATTCCCTCCATATTGTGTTTCCGGAAATGACTAGTACTTCCCTCTTCCTTCCATACCCAAAATGTATTTTTAATAGTTAAGGAGAAAATCTAAAAGAGGTGTTTTTCCTCACATAAATATTTGAGAAATGTATTCTAAAGCAAAGAAGTTTTAGAAACCTGAATCACAAGATTGTTTGTTCTTGAAATACTTTCAACAGTTGAAATCTATTGATTCTCAATTTTGAAGACATTAGAGTTAGGAGTAGGGAGCAATATGAAATAAAAAAGGCTCTATTCCCATAAAGACAGCTTCACTTTACCAAGCCCTATGGGTATACAGGTAGGATGACAAACCTACAGTTTTCTTGATAGTTTTAATCCTATTAGAAAAACTGAGATGTCAATATAAAAAATGTAATTATTTAGCTTAGAATTATTAATGTAATTATGTTTTGAAACATTTAAAGGAGCAAAGAAGGGTCATCGAAGACTGAATTAGAATTATTTTAAATCTAAAATGAACTTCCAAACCCTGATTATAAACTTTTAAAAATTATGGCTGATCAGGAGATTTTGCAGAGACATAGACAAATCTGTCAATCTCTTTCTCAATCCTCCTCACATGCACAATCTTTTCATCATAATTGAAAAGATCTTTTCTGATTGATATGCAGAGCAGAGAGTTTTAAAATAATTTCTATTTTTAAGATTGTTGGAACTCTGATGAAGAAAAATGAACAAAAATGAAAAACAAAATCTGAACTTTTCCGGTTCTCCCTTACAAGAAAAAAATGTGATTTTAAGATTGCAATTTGGAGAAGCTGTTTGATATGGAAAAATAAAGAAACAAAGTCTACAACTCTGTAATGGTTTCTCCTAGAATTGTCCAGTACCCAACCTGAACAACTATACATCACATTTTTGGTGATAGGAAATTTTCTTTTAAGCCTATCAGGATTAACCATTTTGTTTAAAGTAAAATCCTTCATGGTAATGCCTTGGTAGCCTCACTGCTTCATATAATAGGATCAAAACAAATTTCCAGTAAAAATTGATTTTAGAATCAGTTGGTAGGTGATATTGGAAAATACATAGATCTTTGTTTTTTTTTAATAAAATATAGCTCTCTCAGGGAGAAAAATAACTTGTTGAAATAACTGCCCCTTAGCTGTGCAGCATCTATTGTGAGTATTGAATCTCTCAGTTTTTTTTTTTTGTACTATTGGTTAAACCCAGGGATAATTTACCAGTGACCAACATCTCCAGTCCTTTTTTATCTTTCATTTTTGAGACACTGTCTCACTAAATTGCAGAGGGCCTCCCTAAGTTACCCATGCTCATGCTAGCCTCCAACTTGTGATCTCACAGTCTCAGCCTCCTAATTTACTGGAATTGCAAGCAGTCACCACTGTGCCCTGTGTGAGCATTGAATCTTGACACCACTTGGTCCAGATACCTTCTTTGGCAAACATGGACCACTTATTTAATGTAAGAACAGAAAATATATATAAGGGGGACTTAATGTGTGCAATTTATTGAGAATTACATGGACATATTTTCAACTAAGATCTTGAAATTTCTCAAGCATAAAAATTTGTGTTAAGACCTGGAATTAATTTTGAATCTTTATGAGCAGATTATTGAGTTATATAATAGAATCATTTTGGTGCATTAGATTTTCTATTTCTTAATGGTTTACTCTTGGTAAGTTATATGGTCTAGGAATTTATCCATTTTTTTTCAGAACTATCTAACTTGTGGAAGTATAACTGTTCTCTGTTGTCCCTTAGAAACCTTTGCATTTTTGTCATATTGGTTGTAATATGATCCCTTTCTTTTCTCATTTAAAAAAAAACTCAATCTTCTTTCTTTAATGTTAGTCTATCTAGCTAAAGATTTTTCCATTGGTTTACCTTTTAGTTTCATTGCTCTCTGTTTTATTTCTAGTTTTGATCTTATTTACTACTCCTTATTTTCTTATTTCCTTCCTCTATAAATTTGGGGATATTGTTTATTTTTGTTACCTAATTCTGTGAAGTTATAACCAGAGTCCTAAGCAATAGCCCCATCTCTGGGGGAGTCCATTATGAATCAGATTCAGTCACTCACCCCAGAGACCAACTGGAAAAAGTAATGTTGAAAAAGAGCAAAGGAACGTATTCACTAAACTATATCAGGAAGGCAATAGTGATTAAGCACCCTCAGTCTTTTTTTAGGGGAACTGAATAGCAAATCAGCCTTGAGTGAGTAGTCTTGTTATCTCAGAACTGGTGAGGCAGGGCCTTGTCACTATAAGAAAATTGCTGTGACCCTGGGGAGGGGGGGTCATTTCAACCTTTGTCACCAGATGTTTATCCATCAGACCTATGGTTCTGTCACTGGACCTACTCAGGGAGGGACTCAGTAAACCACATGGAGGTGTGAGCTGACTGGAAATAAAAGGCTTGAAGGCAAAGAGAAATAAAGACAGAGAACACAAGAAATATAGTTAAAGTGGGGGCTTTGTGGATGGAAAAGGCCTGATGGTTCTGATCCTAACAAAAAGAGAAAGCTCACCAACCTTTATTTTACAGGGAAACACATCAAAGGAATTTATTGTTAGGAAGCATTCTTTACGATAAACAAGAGGCCAGAGGCTGTGGGAAATTGGCCTGGTGGGGCCTTATACCTTGTGCAGTGATTCTTCCTCCTCCAGGCAGCTGAGATCTCCGGGCTACTTGGACACACTGGTATCTCTTTCCACCTCTGGAGAGTTGCGTTTGAACCTAGGACTGTGTGAACCAATAAATTCCACTGTGTCACAGAATTCTTTAGAGCAAGACATTGCCGAGGCAACAGAGTGGTTTCAGATCAGTGGGATGTCACTGAGAGTTCTCCAAGGGACACAACTTTGATTAGAGATGGCTCAGACAGGCCCATGGTTCATTCACAGCTTCCAACATGGTTCCTGGAATCCAAGGTGACTGTGGGAAAGAATGACTCAGAGCAAAAGATGGATGCAAAATGGAGGCAGAAGTGCCAGACCTTTATCCTGTTTTAATTACCCATCAAGAATCTGCAGGGGTCTGCAGACCCTAGAGAAGGTGCTTTTAAAACAAAAAAGTTCTAAGCCCTTGTTGCAAGACATAACATTAAGTGGCTCATTGAAGTTTTTCTTGATGCAATTATTCATTGCAATAAATTTTCCTCATAGGAATACTTTCATTGCATACCACAATTTCCTTTGCAGCTTAATCTTAGCCTCATTTGCCTGTTAGGAGCTCATTGTTTAATTTCTATGTATCTGCAAATTGGCTGAGAATCTTTATGCTACTAATTTTTAGTTTTATACTATTGGGTTAGAGAAGATACTTAATATTTCAACCATCTTAAGTTAGTTAAGGCATTTTATCTGGCCTATCACATGATTTATTCTGAGAATGTTCTTTAGTGTTGGTAAAGAACATATATTTTGCTGTTGGATGGAATGGGGTGTGTGTGTGTGTGTGTGTGTGTGTGTGTGTGTGAGAGAGAGAGAGAGAGACATTTTTTTTTGTCCAAAGTATCATTTAAGTCTAATGTTTCCTCATTGATTTTCTGTTTGCGTTGTCTGTCTTTTGCTGAAAGTGGACTTAGTGAATTCTCCTACTGTTGTATAATAGTTTGCTTCTCCCTTCTGACCTATTGATGTTTGCTTTAAATGTTTAGGTGCTGCAATGTTAGCTGAGTATATATTTAAATTATTTAATATTCTTTTGATAAATTGAGTCCTTTATCATTATGTAATTGCCTTCTTTGTCTCTTTTTAGTTTTTTTTTTTATTTAAAATCTACTTTTACTAAATATAGCTGCTGCTATTCTCTTTTCATTTCTATTTGCCTGTATTATCTTTTCTCCTATCCCTTCAATTTTAATTCTGTGTGCTTTTTCAAGAAGCATATTGGTGGGTATTTTTTAATACGTTCATCTATTCTATTTCAATCCGTGTCTTTTGATTGGAAAACTTAACCCATTTACATTAAATGCAATTGCTGATAGGTAAGGGCTTATAAATGCCACTTTGATGGTTGTTTTGTGTTTTTTCTTTTTTTAATCCTTTGTTCCTTCTTTCTTTATTCCTCCTGCTCTTCTTTTTGATTAAATGACTTTTTTTCTAATGGTGTTTTGATTCTTTGCTTTTTTTCTTTTGTGTGTCTATTATTACTTTTTGTTTTACTTTATTATAAGACATAAACTAAACATAGCAAACTACTTTAAACTAATGTAATGTGACTTTGTGTAAGAAAACACATTTATTCCACCCCCTCAACCTTTTTGGTTTTGATGTCACAATTTTCATTTTTACATTGTATAACACTTAACAAATCATTATAGCTATTTTAAAAGTTTTGACTTATAACTTGGTACTAGTGATATAATTGATTATAAACTACCATTAAAGTTTAGTGTTTCCCAATTTGACTATATTTTTACTTCTACCAGTAGGTGTAGCCACTTAACTCATTTTCATGTTACTAATTAGCATCCATGTATTTCATTTAGATTCTATAGAATTGCTTGTAAGCCAGGTCTAGTTGTGACATACTTCTTCAGTTTATCTTGGACTAGGGAATTGTTTGCTTATTTATTCATTTATTTTGTGTGCATATGTGTGCGTGTTTCTCTCCATTTGTGATGTATAGCTTTGTTAGATAAAGTATTCTTTGTTGGAAGTTGCTTGTTTGTTTCTTTCATCTCTGTCTCCTGGTATGTATTAAGGTGTCCCTTAAGAATCTACTGCTCGATTTACTGGAACCACTTTATGTGTCCTAAAGATATTATCTCTTCCTGCTTTCAGGATCCTCTCTCTGTCTTTGATTTTTTGACAGTTGAATTATATGTTCTGTAGTCTTGTTTGGATTGATGGTGTTGATCTTCTTCTACCTGGTTCTGGGTGAGCCTGGAGCCTGTATTGTTAGGGGCTGGTCTGGAGGCTGGATGCACAAGTGCCAGTCTGATGACAAGGGCTCTAGGGGCAGGTCTGATGCTCAAGCAGTCCTGAAAACTTGGCTGTGAGGAACAGTTAGTGATAGAGTGTGATCTGGAGCCTGGGTGCTTGAATCCACTTGGTGGTGGGATAAGCCTGGAGACCTAGTGCTGAACCAACACGGAAGCTCAGTCTGTGGGTACTGGCTTAGGATCTGGGACTATGGGGGTTATCCTAGCCCTGGTTTTGCTATGGTGTGTTTGGTGTTAGGATCCCAGACAAATGAGCTTTACTTTCTACAAGGGAAGACTCTCTCTCTCTCCAAGCTGTGTGATCTGGGGTTATGGAAGGGGTGCCATGACTAATACAAAACTCCTTATCCTATGCAAGGAATCTTTTCTTACTTTTGTGTTTTACTTTCACACAAGAATTTTTCTCTCCTGTTCTTCTTAGCCCTTATGAAATTACCTTTACATGGGATAATTGTTAATATTGATGTTTCTTTGGTGGGTGAAGCATTGGAAAGGCATATGCTATGCTTCCTTATTGCTACTTATCATAGCATTTGTATATCCAGCCACTGACAATGAGAATGATGATTCCATCACACCTCAGATCACAGTGACATTTATAAACAATTCTAACTCCTTTGGTCAAAACATATAAGATTCAACTTCAGCAAATATTAATATTCCATCCTCAGAGTTCTAATTATTGGGTATATATTGAAAAACAAAAACCAAAGAATTATCCATCAGTGATGTTGTATTTTAGTTGCAAACAAAAATTATGATAACAACTAAAAAGGATGCTTTCTCCAATGTCTTTCCTTCTTTCCACATGCTGGATAGAAGAGAATTCCAAGGCTCTATGTGGTGGTGAAACCACAGGTGGAGTCCACAAGAAGGCTTGTAGTCTCTCAGTGAATGCATGGAGGGAATCTGCCTGGAAGCAAACTCTTCCCATCTTAGACAACTATGTGAGTGAGAAATACATTTCCATTGCATTATTACTACTAAACTGTGTCCATTCATTCTGGGAAGGTAACAATGAGTTTTTCTCCCCCAATATCCATATTTCAGTACAAACTTAGGCGAAAATTTGACACTATTTTGTATTCCCAATGAGAAATTTCTGTTTTGAATTATTTCTAAACCATGAAATGCAAAGCTACGTGATGTGAAAACTATCATCATCTTTACATTTTGCTTTCCTTGTCACCACCACCATACATGCTTTCATGGGATATGATCAATGTTCTGTTCCTTATTACTGGAACTGACACAACTTCCACACAGAAAGATTCTTAAAAAATTTGAGAATTAATCTATTTGTTTTGTGTGAACCATTCAAATAAAGCAGAAATAAGTTTGGAGGAGAAATATTGTGAGAAATAGACTAAAATTTTGAGGAACAATTTTGCTTTATTTTTAATGATGGTAAATTTTTTTTAACTTAACAGTTTATTTTTTTTCATTTAGATAGCAAAATTTAAAGGAGAGACATATACATTATTTTCAACATTAGGTTTCTGCCCTACTCGTACGTAAAGATCTGTTACTATATTACATATATTAGATATATATGTATCAGAATATGCCTCAAATTTATACTTTTAATGGATCTAGATTTTTTATGAAATCCCTATTTCTGTACATGAATACTATATGTATGCTGAATATAAGTGAATATCAGAGGTTACATGGGACTGATAGACAATAAAAACCATGTTAGACTATTTTATAACCACACACTTTTGCTTCTCATGAAATTCTTAGATTCCCTCCACAATTAAATTGCATAAATAAAAAGAGAAAATGTTAAAATATATTAGATTTGTAAAGTTTTAATATTACTTAGAGCCAAAATTATGAATGTAGGTAGAAATGATTCAGTTTCTGTCGCTTCATATATTTGTTGTAAGAATTTGAAAATTTCAGCAAAATAGTTTGGACTCATCTATCTTCCTTAGACTTTTATTTTTCTATAGTTGATTTGTTTCTCCCTATTGTATTCTTCAGGCCCACATATTTTTAAAGCTTGAGTAAGTACTGGGTTCCCCTTTGGCAAATAAAAAGTCAGTAACTTGAATTTCCAGTAGCATTATACCAGTACTGGCTCCAGAAATTCTATCAGGATAGGGGAATTATCCTAGGATCAGTTTGCTAACAATGTCATCAAGGACTAATGACTCAGAAACAAGGATATAAGAAAAAAATTCTTCTTACTCTATGTCATGAAAAATACGTTTTCACAACAGATTCTAAAACTGAACTCAGAAAACATTCCTTTCAAATGATCTTAGAATGTCTCAGCAAAGTCTGAAAACTTACCCAAACAAAAAATTCCCTAAGTTACTGCCAGGTAGCTATGTCTTTAATTTTCCAGGAGAGAGTATCCCCAAGCCTTCTGTTTGCAAACATTTCTTAAAATTGTGTTATAACCTTAAACAATGGGCATGCACAATAACTAAGGTAGGCAATTATCAAAAAATTATAATTACAAAGTATTTATTGTTACAGTTTTATTCCTAATGATATACATGTTTGATGTTGCATCATAGATTTAGTTCATTTGGATTAGAATGTATTCTAAAGGTGATATTTTAAACCTGAAAATAGTGAATTGTTTATACTTTTAAGTGAAAGTGGTGACATTGGCTGTACTGAGCAGGCAGATGCAAAAAACGTGGCATGAAATTGGATGTAGGCCCTCAGTAACAAAAGGGAGAAGGAAAGAAGGGTACACATAGGTGCTCAGAGGGAGGGAGGACCTCCAAGAATCAAGGAAAGCAAAAAGCATCCACCTGAAATTACCTCCTTTCACTTCTTCCCAAGATTGCCCATGGCCTTTCAGAAACTACTGATCAATGACTTGACTTCCTCCAATTAGCTCAAATTTAAAGAACAATTGATTTATCAGTCATTGTTCTATAGTTGTTTCTGGACACTAGAAGATCTGACCAACCTTAAATGTCTGAGATTTTTTTTAATACCTCTTCCAAAATAAAATATCTTTTAGCAAAACAATTCTTTTTTTTTTCCCCACAAACTACTTCATTTATCTGAATCTCAAGGGTAAAATGAGTAAATAAATTTAATAATAATATGTGTCTTAAAGAGCTATTATAGACATTAAATGGGAGAATAATTTAAAGTCCATGAACATGAACAATACCAGGAACCAATTAAATGCTAGTTGTTATTATTATTATTATTATTATTATTATTATTGTTATTATTATGCTCATTAAAAGATTTTATGTATATAAGGTATATGTATATAAGGCATATATGTCTATATGTTTGTGTATATATATATATGTGTGTGCATACACACACATATACAATGGTCATAAATTCAAAAGAAGCTTTGAATCAAGTAAATTTTTTTTCCTAATACATAGTTTAAATGCTACTCCAATATAGTAAAAATGATTTGTAAAGTGGAATGACTGAGTCATTTGGAAAAATTGGAAACAGTTCAGGGTCAAGGTGGATACTAAGAAGGGAGAGAGTGGGAGTGAAGGTAGAAAGATGTAATTTTCCAGTTTTATGACTGAGCCCTGCCTGGCCTAACCTGCAGGCAGACTTTAGAATGTTTTGCTAACGAATGCTGCAGCAAAATGTACAATGGTTGTAGTTAATTCTAGACACATACACACACAGATGACAAATTTCCTTAAGCCTTTAGAATTCAATATTCTCATTCAAACTTTTCAAAAGCTTTGGTTATTAAATCTGTGTTGGCTGCAACACTCTAGTTTCTTTCTAACTGTGTCTGTGTGAACAATAGAGGCCCTGAAAATCACAATATTTTGAAAAGGAAATGGAATGAGTGAATCTAAAAACATGTTTGGGAGGCAGAGTATTGGTAATACAGAACAATTATGATGAAATGTGTCATTAATTTTAAAATAGTTTCTTAAGGGGAAAAAAACGGTCTTAGAGATACAGGAAGCTTCTTTGTAAAGCTTTGCTCTACAATGAAAGAAAAATGAGTGAATATCAGGACAAAAAATCTTTAATGCCATGTCACATAATAAGAAGAATTGACTAGAAAATATAGAAGCAATTAAGGAGACACAAGAAATGAAATATTCATTGACATATACTAGACAATGATCATAAAGTTATCCTATCTCAAATTTAGAGTAGTTATATGCAAGAATAATTGCTAATCTATATAGCTGCCTTTGGGATTTATCATCTCTCAGTCAGAGTATTGACATGACTTTCTTATGAAAACTTAATATAAACTTGAGGGGAAAGAGGAGTATTGGATTTTCTGACAACTAAGTAATGATTTACATTGTTTTAAGACTCTCCAGTTCAGTATAAAATGGTTATGCTCAGGGAATCAGAGAAGGAAAATATAAAAAAAAATTCTGATATTGTCTATAGTAAAGTAAATATAGTATTCTTAGTATCTATGCTGTCTTTATAGATGAGGCTTCCTTTCCTCTTTCCTTCATATTTACTCCTGAAAAGCTGATTCTCCAAATCATGGCTTAGCTCTTCCATTACTTAAGCTTTGAAAGTGTGTATACTCTTACTTCTAAAATCAGAATTAACATGCCCAGCCCAGAAGGGAATCATGGGAATTAAATGTCATTATGGTTTAAAGGCATTCTTAATGGCACATTAGTCTAGCACTTATTTCCCAGTTTTTCCATCTAAAAACTTTTAAAGAATTACATAATTATATTCTCTCATTATTTTGTATGTACAAGCTACATGATAAATCTTAAATTTTTTATGGTCCAATTTTTGTCTTTTATTTATTTGTTATGGCACACAGGGCTTGTTATCTGGCTCCTTTATTGGTTTTATGAGGGAATTCTGCTACTTTTTTGCATATTATTAATTTGTTAAGTGTTGTGGTAGATACTGTGTCCTATCAAATTCTGGTGGGGGCAAATCCACTTGATAACGTAAGGGGATGTGCTTTGCTCCTAATTCTTCTTTCCCACTGATAAAAAGTACAAGACTTGGTGAAATTACATTTTAACCTACAGATTTTCATCAGTAAGAATCGACTTTCTGTACGGTAGAAGAGATGCCTGCAAAGGTTGCATTTTATTGCCCTCTAGAACAGTAATCAGTTTGGTAATTAAACCAGCAATTGTGTTCTAACATTAATTTATGAAAAGCCTACAGATTCTTTTATCTTCAAATACTTTTTAAAGGAGTGTTAACTTGGTATCATTCGCACATTGATTAATAAGTTCAATAAAATAGTACAGATTCTATTTTTATGAATGTCATCAGTGCTTCATTTTTGAAAAGTTTACTTTCGCTGCGGCATGGACCCAGCAATGGGCCAGGCACAAATGAGGGGTTTCTCATGTTCTTCCCAGTGTAACAGATGAAACAAGTTCTAAATTCCAAGGCAGATGGTTACTTCTGCTCAAAGTTGGTAGAGATAATGACACTTGAAGAAGGAAAATATAATTTTGATCAAATAGATTGTAAGAATTCTAAAAGCTATTACTAAGATGGCTACAATGTTGGTTGGAACTCAGACAAGACCTAATAGACTATGAAATAGAAGACTGATAAAATAATGTTTGCACTGTAGTAACTCACATAGTTAATGTCAGAAAATAACAACTTCTTTTCATACCCAAAGAATATCCTTATGCTGTCATAGAGTTAAAAAGAATGTGTGAACAGTAAAAGATTTTATTTGTTTTTTAAATTGATAAAAAAGACAAAAATATGAACAAAAATTATAAAAAACCTAGAATATAGTTTGAAATTCAACCCTTACTTTCTAAGTTGTTTTTATTTGATTCTTCTTTCTGTGTGTGTGTGTGTGTGTGTGTGTGTGTGAGAGAGAGATGTAATGCCGGCGATTGAACCCAGACTATCACACCTGCTGGGTGAGGGCTCTATCAGAGCTACAACCCCAGCCCTGCATTTTTGGACTTGGCAGTTCAGGTTCCTCAAATCAAAATGCCATCTTTTACAATTTGTACCAATTCACCATGATGAAGATGTGAGGAGCTTTTGCTACATGGAGTAAATAAGACTGAGTAGATAAAATCCTACAACGATTATTCTGATTTTGATACTATTCTTACTTGATGGTTCTAGTTGAGATGAAGAAATAAAACATCATGATCATTCTGGAAAAATTAATCCCAACGTTCCCTGCTAATTTATTCTTCTCATTAAATAGATTCATTAGCTACTTATAAATGTTCTTGTACAGTAGCAAGTGTGTAGAGGAAAGCCCCGGCAACAGAAGCAGATTTTTCTCCCATTGAGAAAAGAGTAAGCACAGTTATTGGAACAAACATTCTTTACTTCAAGACAGAAGAAAAAGAAATTGGGTAAGTCCATAAATGAATGCATTTAATGAGCCAACATCACTCTATGGGAAACATTGTGGACTATAATTCTACTAGGAGCAACACCATCCAGGTATTCAGTATTTGTGTGAGCATTGTTTCAATCTCATTTACACTAATAGCCAGGAAAGATTAACTAATTAAACCATACTCCTTTTTTTCTGTCCTAGGTTCTCCATCTGGTCTCTCATGTTATTTAGAAAACAGTCTCTGCATAAATTCAGTATCAAGTCATTTTTGCAATTTTCAGGATTGAAATAATATTGTAATAACACATTTGCCTTAACACATAACAGAGATTATTTTTTTTAATACAATAACATGTTGCCTTGAATTTATTTCCACATTGTATATTTGCTTCAGTCTTTATAAACATAATTTATGGTTTAAGTTAAAAGTAAGAAAATTCTAGTAATGAGACAGAAATCACTATCTGATTAACTACCTCCATATTTTGTCTCCTATAATTAAATATACATTCACATTCAGAAGTTATTGAGGGTTTTCTTAATTTGTAAAAATGATATTAGAAAAACAGCTAATTATTTTACTAAGGATACTTAGATATTAAACTCCCTGAGGCAATTGACTAGTTAATTTCCTAACGTCTGTTTTAGAGAGTCATTAATGCCATTCTTTATGTCATTTACTGAAATATAGCAAAATTCTCATCTTAAAGTCTGTCAAGTTAAAATTCAGTTCCATTGACAAATATGTAATTAACTATGAAAAATTATGTTTACCATAAACAAAGAGTATCTATAAAATTACAATCATAATAAATTTTTGAGGTCCCTATTGATTAGGAAATTCACTCAAATCAGCTATAATGGGTCTTTTAAAGATACAAGTAAAATATAATGATTTATATATGAAGCTCTCATTTATTTTGGAAGGATAAGATCTACTGAAAAAAGTTCCAACCAATTATTTTACTAATAATTTAAAAAGTGTGTGTGTGTGTGTGTGTGTGTGTGTGTGTGTTTGATGGAAAATAAATAATTATGAAATAAATAATTTAAATTATTTAGTAATTATAAATCTACTGGGATCAATGCTACATTTTTATAAATTGTTAATTGGATAGTAATATGGCCATATTCATATCACAAAGCTCTCTCCCCTATGAGAATGAATTCAGTGACTGTGTGAAAAGACATATAAGAAAATAATGGAAAAATTATGTGCAAGAAATTATTATAGAGGAAAAGCAACATGGATAGAGTAGAAGGAGAAATATAAATGAAATATAAAATATAAATAAAAAATGAGAGGACTTGGTGATTCGCTCAGTGTGGATGATAAAGGAGAAGGAGGAGGTAAGGATTGTGCTCAGATGTCTGGGACTGGTAACAGAGAGAAAGAGTGTATAATTAATGCAGGTCAGCTCAGTGCAACTGACAGAAGGTAAGCTCACTATTACAGGCGTCAACTTTGGGATATCTCTATAATAATCCATTTGAAATGAGCTGGCCACAAATGGATACATTGCTGTGTAGGTTAAAGAAAATTCTGGGCAAGTGTGTGATTTCTGAGATAGCAACCCATAATATTAGTAATTGAAGCCTTGGAAATGAATTAAATTGAACAGATGGATTATGTAGCATAGGGAAAAAAAGAGGGTTTAAGACACACCTGATGAATATTATGAATTAATCATGAAAAAGAAAGAATGAGATAGTATAAAATGAGAAAGAAAGCATGGGTAGCCTGGTGTCATGGAAAGCAAAAAAAAGAGTTTCAAGGGGGATTTTCAAAAGGGTAAATGTTGCCAAAGTATATAAGTATAAAGGAAGGTATACTGTTGTAGTAATAAATGAAGTTAGTGTATGGAGATGTCAAAATAAAAATTGTAGTGGATTTAACAATGAGTAGGAATTGAAAAATCTGAATAATATGACTTGTTAATATTTTGGACATTTAAAACATAAAAGAGCCTTATTTTATTGAGAAGCAATACACAGTATCAAACAAAGCTATATATGTGTCTGTATGTGCATGTATGTAGGCATTTATTTAAATTAAAAATGAGAAATAGTTATGTGCATGAGTATAGTTTTGAAGAACAAAGTAGAGAAATCTAGAACACATGAGTGAACTGGATATTTGAACTTGTCTCTAAATAAAATGGAAAACAATTATTAATTTTTAATTTTATTTGTTCTAATCAGTTGTACATGGCAGTAGAATGCATTTATACATTTTGATAGATCATACATAAATAGACTGTAATCTCTCATTTTTTCTGATTATTTGTATTTCAGGATCACATTGGTCATTAGTCAAATATGTACATGAGGTAATAATGTCTGTTTCACTCTTATCATTCCTTCCCACATACACCTTTCCCTCCCTTCACTCCCCTCTACCTAATATAAAGTAAATATAAAGTATTCTTTCCTATCCCCCCCACTCTTATTTTAATTAGCTTCCCCATATCAGAGAAAATATTTGACCTTCGGTTTTTTTTGGGGCTTGGCTTATTTTATGTAGCATGATATTCTCCAACTCCATTAATTTACCCTCAAATGCCATAATTTCACTCTTCTTTAAAGCTGAGTAATATTCCATTACATACATATGCATATATATATATTTATATATATCTTGTATGTTGTGTATTTTGTATTGTGTATTGCTTCTCAATAAAATAGGGCTATATATATATACATTTTCTTTATCTATTCATCTGTTGAAGGACATTTATGTTGGTTCCATAATTTATTATTGTGAATTGAACTGCTATAAACATTGCAGTGGTTGTGTCACTGTAGTATGTTGATTTTAAGTCCTTTGAGTATAAACCAAGGAGAGAGATAACTGGGTCAAATGGTGGTTCCATTCCAAGTTTTCTGAGGAATCTCCATACTGCTTTCCATAATGTTTGCACCAATTTGCATTGTCACCAGCAATGTTGGAGTGTATCTTTTCCCACATCCTTGCCAACATTTATTGCTACTTGTATTCTTGATAATTGCCACTCTGATTGGAGTGACATGAAATCATAGAGTAGTTTTGATTTGAATTTCTCCAATTACTAGAAATGTTGAACATTTTTTCATATATTTATTGATGGATTGCATTTGTTCTTCTGTGAAGTGTCTGCTCAGTTCCTTAGCCCATTTATTGATTGGATTATTTGGTTCTTTATTGTTAAGTTTTCTGAGTTCTTTATATATCCTAGCGATTAATGCTCTATCTGAGGTGGATGTGGTAAAGATTTTCTCCCAATCTGTAGGCTCTCTCTTCACATTCTTGTAATTCTTAGTATCTGAGACACAATGTGAAAACATATTCACTGGATTTCAGTGCAAAAAGAAATGAGAAAATGTGTGTCTTAACAACCATTCTGTTCCCGTTGTGGATGTGAATTGGAAAAGGGTAGCCTTGAAGCAAGGAAGTCAGAGGGCTATAATGCAACATTTCATTCAACAAGTGATTGAAACTTAAAGAGAACTGATTGTAACTGAAGTAGTCAGAATGTTTTTTTTTTGATGTGAAATTCCTGAAATTGTGAAACTACTAGAAGAAAACACAGGGAAAATGCTTTAGGATCATGAAATGGGCAAGGGTTTTTGGACTAGACTCCAAAAGCATAGGAAACAAAAAAATAAACAAATAGGATTGCATCAGTCTAAATCAAAAAGCTTCTGTACAACCAAGAAAACAATCAACAGAGTGAAGATTGTTCCCACAGAATGATAGGACATTTGCAAATTATTCATCTGACCAGGGCTTGATATACCTAATATAAAGAGTTCCAAACACTCAATAGCAAAAAAAGTAGAAATGAAAAATAGGTAAAACACCAATTACAACTTTCTCAAATCAAAGTACACAAAACATTGAAAGGAATAAAAAAGAATTCTAAACTCGCCAATCATCAAGGAAAAACAATTCAAAACCACAATAAGATATCACTTCAATAAGAACGACTAGTTGCAGAAAGAGAAAAGATGACAAGTGCTGGCAAGGATGAAGAGAAAAGGAAACCCTTGCCCACTGCTGATGGGAATGCAAATTAGTATATTCAGTATGGAAAACAGTATGGGGTTTCCTCAAAATAGTCAAACTAGAACTACCATGTCTTGGCAGTCTCACGACTGGGTATGTATCCAAGGGAAACAAAACCATTGTGATAAAGAGATACCTACATTCCAATGTCCACTGCAACTCTGTTCCCAATAAATGAGAAATGGGAACAACTTATGTGTCCAAAGAAAATGTGGCACACAGGCACAATGGAATACTATGCAGCCACAAAAGGAATCTGATCTTGTCCTCCACAGCAACATGGACAGAATTGGAGACCATCATGTTGAGTGAAATAAACCAAGCCCAGAAAGACATGTACTATTTGGTCACACTTTTAAAATTAAGTTTTAAGAAAACTGATTAAAATTCATGTAATTAAATGATATAATGAGGTCTGTTTATTCCAATGTTCTTCTATGATCTTAATCCATTTAGTACCTTGTTTTGGTAAATATGTAATTCTTCACAGATTGATTATTCAACTACTTAAAATGAACCCCATCTAGGGCAAGATTTCTGGTTTTTTTCTTTTTAATTAAAATATCTTGAGAGTTTGACACCTCATGGGAACTTTGTAAATGCTCCTGAAATGTTGTCCAGCAAGCAACGGGACCAGATCTTCTTCTCACATTATCTACTCTTGTAATGTGCCAAACATACCAATCCCATGATCAAAATTCTTGCAAACATAGATTTTTTTAAAAAAGGTTTTGTACTACCGTAGGAAAACTATGAAGGAATGCAAGATGAAAAGAATTATATCATCTGAGCACTCAGAAAAAATGGACATATTTCATACATCCAGAGCAGGGAGACCTAGTACTCACATTGCGAAAGTAATATCATCTTTATGAGTCTTGCAATTCATCTCAGTCCTGGGGACAGGGTTCTCAGTTGGGTTTCCTGAAAGTAACTGCAGCTGGCCTAATAAAGAAATTTAGACCGTAAATTCAAATAAAGTCATCTTATTTAGAAATAAGTCAGCAAGAATAAAGATAAAAATTTTTTCTGGCACATACATTCTCTAATAATCCCAGTGACCTATATCTCCTTGACAATTTCTGATTGTTATAATGTGAGAAAACATAACAAACTGTCATAGCTAAACTTTCCTCAGTCAACTTTTCAATGTTGAAGATTGTCCTCTGAATTGCAAATGCCGTAACATCTCTCTCAGTGTGTATGTGTTTATGTGTGTGTGTGTGTGTACACATGCTTGCATGTTAACCTCAAGATATACGTGACAGTCTAATATTTTATATAATAATGTGTGTTCATGCTTCAGGATGTCTCTGAAATAGAGTGTTCAGTACTTCAGATAGCATGTGTGTGCATGGTTTAGAAGGTATCCTCAAATGCTTGTCTGACCAAATTTCTAGAACAGTATTTCTTGGTGAGACTTATCTCCCCTATATGCTCTCTGCCTTCTGCTATTGCTCTTTATAGAAGTTTGCCTCATTTGACTTTATATATCATATATTTACCTATTTACCACCAGTGTTCCAGCCAGAGTGTAAAATTCTTGAGGGATGGTCACTTTGTCACATTTTTTATCAGCTTCTAGATGCTCAATAAATACCTATGGAAAGAATAAATGAAAGCCCAACTTTTTTGTCCTAACCTCATTTAAAAAGCCAGTTTTCATAATAATTATGTAATTAATATAAAATTTTATAATTACAAAAGCATAAGTGTAAAATACTTCTATGATGATTACGTAATTGGAAAAAGGGGAAGATTTTACAATGCAAGACTGAAAAGCAAGCTGAGGCGCCTAATCAAAGTTTTTTTTTCCTCAATGAGAATTCAGCATCCAGATATGTAGACTAAAATTTGCTACTCCTGACATCCTGCCCTCCTCTATAACTAATAGGATCTTTTAAATACTGTGTGAAGTGTGGACCTGCTGGTGTTTGGTGCTTTGAGTCATACCCAGTGTGGGTTGAGTATGTGGTCCTACCCAGTCTTGATAATGTTCCTTGTGATTGTCAGGAGACTCCTGAGGATTGAGTCTAGGAATTATTTATCATTGATTGGTAGAGCACAGTATAGTATTGGGCATATGACATGTGATTGACATATGCCACCTGACATTTGTTGGAGCTCTGGCTGTTTTGTGATTATCAACTGTGACGCTGTAGAGAATACCCATGAGCTATCACTTACTGAGAACTCATGTACCAGGAACACAAAAGGTTCAAAGTGGTTTGTATTATTTCAGGCTCACAACAACTCTACTAGGCATCAGTATGTTTTGATACAGATTACATGATTTCATATTTATAACAATCCTACCAGAGTGAAAATGTTTTCATCTGTAAACTAGAAAGAAAGTTTTGAGAGTTTAACTCTCTGCTTTGGAAAACTTCTTGACATTAGCAAGTAAAGTTAATTATACAACTATCCCTAGATAGACATAAGAATATTGATATCACCACAGTTAGCAAAAGATCCCCAAATGCAAACAAATGAAATATCTTGTGATCTATTCCCTCAATAGAATAATATGTCTTAGTAAGAATAAATCTTATTTAGTAACTGCATACTACTTGGATGATGCACAAAGGTTGATGCTGACCTATAGAGAGCAAACATGCAACACTAACCTTGGTTGTTAGAAGTTAGCATAGCAGTTACTCATGGGCAATGTAGTGGCCTGAACAGACTATGAGAAAGGAGGATACTTCTGAAATGCTTATATACTGTAGTATTATGCTATTTGATTTAACTGGGAGTTGTTTCCTAGAATCCTATTCTTATGTGATAACTAGTTCATATTGCACAAATGAAGATCTTGGACCAAGCATTAGCCATTTGTTCTTAATAGGTCGCCAGTGTTAGATATGGTGATTGACAGGCATGTTGAACTCTATGAATCTAAACTATCATTTCCACACATTCACATTCCCGACTCCTACATATCGTGAAAGTATAATTTCATAATAAGTTCTTACTTCACATATTTCTTTGTTTTTTATGGGGGGTGGGTACCAGGGATTGAACTCAGGGGAACTTGACCATTGAACCACATCCCCACCCCTATTTTGTATTTAATTTAGAGACAGGGTTTCATTGAGTTATTAGTGCCTTGCTATTGCTGAGGCTGGCTTTGAACTTGCAATCCTCCTGTTTCAGTCTCCAGAGCTGCTGGGATTACAGTTGAGTGCCACTGCACCCAGCCACATATTGCTTATATAATTTATATAAAGTCTACTTCCTTAAGAGAAACTTGACCGGTTAATCTCTAACATTCTACTTCTTAACCTGGATATTTGTTGCATCAATGTTGCAACTTTTTTTATTTTTTTCTTTTATGCCAATAATGTATTTAATTATGCCAATAAAGTACAATTTTGATGCAATATTTCGCCCACTTTTGAAACAATTCATTAGACCTTGCATTTTCAGATTTTATATTTTTCTAATTATATTTTATATTTTTATTAAATGGTTACTTATGAAACTGCTTCAAGGAGTGAGAAAAGCATTAATTTCATATCAGATCAAATTAATTTTTATTCTCAGGATGGATATATGCAAACTATTTGTTCTTTCATGAGGGTAATGTTGTTGACCTTCCTATCTGTGATAATTTACCCAAAATTCTAAAGTTAGAAATTGTTGTATGGTTTGTGTGATTTTGTCCAATGTGGGTATCTCAAACCTTTTAACACCATGTTCAGTAAGTTTTCTTCAATTTCAAAAGGTAGTTTACTTGTCAGTAGTAGATACTTTGAGAAATCAACTGCATTAGCATGTTATCATAGGAAAGCAAAGATTGAATTAAGTGGGCATGAGATTTATTTAGGAATCCCAGAACCTTCATTCAACAATTTACCTAGCACCAAGGGACTCTGAAGATGAAGCAAGACATATCTTTGGAGTACTAGTTTTTGAACAAAGAAAATTGTCGCAGTGGACAGCTATTCTATAGAAGTGTGGTAGGCTGAAGAATGGTTCTCAAAAGTGTCAAGGTCCTAATCCTGAAAGCCTGCAAATGATAACTTACAAAGCAAAATGGATTTGGAAGATGTGATTAAGAATCCTGAAATGAGATTTTTTTCCTGATTTATAAGACTGGACCTAAATGCAATGGCAAGGGTTCTTATAGCAGGGAGGCAAAGGGAGATTTGACAGGGAGAAGAACAAGGTGAAGGGGTGATAAAAGCAAGAGAAGAATAGATAGATGATATCACATGCGGCCATGAGCCAATCTATGACATCAGCCTCCAGAGCTGCAGAAACCAAGGAAATGGGATCTGAACCAGAGTCTCCTTGGGGGCCTCAACACTTCTGATAGCATGAGGTTGGCCCAGAAAAATCCCATTTCAGACTTCTGGGCTTGAGTAAATTAGAAAATAAATTTTCAAAACTTTCTCATTTTTCTAGCCCTTCATTAAGATTTATTTCCCTGGATCTTTGCTCTATTCCCAGGTTTTCTAGCTTCTGACTTGATTTTTTCCTTATTTATAGAGTTAACTCAATAAAATGATTCATCTAATTTATTTGTCCTTATTCACACTGTGCTATCATCAGAATAACCAGTTGAATCACTCTCTAAAATCTGGATTCAGGCCACTCCGGTGAAATACTGTGAAGTTGGTCTCTTAGAAGAGCATTTACCCTGTGAAGTAAGACTGTATTGTTCTACCATGGCAAGTTCCCAAGAAAGGCCTGTTCTAATGACTGCCACTGAGCTCATGAATGTTGGATCTCATAAGGTTCTGTGTGTGTGCCTGTTACCTTGTGACTTGCTGTACCATTTTGAACATATATTTTATACCAGTAATGTTATATATAGTGAACACCTGCTTTCAATCTAGGAAGCCTATCTTCAATAGCTGAGATCAGTCACACAAGCAGTGCAAGTCTTTAGGACCATGATGGAATTCTCCCTATTAAACACCTGGACAACCAGGCTCAGTAGATCTTCCCTGGTGGGTGACATACACGTGTGGTCACACATACTTGCTGGAGGAACGAAGCTCATGCCATTCTTCTCCACCCCTCACCCTTAGATGCTCTCATCTAGCTTCCATGGGACTTGCCCCATTTCTGCCTTGACTGATTTCCTCTCTTTTCATTATATGAACTGTCACTCTGAATATAAAAAAATTCTGAATCCTACAAATTCCTCTAACAAATTCTTGAACTCAAAAATAGACTGAAGGATCCATAATACAGCCAATTCCCCAGATCAAAGATAACAAAGTGTTTTTTCACCTACACTCATGGATAGCGCTCCAACAAAGTACCCAACGAAATATAGTTAGAGCAATGATTGGGAAAATGAGTTAACAGAAAGCAAGTTCAGTAGAAGAAGAAAATATACCTGCTAGTTATCCCCACAACACTTTTCATATGTCTCATTGTTTCTACCTCATTGTGTGACTGAGTAAAAGCTTGTACCAGGAGGAGACGGGTCAACCCTGTAATTTTCTTATGTCACCTTAAGCTTATATTTTGTTCTCATTTTTACTCTATGATTATGTTACAATTATGGCTTTCACATATTTTCCCTTGGGGAAAGGTAATTTAAAATAAAATAATATGGTCTGTAAATGCACTTTATAAGCACAGGTAAATAATTATCCAAGGAGTAGGCTTTGTGTAATTGAAGGAGGATTCCATTCTTACTTAAGTCCTCTGCTATGGGCCAAATTGTCTCTTCCAGTTCATATAGGATGTGACTGTATTTTGAGATAGTGAATCTCAAGAAGTAACTAAATTTTAATGAGGCAATTAGAATGCTTTAATATGATATGATTGGTTTCTGAATAATAAGAGCAGGGTGAGATACACAGAGAAAGACCATGTGAAGACAGTGAGAAGGTGACCATTTATAAACCATGGAGAAAGTGCTAATAGGAAACCAACCCTGCTGATACTTGACCATGAATTCTAGCACCCAGAATTATGAGTAAATGAATTTTTATTGTTTAAACTACCCTTTCTGTATAACTTTGCTATGGCAGACTAGCAAACTAATAAAGCCTTCAAACTGTGGAACCACTTACGGATCTTTGGGATGAATTGTAAATTATATGTGATTATCTGATAAATGTGCACAGTACTCAGTTATCAATTTGATAATCAAAATTAAAGTTCTCTCTTACTGCTTTATTAAAAAAAAAAAAAAAAAAAACACTGACACACATCTCCTCTAAAGATTCTTAGAACCTGAATTTCTCTTATCAGTAATTCCCAACCTGTAGGCCATGGACCAGTTGCTTGAATACTGACCACATATTTTTACATCAAACAACAACTGTGAACTGAATAATGTCTGCATACCCGATACTTTGAAATGCATGTCTATGATATTATGATTACCAAATTATAAAATCATCTATTAATATTTATAAATGCACAACGGTGCTTTGTCACTGATAAATGAATTTTAAGTGAAAAGCTGTCCTGTAGGACTTCATGTGGTTTTCACATGAAAAAAAATTGCATGTTCATATTGGGTGTACAGAATCTTTATAAGGATAACCTATTCATTAATAAATAAGACTGCAAAACGTGTTCTTTTCTTCAGACAACTAACATAGTACATGATGTATTGTTAAAGGAGGGAAAGATAATTTCTGTATCACTATTTTGAACATGAGGAAAAAGGAAACTAGGGAATTTTTTATTGTTTCTCACAGAGACTTAAAATAGGTGAATAATTATGTCATTCAATCTAGTAGAGACAATATATGTCACTCAATCTAGTAGAGGAAATATACTATAGCAGCGGCCTGAAGTTAGTTTAAATGTGTTCAAATTCCATCTTTTGAACTCACTGTGTGATTTAGAGAAGTTAATGTCCATACCTTAATTTTTATGCCCATAAATATAGGCCCCCTCGTAGGACCTACTGTGAGATTTGAAGAAGAAAGTGCATGAAAGAAATTGGCACAAGATCTACTTAAAAATGCAATGAGCAATGGCTGGTCTATGACATTTCTTTTAGTATTAAGCAAACTTTTTGGATAAACCCTGCTCCGTAGCAAGGTCTCACCCTGTTATCTCCCCTCACTGAGTGTGAAGAAGCAGTGTTATGGAGAATGTTCTTGAGATTTAGTAAAGAGACAGTGATAGCTTCCCAGCAGGAAGGAAATCAACTTAAACTCTGCTAATTTCCCTAAAACTAACTAATTGGATTTATAGCTACAGGATATCTTCTTTCTCTTATGTACTTCAATGGAGTTTGTGAAATTCCTAATTTTTCACTAAACCTAAAAGTCTTTATATAGTCAAAACATGACAACTAAAAAGCACTTTGGCATTGATCTGCCTATGCCTTTATTCCCACAGTGCCTTGAGATGGTGTCCTTTTTGAAAACGCAAGTGGTAATTATCAAAGGAAAAGACTTAATGTGTATAAATGTCTTTTAAAAAACCACTAATCTTTTCCATTTTTGAATGGGCCATTACACTGCTGGAGTGAGGATAATGTCACCAGGTTAACAGTTTAATTAATGGTTGGACATAGACAATTGTATATTTCAAAGATGGCCAGACTTGTGCATCTTCAGCTAAATCAATGTGGAATGATATGGAAATCAGTTCTTTAAAAAACTACCAGGAAGCTTATTACCCAGTTCCTCAAATAAAGAACATTTCCTTATTAATTCTCTTTCTGAAAATTGAGCAGGGTATTTTACATCACTTAATGGTCATTTGCTTATTAATATATCTAATTGCTTTCATTTTACATTGTCTTGTCTTATTTGATTGTTCTCCCTTTCCTCCACCCCCACCAAATTAATTTAAAGTGAAAAATCTAACTTTTTCTTAGTCTTCTGACATTTCTAATTACTGAGGATCCTCATTAATAAGAACAGTCACTGGTAAATTCATAAAATAAGACAGAGACCCATAAATTGAATATGATATTTATAGAACATTATTTCAACTTTGAATTGAAATACACTCTCTCTGTATATATTACAAACTATATATATATGTATATATATATATATCAACTTTGTATTGATATATGTTTAAAAGAAAACAATGCAAACTTATAATGTGGTAAGCATTCTTTTTTTTTCCCCTTTCTTTCTTCTCTCCCTACCGTCCTTCCTTCTCTTTCTTTCTATTTTTGTTGGTTTTTAAGAGGAGTGAACTGTGTTAGTGAGATTTCAGGAAAAATCATCCATTTTGCCACCTGCATATACTACTTCGAATGACTGTAAAGGAATCTGGAACATATCACCTAGAAATATTCTGCTGCAGTATTGATTATTTTGACCTGAGAGTAGTTGGAAAACAGCAGATGCAGAGAGAGACTTTCTCTAAACTTACTTTTTCTGCAAAGAGAGATCCTCCAAAAAGACCTGAATTTCCCTCAATCACCTCCCATCTAGGGGAGTTCATCAATGGGGGAACACACAATCGTGGCAGAAGAGATTACAAATCAGCACCACAACCAGACAAACTGTCACAAACTATCACAAATCCCACCTCGTGTTCTAGAGGTTCATTCACTCTCCCTTAAAATCATTTGCTCTCTCCTAAGTGAACCACATCTATATTTTGTTTCCTTATTAAGATTGTATGCAGTATACACTATAAGACTGTATATAAAAATTCCACTCATTTTAAAGTCTATTTCTGTCATGTTCCATGCATGTAGCATTGAACATTATTAAATCTTCTTAATCTACATGTTTTCAGATTATTTCATACATTCAATTATCAAACTAAACTCATGAAAGTATAAAGTTTTTCCTCCCTCCCCCCAAAAAATATCATATTTTCATAATGAAAAATTGTCCAATAGGCCCTTCCAAGTATAATTTAATTTTTTAGGAAACTTATGTTTTTGTGTTTTGTTTGACTTACTTTCTCATTAATTAGATCTAAATTACTGTGGAATTGTTTGCTTTTTTTGGAACTGGTGCTCTAACATCTCTAGCTCTTTTCTAATTCATTTTGAGACATAGACTTGCTAATTTTTAGAGGCTGGCCTCAAAAATGTGATCCTCCCACCTCAGACCAGCGGGTAGCTGTGATCAGCAGGTGAGCACCACCATGCCTGGCTTGTGAAGTTCTTATTATCATGCAAATACATATTAATCAAACTTAAAGGAATAATTAATAAATAGTAATTTTATTATGTGGGTCAGTGTGATATTTAGATGTGTTTATGCAATGTGCAGCAATTAATCAAGCTAATTAATTTACTACCAACTCACATACTTACTAATTCTTTTCTGTGAGAACATTTGAAATTTACTCTTAGCAATTCTAAAATGCTCAATATATTGTCCATTATCTGGGGTGACCATGCTGTGAGATGAATCTCAAAAACATATGCCTTCTGTTAAACTGAAATTTTCTACCCTTTGAAAATTTTCTGATCGCCCATCTACCCCCAGCTTCTAGCAACAACCATTCTACTTTTTATTTCTTTTAGTTCACCTCCTTTAGAGTCCACATATGAAGATGATGAGGTATTTATCTTTCTGTGCCTGACTCACTTGCCTTAACATAAGATCTTCCATGTCCATCCATGTTAAAACTCATATTTTCTACTTTTTTAAGATAAAGTGGTTTTTGCCTATCTATTTTTTTTATTGATAGATGCTTAAGTTGATTCTGAATCCTAGATATTGTGAAGAAAGTCACAGTGAATGTGGAACTGCAGATGATTCATCAATATAGCAATTTCATTTCCCCTGGGTATTATCTAGAATTAGGATTGCTGGATTATGTGAGAGTTATGTTTTTAGTTCTTTAAAGAATTGTTAGATAGGTTTCATAATGGTGTAATAATTTTCATCAAGAGTGTTCAAGTGTTCTCTTTTCTCTGTATAAGCAAAATGTTATCAGTTGGTATCTCCTGTATTAATGCAGAACTTTTCAGAGGTGAAATGATTGGATTCTGAGAGCTATAACCTAATCAGCCCATCCTAGTTTGAATGATGGGATGATAACCATTGGCAGGTGGGTTGTGACTGGAGGAGGTAGACCCCTGAGGTCATGACCTGGAAGAGTTCATCTTCCTTGCAGCATCCTTCTCGCTTCTGTCTCCTCTCTTTCTCTCCACTTCCTACATGCCATGAATGGAGCAGTGCTTCATCACCACGTTCTGAGGTTCTGCCTAACTAGGGCCCAGAGCAATGGACTTGGCTGACTATGAACTAAAACCTTGAAACCAGGAGCCAAAATAAACTTTACCTTCTGTAAGTTGCTCTTTTCAGGTGTTTTGGCCATAGTGACACTAAGCTGACTAACACATAGATTGACAGCAGCAAAGGGGTTGTTGCTGTGACTAACTTGATCCTGAGTTTAAGAAACCTTTTGAGGCAGTTCCTGGGGAGATCTGGCCTGGAGTGGCTAGAGTCACCAGCTGCAGCGGGGAGTTTAGGCCCTTTGGTGCCATTTTACAGCTTCCCCGGGAGAGAGCAACCACCTGCCTGGGCTCTCAAGTCCAGTGTTTCCCTCACTGAGCACAGTTCTGTGCCCCCACCCCAACTTGGTCTAGTGCCCAGGTCCACACCCTGGTCTGG